>CM053788.1:279569339-280169339 GCA_028749045.1 Cupressus sempervirens | reverse complement strand
TAGAATCGTAATTTGCATATGTTTTCAAAGCACATAAAAGGAACATATAGGCTTTTTTGTATTATAAATTGCTAACAATAGAAATTTTAAATATAATATAAAATTATTAATATTAATTTTTTCTTCTTCCTAAAGAAGAATAATTGAAACATAGACAAATAATATAGGTTTTTTTATTATTAGTATTTTTGCTTCTTCCTTATGATGATCACTGAGTGTGGTTCAAAACCTCAATGAGAAATATACATATTTTCCAAATGATCACATCTACTGAATATAGACAAGATTTGGAATGCAACCGAATCTAATAATATTTAAATAAATAATTCAATCATCAAAATATAAGTCATGTCACTCAATGTGAATCAAAACTATGATTATTTATCATCTATGCCAACTATATATACAACATCTAATTTAGCACATATGTTTATCTTAGATAAGAAATTCTTGTTACAAGTTGGTCTCACATTATATTTATATACAAATTGTTTCTCTCTAGAAGATATAATTCCATAGAGATGAGTACAAATAAAAGTTATATTGGGGACTAACTTTTAAAAAATGGGGCTTAAAAATAGGACCAAACTCTAAAAAATGAATCTCTCCAAACTAAAATCTTATGGAGAAGCTTAAATAAATCAAATAATTAATGACCATCAAAGTTTCTACTAAAAATTTTTATAAAATCAAAATCTAGCTTCTATTTCTAGTAGATAATGAGGCTTTTGAAGCACAATCATCAATTATAATAGGAAAGCTAGTTGGCATTACCTTAGTTTTAGGTTTTGAACTCATAGGAGAATTATTTTCACTAGTTTGATTTGAAAGAATGCAAAGAATAATCCTTGTTGTCAATATAAGCATCATTTTAGGGTTAACCTAGAATATCAATATCATCATAAATTAGGATAATCATAACAAAATAAAAAATTATAGTTAGAATGATAACATCAATTACTACTAATGAGCATGCAATTACTTCACCTCAATGATGTCTTCTAGCATAAGATATATGGAGCATCCAAGATTTTAGGAAATATTGAGTATGTAAGTAGCATTCAACTTTTTTTTCTTTTTTTGATAAATATAATGAGGATTATCAACCAATGAAGATTTTAAATCAACAAAGCTATAGTACTAGAACCCATCTTTCTCTTAAAACCAATCAAGAAAACCTTTGGTTTAGAGTACAATATAACATCCTAATCTTTGTTCAAATTTAATGTTTGAAAGATATCCAATCATTCCTACAAATATTATGATTTATAAAAATTTCATAGATCACATTGTCATCTATATAATTACATACTACAAATCTACCTTTCTAGTGTTCTACAACTTACCAATTTCCCCTTTGGTGACAATATTCCAAGTGACCACCCTAGATTCCACAACACTAATAAGTTCGAGAAATAAAATTCCATTTGTGAGACTTTTATCTTGGAAAAATACCATTTCCAAAAAAGAGAACATAAGCACTAACTTGAGATTTTCTTGCATTAAAATAACAAAAGAAATAAGAGAAAATTAGAAATTGCAATTCTTGGATTAATGGAAACTACAACGAGTCTTGAGATTCATCATGTTAAATAACTGTGTACCTTAAAACTTCTCATTGGGAAGATCTTCCAAAGCTTTTCACTTTTTCATTTGCCTAATGCAAAATATCAGTGTCTCTTATCTATTTTCCTTGAGAATGATGTCTCAGGTTCTTGAGAAGCTAAAGAATGTTATGGCGCACCAGCTGCCAAAGGAGCTTTGACAATATAGAGTAAAGAGAAAGTTTTAAAGATGTTTCTGATGTTTGCTTCAATGGTAAAGATAGATAAAGAAATATCATTTTCATCATAAACTAAAATAGACATTAAAACAACTTTATCACAATTGACATAGACAATAATCACATGCTAATGATCTCCAAGTAGTTGAGAAAATGATAAATGAGAAAGATAGTAGATGAACCAACCAAACATTGAATCAATAGAATTTTAGCTAATTAGTGTAGGCTCTCAAAAATGGTTTGCATCTACTATTTGATCACTTTTTCATACTAACTTGTCCCATTTTCTCATTTCACTAATTCTGATCTTTTGGCAAACTTGATTATCATTTGATTATATTTTAACAACATCCTTCATCATTCATATCTCCTTTCAAATCAATTGCATATCACTTCAAAATAAATTCCCATTTAATCCAAACTTTTCAGAATCAACCCAAAACCATTTCAACATCATCAAAATCACATCCAATTAACCCAAAATCATCCCAAATCAACCTAAAATCATCTTAAATCAACCCATAATCATCCCAAATTAAACTAAAATCATCCCAAATCAGCCCTAATCAACCTAAAATGTGTCAAATATCTCAAATCACTCATCATCTATCAAACCCTAGGCATTGTTGTGTTCCTCAATGCTTTAGAAATGTATCAAATCTTATCAAACTCGTCAAATCTGACCTTAGTACTATCATATCCCTCAACACTAGGTCAAATCTATCATTCTTATCATACAACCATTGACATTTTTGAGTCCCTCAATGCATTATCCAATCAATTTAAAAACATTAACAATGTCTGTCAATGTTATTATGATCAACCCTATCAATCATATTCAATCCTATTACACTTACAATGTTTGTTAAATGTCACATGTTCTTAATCCATGTCTTGTGTCCTTGGCATGTTATTAATCCTAATTAGTCAATCAATTTGATCATGGCTTTGATCTATCCATCATCGTCCTAGTTGATCTTCATAATCATTGCATTTCATCAAAGGATATTATCACATTTATTTCATTAAATTGACAAATAATTTACTAATTTATCCTGTAGGATTAGATAACCCATAATCTAATCTTATGTCATTTCAATCATTTTCATCCTACATTTACTAATTATTCTTACTAATCAACATTCTTGATTAATTGATATTTATTAATTACTTGATTCATCTTCACATACTATGGGAATTCTCAAATTTCCTAAGTCCTTTTTTTTCTAATTCTAATTATCAATTTACTAATTTCTACTTGTGTGGATATATGAATTTTTAATTGAAATATTCTACCTATTCTTCACACATGGACATGACGCGTCATAGATATGATCCCTACACTAGGCTAAAATATGTCATATTTGATATATTTTATTCCTTACACATGTCTATAATAAGCCTCCATTGTCATATATTATTGGCTACAATTGGATTTTAGGTGTCATATGCACATCATATATTCTCCTCCATTTTTAGCCATGTTGAATTTCATGCATCATAGAATCCTAGAAGTGGATTTGAGGTGTCATATGCACATCATAGATTCTCCTCCACTTTTAGCCATGTTGACTTTCATGCATCATATAATCTTATATTTAGAATATTGTGTCATGGTTGTCATAGACTTAATCATCTAAAAATGGTCATCTAGACTATTAGCCCCCTTCTCAAGATTTTGGCTAAATTAATTAATCATTTACCTAAGTCAAATTGCTAAAAATCAATTAATTTGATTATAACTATAGTTTTGACTATACTATCCTAAGTAAAAGAACATATTCCATTTTAATTAAATAAAAATCCCCACTTCCCACTTATCCTAAGTGTACACACATAAAGCATTTCCTATTTTAGAAATAAAAGGAAAAACATTTTTGTCTACACATGAATGCACAATTTTCTATGTGAGAGGAATCTTCTCTTTTTAAAAATAACTTTAATCCTCCTCCACACATTTGAAACCTTCTCAAAAGTCAACCTTTAATTGCAATTGGTGGAAATTCTTGTGCACATGGATCACTCCCATTTTCAAACTCCACCCTTGATCATTCATCTCTTGATCTCGATCTCTACCATCTAGTTTTTAAAAAAAGGGAGGGCTCTCTCCTCATTCAAAGATCTCAATATCTCATGTTATTGTTATGCTGTATGTTTTCTTGGTGATTTTCAAGACTTGAAGCATTGTTGCATTTTTCATTTTAGCTTAGCTCTCATTCTACTTACATTATCACATACTTTTTAGCTTTGTTTCCTTTATGCTTTAGCTTAATTCTCTTTGTTAGCCTGCATTTTATTTAGAATAGCTTGCATTAGCATTACATTTTATTATAGATTCTTGGATATTGGCACTCTTGCCTCTACTCTTTGAATCTCTCATTCTATGGTGCACCTTTCAAGGGTTACATAGATTTGGTTCATTTGAGAGCCACCATACTATACTTGCACCTTTGCACATCATAGATAGAGAGCTATAAGTCGCCTCTTAATATGCCCTCTTTCATGGGTATTCTCAAGAATAATGGTTTATATAAGTGTGATAATTTTTGTACACATGATAGATACTCCAAGGAATATCATGCCAAGTTGCACATTCAAAGTGACAAGTGTCCATCCTATCATTCAATTATCCCCTCTTGCACT
Source organism: Cupressus sempervirens (assembly GCA_028749045.1). Taxonomy (NCBI): domain Eukaryota; kingdom Viridiplantae; phylum Streptophyta; class Pinopsida; order Cupressales; family Cupressaceae; genus Cupressus; species Cupressus sempervirens. The sequence continues at coordinate 280,164,913 of CM053788.1, read as the reverse complement.
TTGGCTATAAATTGAGCCATCTTGTTCTCATTTTTGATCCTAAAGAACCATTCCATTAGAAACCATTAGGCTTGAAACCACACTTCTAGTAATCTTAATAGTACATCACAACATTAGTCTCTACTTTCAATTGTATAGGCACTATAGGAAATTGGAGCTACATCAAATGGAGAAGAAAGAAGGACACGAGAGCTACAATTGAAGAGATAGTTTTGATTATATTTTATTTCCTTTATGATTCAATTGTTTTTTAGGGTAGATTAGAAGGGTTTTATTGTATGTTTATTGAGTTTTGTGGTTGCTCATAGTAGGATAGGTTCTAACCCATTTTCTAGTCCTACAATTGGTGAATCTGACGTGAAGATCATGATTACTAACATGGATTTCTTTGTTTTGTGCTTGTAGGTGCAAGGAAAGAGCTCGTTTGAAGGAGTGCAATGTTTGTCTACTCTTTCTTATCACATATAGTATAATTAGGAGGCCTAGTAAAATTTTATTGTCTTTTATTTATGCATTTTTGTAGCTTCTTTTCTCAACTGTGCACTCTGCTCTATCAGGGCACACTTAGGGCCTTTAGGAAGCTATTTTAGGGGCCTAGGAGTCAGTATAACATTTGTCTACTATTCACAACTGATCAAGTACACTCTAAAACCACAAACTATACCCTTATGGGCCCAAAGTACACAAGGGGCACACTCTATATTGTCTTAGTGCACTTGGTAGGATAACTTTAAGTTTTTCAAGTTGTGGGTATCATTTTTGGCTTCATTTCCCACAATCTACACCTAGTCTCCTAATTGCACTATGAAACTACTAGTTGCACTCTAAATGGTCCCAACTAAAAAAAAAGTGTAGTTTTCATTATTTGAGTGCACCTAGGGACCTCCTGAGTGATTTTTGGCCTTTTAGGGCATAGTCTGCTCTGTTAGAGTGTAGTTGGTTCACATAAAGCACATGTTTCAGTCATAATATGCATCAAGTGTTTCAATTTCAAAGAAGGACCTAGAGTAGATGTTTTTGTGTTACTGATGATCTATTTATAGCATGTGGCAATCATTGGGAGAAAACATATCCATTAAAAATTAATTCTTGTTTATAGGATGTTGTTGAAGACCCATGTGCTTGTTCAAACTTTGTATGTGGCTTTTAAAGATTAGATAACACTTTGTTTGGTACTCTAAAATAAATTTTCTTTTCTTCTTGGCCTCTATGCATTGTTTAGAACTCTAGGACTTGCATGGATGTATCCTCTCCCCTCACCATTCATGTATCTTAGGTGCAAGAGAAATACATGCAATTTCTTTAGAGAGGCTTGCCTTGGAATTGAGATTCACCACTTGGAAAGCCCTAGGGGTTGACCTCAAAGTGGTAATATGCCAATGTAGGCCAACACTCTAGCCACTATAACAAACTTGATACAGTTAATGCCATGTTAGTGGTATTTTTGTGTTATATCTCTCCTCTAATACTATTGTAGTGTGTCAAACCCTGGTTCTTGGGGTTGGGAGACCTTCTATGAAAGTTTATCATTCACTTGCCAAATGAAGTGCTCAAACTAAACAACTTGTCTTAGTGGCCAAAATCCTTTCTATCCATTGGCTAAGGGGATCACCCATGCCTGTAAAGACATACCACATTATCGTGGTCCTTAGTAGAGATAACAATCCCTTGGGAAGTAGATCTTGGTAGCCCTAAGAAATGATTGCATTGCAAGGGGGAGCCTGTGGTGCTAAGATTCTTTGTTTTCCACTCTAGATAAGAATAGTTGAACTTTAGTTCAAGTGGGAATTTGGTGGATACAATATTAAATCCTAGGTTGTGATGTATCTCTTAAGTTTAACAACAACTATTCTTGTTTATTGTATCTTGTGTGTGTGAATAACATTAATCAAGATAATACCAAATCTACAAACTCACACCAAAACAAATCTTGAACCTTGGATACTATCAAACTTCACCAAAATGTTATAACATTGTTAAAACATTGCAAACCATTTTGTCAAACACTTGAGACATTGGAAACACGGAGACTTGTAACCTTAGTAGTCCTTGGCATGATATAGGTTTCATCCTTGCATAAGAACACCATTGCATTTTTCATTCTTTGAGCCTCATACTTGCATTTTATAGGCCTCATTTTGCAATATTTTAGTCCTTATGTTGAATTCCTTATCTTTCACATTGAATCCCTTAGGCTTCATTTTTCCCTCCTAGTCTTTACATTTCAGCCCTCAATCTTTATCTTGCATCCCCTATCTTGCATTCTTGCACGCCCTGTCTCTCATTTTGCATGTCCCAGTCATCATTTCTCATGTCTTAACATTCATTTTTCATCCTCTTTCTAGTCATAACACTATCCCTTGTCACCTAGCTCTCTAGAACATCAATCTAGAAGTCACTAAGTCCAAAATCATGCTAGTTTTAGACCACTTTACCAACTATGTTCTAATTGGCCCCAACTACACCATGAGCATAGTTTGAGTTTTTTGAGCACACTTGGTTGCTAGAACACCCAATTTGGACTTCCAGATATCACTTTGGGACTTTAGGAGTGCCACCAAGTTCCTAGATAGGCCCCCCTTGCTGATTATGTCTTGAACTTCACTCTGCATATCCTAACCCTAGTTTGCACACCATAAGATTCATCCCTCAAGTCATAACCCTCATTCTGCATCTCCAATTTGATCATAACATCATCCATAATAACCTAGCTCTCTAGTATAACAATCTGACAGTTACCTTGTTTGGGATCAACAAACTTTCCCAACTATGCTATGAAACTACCAACTAAGCTCAAACTAGCCCCAACTACACCCTAAGCATAGTTGGTACTATTAGAGAACACTTGGTGGCCACAATGACCCCTTTGGACCTCCAGACTATATTTTGGAACCTTAGAACTACCTCCAAAAGCATATATAGGTCCTTAGTCAGAACATAACCCAAAACATCTTTTTTGTAACACCCCTCCTCGTATGTACTTATTTAAATTTGAATTAATATTTTATGGTTTAAGTATCCTAATGGAAATTAAGATCAATTGATACATTCATGTTTTAATACTTTGTGATTTGAGATTTACTAAATTATCATGACTGTTTAAACATTAATTTTCACTTATAATGATGCAAGGTGTTTTCACCTTATGATGATGGAATTGATTATGGTACCTTGATGATTAGGTTACATGCATTCAGATAGTTTAGTATTCCCTAGTGGTGATGTTTATGATGTTTAGGTATATGCAGGCCTAATGATGATTATTCTAATATTTGAATCTAAATTTATGAATAGGTTATTTTATATTGATTATGCAATTACTGATGATTAAATGTATGCAAAAATGAGAAAGGATTATTTAAATGAAAGTTTGATGTTTTGATCAATATGATTATGCAATTTGGTTTAAATAGTTGAATATGATGTTATCAAACTACTGATGTGAGAATTAAGTGTATAGGATTATCAACCAAGGAATTTATTAGAGAATCGGTAATTGACCCTATGTTCAATCTATGAAACTAAGGTTGAGTCTAATGAAAATACATTGACCTCATTGTTTTGTATTTTAATTGTATCATAATTTGAATGTGTGTATCATTCGATATTTTGTAAGGTGTTGAATATTATGTAATAGTGAATTATGGTGTCACTTGATACTCATAATATGTGTATGTGTATCAACATGTTAATTAGGGTTAGCAGAGTAACTTGTTACCCAAAGATTGATTAACTTAGTAATCTAAGACTAATTAGTTGGTAACCTAGATTAATTACCCTAATTAGGGTTTAGTGGGAAGGTGTCATTCTTAAGGTTTTAAAAGATCATTTTTTTCAAGCCAATTATATAAGTCCTAAAATGATCCTAGAAGCCAAAATTAATGCAATCCGAGTGCCTAAGGGGTATGTGTAGGGGTTGGGGATATTTTCTACCCTTCTAGATCCTTCTGTTGACTTTTATGACCCCCTAAATATCTCATTTTCCCTTTAGTGCGAAAATTGAACATCTCTTTGAGGTTTGACAAGTTTACACTTCTCCTTAAAAGTTGTCTTAATGGTAAGATTAGGTGGGAAGACCCTAGAAGGCTTAAGTTAAATCTAGAGTTATTGCCATTTTAGGTGGGTGAGTTTAGAAGCTATTTAGTTGCCATTTTGAGGGTTTAAGGGTGTTCACCCATTATCTACATTTAGAGAGATTCAAGCTTGGAATTGAAGAGTAAGAATGATTAACCCTTCTCAAAAACTCCATTTCCATAACCTTTGTGAAGATAGGATTCTTCATGGCCTTTCTATCCATGCTTTGTTTTTGTTTGCTTATGTAAATCTCTTGCATGTGTGTATATTTTGTGAGTGTGATGAAACATGTGAGGGATAGGTTATTGTGGGTTTTCTATTTGCGTCCTTTCATGTTTTCCTTTTTGTTTTGTGGGGAAAGATGTTAAGAGTGTGTTGGCATTACTCACCCTTGGATAGGGTAGAAGTGGCCATGTATGGGAGGAGGGCCTTAGTTGGACTCCAAGTTAGTGCAGAGTCTTTCCTCATGATGAGAAGAAGGAGAAAGTAAGGTGTTATGGGCCCTTACTTGTCAATACAAGCCCTTTTTTGTTTAAGGAGATAAGGAGAGAAAGAATGGAATTTCTTTGTGATTATTACCCTTGGAAGAGGCATTGTTTGATGTTTGTGATTGACATCTCCTACCCTAAAAAAATCCCTAGGATTGGTTCAATATGGAACCTGTTGTGCAAACCATGGATGAGATTAGTTGTTAAGTGTGTTAATATTTGACTGTTACTCGGTCAAATTTTGGTTCTCCATGGTTATCTTTATATAAATTTGTAGATGCAATTAATACTTTGATATAGAGGAAAACTAGATTTAGAGTTTTTGGTGTTCTTGAGTCCACTATTATGGAGACTTCTCCTTGGGAAATATGATCCTAATGTATAATTAATTGCTAAATTTATATTTGTAACATCAACAATATTGAGTTTTCTTCCTTGATTCTTGCTCGATTGAGTCTTTGAATTAGGTTTTTAATAAAATGATAGTTCCTTATAGGAGAAAAGTTTCATTGAATTATTATAATGTTTCAATAGTTCTCTTATTGTAATTATTGTTAGTGAATATAAATAACAAATGCAATTGTTAAATATTGATTTTTTTTCATATCGAAAATCCATCCCCCTGTAATTTTGAATTACTACAATGAAAATGGAAGATTGACATTAGTAAGCTCATGGTTTGTGCATTGAGGTATTATAACCAAATAAAGATAGGATCCTAAGGTTTGCGATTACTTCAATACTCAATTTGATTCATCTTTTTCATAGTACATTTTAAATTTGGATGAATAGAGCCACTTAATAAGTCTCTAAGAGAAAGAAGACGCAGAAGAACTAATACATTTAATCCATGAATTTTCTAAGTTGTTAAATTGATTTTCTAAGCACTTGAAAATTTAATTTTTTCATATCAAATTAATGCCATCCTTATGTTTTCTCAATACTCACCTAATTAAAAAGAAAAATCATGTAATGCTTCCTAGGGAAGGAAATAAAAAATCCCCTCAAAATGTATGTTACCCATACATTTCCTGGGAGAGCACAATTTCTCTCTGGAAAATGTATGGGCAAATATTTTGTCTTCAAAAAGTGTAACAACTGAATATTCCCTAGATACCTTCCCATTTGACATTTAAATTTATTCAAAAATTTATATTATCTACAAAATAGATTAATTCTATACATTCTAATGTCTTTATTCTTATCCTAAGCTCACCTAAATTTCTTTACCCATAACTACCCTTACCCTATCACATCACTATCTTACCTAAACGCCCACTATTCTTCACTCATGTACATATTAGTTTCTATTTCATTAAATAGTAAAAAAGGAAATGTAATGATGAATTTGAAAACTTATCCTAAGTTTGATGTAGGCATACCATTAATGCAAACAAAGAAAATAAATTCTTCACAACTCACCTTCCTCCTTGATTTATGTGCTCAACACATCCCAAGTGCTGAAGTCACCATCTCCTTCTCCAAGCTAATTTCATCATGCAGACTTGGGTGTTAAAGTCAAATTTTCACCTACACTCCTAATAAAAACCCTTTTACCCTTTCTTGGTTAGCATGCACTTCATGGTGGGAAAGATAAATCCTTTGGACATCACGCCAAGGGGCTTTGGGAGGTGGCCATCCTTGGCTCACATGTGCATGGATAGTGGAAGTATGTGGAGTTTAGGGAGGGGTGTAAGGGGAGGTTAGAGGGGTGTTTAGGGAGTGCTTAATTGTATAAAAATTAATTAGTGTTTGATTATGATAAATTAATGTGTAGTATGAATCAATAAAGTTTAGTTCATGATTGTATGTTTAGGGGTAGTTAGTTAGTGATTAGTAAGTTTAAAATTTGATTAGTATATTTTATAATTAAAAAGGTACCTTTCATTAGAATATTTAACTAGAATAGGAAGATGATGTAATTATAGCAATGGTTTATTTTGTTGAAATTAGTAGGTTGTAAAGATGTCTTAAGAAGGTTAATAGTTATTGTTAAGATGTATAATCTTCATGATTGGGGTGATATAGGAAATGAATTTCATGTTAAAAAGAGAATATGATTTTACTTTTGAAATAAAGTGTTATTCAAGGGTTAATTGGTTATAGTGTCTTAGGGAATGCTAGTAATTTATATTTTTATTATTATAAGAATATATGTATATATACAGGGAAGTATTTTTGATAAACCTTATACTTCTTCCATTAAAATTTATTTGATTATAATATTATTTTATTTGCAAAGAAGGCATCTTAGGATTAGTAAGTGTTCATGTTCTTATGTGAAGGTGTTATAGGTTAAATTGCTTGATGACACGATAATTGTATGGGAGCATGTTAGAGCTTCAATCATATGTCATAACTAAGTCTAGGTTGAATGTTTAATGTTTGGATTAGTTTCCAATAGGTTATGTGTATAACTAAAATAAAGTATTAATATGATAGTAGATTAACCTTTAAGTGCATAATTAGTTCTACTAGGGATTTGACCTAGTAAAATATAATAAGTGTTTAGTATTAGATTAAATTTATATAACTTATGTTATAGCTTGAATCGCATGATGTGGAATGCATTAAAATTAAGTAAGGTTTATCAAACCTTGAAATAGGGTTGAAACCCTAAATGTGATAATGTTGACGTATGTTCCCACCCTCATGACAAAAGATGAAACTTTTGATTTTAACTCTACTAAAAACTAAACCTATCCAACTCAATTTCAACTCAAGATATTGGAAACCTAAATACTTCTCGAACATTGTGTCACTTCTTAACTATTTTTTAGACAAACTAAATTATGTAACCCAGACTAGGGGCTCCTCTAAGACTTGATTTATGGGTTTTGAGTCCATTTAGTATGATTGGATACTAACTTTGCATCCTCATGCAATGAAAAAAACTCAACCAAGACCCTAAATCTTGTCACTAGAAAATTAACTATACCATGTTATCACCCTTCTTCATTGTACCCAGTGATGGGTTAGATTCTTCATATGCCAGCCTAGTTGAATTTAGCCTTTAAAAAGTATCGTTTGTGTATTTTTACCCCAATATTTTGGGCATGATAATTTTTCACCCCAAACATCATTTTGCATCCTAAATTCCTTGCATATTGCATATCCAATTAACATAATCCTCATTTTGATCCCCCTAAACCTCATTTTGAACCAAAAACCCCTTGAACTTAGTAAGAAATTAGAAAAAAGTATGAGTCCTAGAGTATAACCTAATGTTGATGGATGATGGATCTTGACCATAGTATTTTTTGTTATCTTTTTTGTCATTTTCTTGGGTCAAACTCTATCTATGTCTTGGTGGATTTGACCTTGTCATTTTTGTCAACTTGATCTTTTTGATTTTTTTATCTCTTTTGGTCAAGATCCAAAGTCCATCTTCACAAGGTTAAACACTTAGATTAACCCTAGTTGCATGGTCACTTCATCTTTCATATTCCAAAACTCTAGCATCTCTTCCAATATCAAATTCCAATAAACTTGTCCAACAATCAATTTATCCAAATCACTTGTCAAACCCAACACCTTACTTGATCCCACATCCCCATCTTGCATATCATAAGTGTCATTATCACCTTAACATACTTCCATTTGAATTATTCAAATTTTCATACATCAACCTTTAACATCATTCCCAAATCCCAAGTCCAACCCTAATCTACATTTTTCATACCTTAGAATCATCCTCATACCCCTTAGCCAAAATAAAAAAATGTCATGCATATTTGCATTTGTGCATAATTACCTTAAGACATTTTCATCTTGTATATCATAACCCTAGGTCATTTTGCACTTCCTTAGGTTGCACAACACTACAAAACCCCTAAAAATCCAAAAAAAATCATAGATCTTTAATACTATTACCCAAGTTTTAGTTCATATATATTTCTCTAGGGTTTTAAATCAAGTCAAGTGTCAAAGTCTTGAGTCTGAGTCTAGATTTCATATAGGATAGTATTCCTTCTCATCATTCCTTTTAGTTAACCTAATGCAAAAATCATATGAGCAATGTATTAGTCCAAAGCTAGGTGGTTATGGTGTGGAGGGTTTGTCATGCATTATCCTGATAAGAAGAAGGTCTTGATATTCTGCTAATTCATATTTTCTTGTTCCTAATCATGGCAAAGAAAAATATTCATGTTGTGAACTAGTTCTTCATGAAAACATTTCTAAATCTCTGAGAGTTTCTAACTTCATGGTCAAAGGTTTATATCTAAAAAAAAGGTATACATTTAGAGAGATCACAGACATATACAGAGCAAATGCAGTAGAGAACATTGAAGACTAAGGTTAAAGATTGATATGTAGATCATAAGAACAAGTCAAATCAAAGATTAGTTGAATTCAATATATAATGAATGTTCAAAAATGCAGAAATGGTGAAGGAACCAACTTAAAGGTGGTATGACCCTTTTAAAAATGAAATTGATGGTTAATATTTAATTCATGTGTATACATTACAAAGTTGAAAAGGTAATTAAATGAAAGAATGCATGCTATTGGTAAGTTGAAAAGTCCAAATTCTTATCTATCAGATTAGGTCCCATTCAAATATTAAGTTGAATTTCTTCAAGTTGTCAGATCTTATAAGATCCATGATCATCGTTATGTCACTATTAAAAGTTGTTCGATCATTATTCATAGTGACATAATGATAGAATGAAACATGTCCTATGGGCCATTACATTTCATGAAGCACAATCAAAATCTAGTCATGAGGTGCCATGAGGCAAGGAAGGTCAATGTTAGATTCTCAAGGTAATGAAAAAGTGCCAATTATTCACCATAGTATGTATAGCTGGAAAACAGACTCATAGTATAGAACAAAATAAAAGTTAAGACCTTTTTTGTCATCGTCAGATCAAAGAAGATCTACGAAGGTCATTATGTCATCACAAAAATATTCCCATTTGATAATCTATGACAAAGTGACATGAAGGTATGTGTCTTGATGGGCCTATTAGATTCTACCATTGTCAGACTCCCCAAGCAATGAATTACTACCATCTATTTGCCATGATGTACCTAGTTGGAAAAGTGGACCCACACCATGAAACAAAGAGACTTAACATCATTTTATTACCACCATCAGATCAGAAGAAGATCTACATTTTCCATTATCTCACTATGTAAAGTTGCAAGGAAATTAATCATGGTGACAAAATGATAGAAAGAAACATGTATTAGAAGGGACATACGAAGGAAGTTATAAAGGAAGGTTATAATGTTTTAATCATTATGATTAATTTAAGATTGGTAGCTAGAGTTCAATGATGCAATGATCATTGGAATATAAAATTGTTGGTATAAATAAGTATTTACTATTTACACTTAAGTTTTCTTAGGTTAATGCATTATTTTATTATTTTATTTTGTGAGACACTTAGGAGTTTGTGTACCTTTTTGAGTTGTCATGTTGGCAACACAGAAGTATGCAACTCTAATTTAGCACATGGTGGCTATAACACTGGAGTTTGCATCATTCACTAAGCTTTCATGTAGACAACACAATTATTCATACTCCTAATTTAGCACATGTTGTCTACAACATTGATTTGCATGCTACACCATTGTAGGCTTATCCTTACATCATCACACTTACTTCTATGTTTAATGAAGGATAACCCATATTTGGTGGACATGTGCCTGGTTGTATGACTTATCATGTTGCTGACTTATATGCATTTTAGAAGCTCTCCAAAGGCCTTTATACAGAGGAACTCCTAGTATACTTTCATTTGGCATATTGAATGAATATATCATCATTCTGATCATACTCTCTCTTTGGTCTACTGTTGGGCTTGTGTTTGAGTTCCTTGGTCTTGGGTGAATTATACCCAAAGGAAAATTCTTACATGGTATTAGAGCTCATGGAGATTCTCTACATATAGCCATTCAAGACCATTCATGCTTCAACACCTCGACCCAAATCCAGAGAATCTGTAGAAATTGGGAGCATCTAGAGCTAGATATGACCTCGCCATTGTAATACCCCAAAATTGGCTCATTGCCACGATACTAATTCTGGTCTATTTCTGACCAATCCTAAAGTCCTATTTCACTAGGCAAAATTCTTATTCTGCTACTCGCTACTTGACTTAATTGTCAGATGCAGAAAACTCTAATCTACATTCATCATGCTTATTATTTAATTCCTATAGTATTTACTCATATTAGTCACATTAAACCTATTGATTAACATTTAATTTAATTATTAAGTAGTTATACTTTAATTAAATTAAATTATATCCTAAGGCTAATGTACTATGGAATTAAATCTATTTAATTTAATAAATATGCCTATTTTAATTAATTAAAAAAAATTATTTAATTAAATGGAGAACTTCTAAATTAATTAAACAAAGTTATTTAATTAAATGGCAAGCCATTCCTAATTAATTAAATGAAGTTATTTAATTAAATAAGAAAAGTACCTCTAATTAATTAAATAGAATTATTTAATTAAATAGAAAAAGTAATTATGAGAGCATATCTCATTTTATTAAATTAAATATCTCACCAAAATTCTTCTTTAGTTCAAAAAGGGAAATTCCTAGTTCACTGTTGATAAAAAATGAATTAAATTAGTTAACTCCTTATTCTACTCAAATTAAATCAGTTAACTCCTTATTCTACTCAAAAGAAATCAGTTAACTCCCTCAAATTTGGGAATCTTCCTTTATGACTGAACTTCATCTTCAATCCTGACTGTTGATTGAAATTGATCTCAACCGTTGATGGATTCCAGGAAAGTCTATTTAAGAGACCCTCATCTCTTCATTTTTAGGAGGTTGAATGGGAATTTGCATCAAATTGCTGCTGGATTATGCATTCATTTGAGCTCATTATTTTCATAAGATATTCATTTTCTAGTTTAATCTCATTTAGCATAATATGCATACATTTTAGCATAATCTTCTTTTACATGTTTTTAGATTAAATGTGCATACTCCATTCTAGATTAATCTACATTCTCATATAGATTAGTTGCATTTTCTTTTAAATCCTTCATTCGTAGAGGGTCTGGTTGCTTAACACCTCAATTCTAAGGATATCTAACAAGAAATTCCCTTTAGATAGAAGGCAACATGTCACCTTGCTGGCTGATTTTCAGATGAACAATCCAATGTTCATTCCGGGATGAATCTGCAAATAAGGACCATGTTGAAGTGTGTGTGTTAACATAGGCTACATTTTCACATATACATTTTTGGTGCCCACCGTGGGGTAGGGAAAGTCAATTTTTCTAGCCTCTTTCTACATTTTTAAAATCATTTTTTGTTCTCTATCCGTACTGTTCCATACAGATTCAAGAATCTTTGTGCGAGACTGTTCATTTTTGCGAGAGGATCCTGAATCTTTGCATGAAGATTCTTTCTGTATCACGCGAGAAAGTGCCTTAGCGTGCGAATCTTCACACAGTGCTACTTTCTTCACGTGGGCCGTATTAGAAATTTACGTGGGTCAAAAAAATTCTTTGCACAGATTGTTAGGCATTTCTCATGAGACTCTACTGATAGAGGCTATTCTGCATTGATTTTTGTGTATTCTGGTTTTTCTTCTAATTGCTCACTGTTTCTGGGTTTTTTGTGTTTTCTAATTTTTTGGAATAGCGTAATAGAAATTTGCAGGACAATTGGAAAAGTGTGATAAAGTTGCTAAAAATAGGTAAAACATCTACTAAGTGCATTGCAAGGATCACCAGGTAACCTTCCTCAGCTGATAACACTTCATTAAAACAAACATCTCTCGTGTCAAGCTTGTGTGTGTTTCCTTCCATGTTTTTATTTTACAACACATGCATAATTTGATACTAGGGTGTGATCTCCGTTAGTATTCATTTAGCAGGCTTAGGTACTAGTGATAGATTTAGATAGCTATTTTGGGTTATTGGACTCGCTAAATCTGCCAACCCCTCATTTCACCCTATGGTTGCAAGATTAGCACCATGTTAAAGGGGATGGGTCTACAAGAAAGAAGCGTTAAATGCTCCACTAGGCAACCCTTTTGTGCTTTCTAGAACTCACTAGTTTCTAAGTTGTGGACTCGTGTTGGCTTGTGTGAGGGGTTAAATGTTTCACATCTTTGGACTCACCTCGCATTAGTTAAAGCGTTAAGTGTATCACCTTTTGCTCTTTGATTGCTTTTGGATAGATTTGCTTTCAAGAATTGACATCTGTACACACATAGTAATTAGGCCCCATGAACAGTATTCATGGATCTTGAGAGAGTGGGTTCCTAGTGAAACTCCTTTCTATGATAGATTCCTTGTAGTTGGGGAGGATACTTTGAGCATCTCATAGATAGATGAGTCTTCAAATTTTTGATTGAGGCATCCTTTCTCCGAAGAGGTTGATAGATCACTGGGAGTTGATATCATAGATCTTTAAGAGATACTCTTAGTTTAGCGTGTCAGATTAATCTGTCTGCTTTGATTGGGCCAAAATTGAAAAGGTGTCAAAACCTTGAATCTGGAAGCTAAGTCCCCTTGTGGTACACTATTGTGAGTCAATCACCTTTAGAGAGGGTTAACCATAGCCAACAATCCCTCTATAGGACAAACTACGTGGATGAAACCTCAAGCGATAATAGCCATTTTTGATGTGGTAGTGACAATCGCGATATAAATGTCCTTGTGGAAGAAATCTCCATGGGTATGGTTCATTGTGGGTTGTCAGATCTCCCCAACAACTCTTGAAGATTAAGTTCTTAGATTGTGTTGAAACCTCGATGCACCGGGATTGGAGGTCACCCCTATGAGTCATAAAAGTTACAGAGTCAAAACATTGCTAAAAGCTTTAGAGAGGCCAACTTTTATTTTCTAGGGATGTATGTGTGATTGCAAAACCTTTTGAAAACATACACAATTAGCTCTCTTAGGAATCAACGCGTACTAAGTCACTTGATTATTCATGCGCAAGGTTGCTTTTTCCCTTGCTCATTGTTTTCAGACATGCTTGATATCACCTGCTTACTATTCTACGTGCCTATTTATCTACTTGCTTACTAAAATGATCAAAATTAGTTTCTGTTGTAAAACTGGTCTGCCTTCTCGTGTGAAATCATTTTGGTCTTGCGCGAAATCGTATGGTCCTCGCACGAAATCATTCTGTTCTTGCACGAAATTAAATTGCTATCACGAGTCTTCGCACGACCTTGTGAACTTTCTCACACAAAATTAAAACACTGTCATTGACCTTTACGCGAGCCAAAAAAACTTCTTCACGCGGTCTGTAAAACTTCTTCGCATGACCTGTAAGGGTTTTTCGTGCAAGATCTTGTGTCAGCATTACCAATTTGGGTCTATTTTAGCTGTCTATGGCTTGCATGCTATCTTTTTCTACGTCCATTTATCACACTTTGTCTGTAAATAGTCCTAAAATGGTGACACTTTGCTTAACCAAAGACTTGTATCTTGTACTTTGACTAGTCTTGTCTCATAAGTAATTTTTGGTCCTTATCTTAATGCTTGTCATACTTTGTGTCACATTGGTCATAATCTCTAGTTGTTCTAACCTTTAAATCATACCATTTGTGCCTTAGTGAACAACATTCTTACTATTATCTTGTCCTTTTTGAGACTCAGTCTTAGTGTAGTCCTTGTCCAAGTTCTAGCTTCTTGTCCATGTCTATGACTGTCACAACTAGAAGCGGCAACATGTTTTATCCCTATAACCTTAGACGTGGTTGTGCTAGGGGTCGTAATCATGGTAGAGGTTGCTTAACTTTTGTTATGCAATCTGTATCCAGTTTGGCTAGTGAGGCATCTTCACGATCTCCCTCACCTGCTAGGTCATCTCGAGTTCAACAAACATTTTCCATAAATTTGCAACAAATTAGGAATCCTTTTTACCAAGAGGAAACTAAGATAGGTAGAGGTCCTGCATTCCCAAACATGATGTATGATCCTTTCTCTAGAGACCCTTTTGAAACACAATATACAAAAATTGAACACGTTCCTATAATGACTAACCATGAACCTAAACATGGTAGTCATAGTCGACATCAAGAACCACCTAGGAATGACAAAGAGAAAGAGAAAGACTATGACATTGATGAGGAACAGGAATTAGCAGAAATCCTCCCTGAACACATAGAAAAATGTCGAAGAGACAAAAACTTTTAGAAGGTCATGGGAATCCTAATCAAGGAAGAGAAAGAAAAATACTTTCTCAAACTTGCCCAAGAGGGAGCAAAGTTACCTTCTCATTTCAATGTAGAAACCATTATTATGCCTGAAGAAGAAATTGAGACTTCTAAATTCCAAAAAAACCTAAAAATTATGCAAAACCAATTGGCTCAGATGATGCATGAAAAAGAGAAACCCACAAAGACATACACATTGGATGCTCTTTGTCCATTTCCATTTGACAAAAGTATAAACATGCCGCCTTTCCCACAAGGCGTAGAATTACCCAAATGTGACAAGTACTTTGGTACTACTTATCCCGAAGATCACTTGCAAGAATTTGGTGCTTTGTCTATGGAGTTTATACATGATCAAACCTACCTCATGCATTTATTACCTAAAAGCCTAGGTGATCAGGCTTTGGAGTGGTTCTCACATTTACCCCCTGGTATCAAAACATTTGACGAAATTGCCAATCTCTTTGTTCAACAATATTCTTATAACATTCAACATCCTATCAATATTTGAGATCTATGCAACCCTAAACAAAAAGTTGATGAGCATTTTCTCACATTGCTCCAACGGTGGAGACACCTATACACTAAGTATTCCCATAAAATTTTAGAAACGAAGAAGCTTGACATTTTCACTAATAACCTCCTACCTGATTTCGGGTATAGAGTCCAACTACAAGGTCCATGTACCTTTGAAGACATGATTACATAGGCTATTCGTATCAAAGAATTTATGGTCAAGAAAGGTGAAGTTACTCTTCAAAGAGACATAAAACAAGGTTCCACTTCTAATAGGGATAAAACCAAACATGTCAACAAGAACCAAGAAATTGTACATGATGGAGTTGTTGAAAATGTCACACCCAAACTGGGTAAAGTGGCATTTAATCTCATAGACTGCCTCAAAGCAGCCAAAAATGCTGAGAAACCTCCCCCTAACAATAAGACATATGGGAACAAACTGAGAAACTCATGGACAACACTCCCCAAGTGAGAGTATATGCCTTTGGGAGAACCTTTGGATGTGGTTTACAAAATATTGCTACAACATAAGCTTATTTCACCAATGGATAACCCTTGTCTGTATGATCCACAACCATGTCCACCATGGTGGAATGAGACCTCATTTTGTGACTATCACCAAAACAAGGGACACAAAAACAACAACTATATAAACTTACATCATAAAGTCCAGGACATGATTGATGTTGGTGATCTTGTGGTAGATGGGCATAACAAAAACTCAGACCACAAGGCATTCAGAGAACCTTTCCCAGCTTATGAAAAAGGAGAGACTTGGAAACCAAAACCCTACAACAAGGTCAACTATACCTATTCTAATGATGACAATGTCATTCATATGGTTGAACCTATGGATTCTAAATATTGCAACATTATTACCATTAAGGGCAAGCAAGATAACGACAAACCCAAGACACCATTTGTCTTGAGGGGCCCTATTTCCAGTGCAATGGATAATGCACCTTCGTAACACTATGCTAATGCTATCACTCGTTCTTGCACCAAGTTGGTGCTCAAAGGCCCTGCGCCTCCTACTTCAAATCCTGAACAACACAAAGACAAAGCCCTTACTGGTCCATTCGGTAAAGGTGCAAAACCCACAACGAACTTAACCACAACTAGTTATAGTGTTCTCAATCAGTTAAAATGAAGTAATGCTCAAATTTCTATCTTTGAGCTACTTAAAATCTCGCCTGCTCACAGGAAAATTCTGGACAAAGCCCTCATTGAGGCAAATGTTCCTCAAGATCTTGATCTTGAGCAATTCCAATCCATGGTAGGTCACCTGACCTCACCATATCTTATGACCTTCTCCAAGGAGGATGACAACTCACCGAATCACCCACACAATCAGCCTCTACACATTAAGGTTATGATCCACCAGACACATGTTCATTGAGTACTCATTGATAACAGTGCTGGCCTAAATATTGTCTCTGCTGCTCTGCTTAGATAATTGGATTATTTTGAGGACTCCGTTGATCCTCGATAAAAGATCACTATCAAAGCATATGAATAAGTGGAATGAAAGTCTCTAGGCCTTGTGGTTTTACCCATTCGTGTCGGTCCTATAGAGAGGGATGTCACTTTTCAGGTGCTTGACATTCCCTTGGATTACAACATTTTGTTGGGATAGCCATGGATACATGAGATGCATGCTGTGCCATCCACATACCGCCAATGCATCAAGTTCCCATTTCATGGCTCTGAAGTTTTTATTCCTACCAATACTAGCTACACTTGCAATATGCTTAAAGCTGCTGAAACTTTCATCCCTGCTAATCGTGAGTCTACTAATTATCATGACAATAAATTGAAACAAATTGAGCAGTCATTCAAATTGAAAGAAACTGGTATGGGAGAGTACCGCATTGAACCAATGTTGTCATTAACATCTCTCCTAGAGTCTCCTTGACATTATGGGAGACTCTCAGAAGTAAAGAAGTTGTTCATGCTGACACCTTAGACCAAGTATAATGGTGCTTTTGTAAGGGCTACAGTTCCCTTAGAAGATGAAAGTGAAAACAGAGCCATTGTTGCATGGCTTTATAGAGAAGAGGCTCCAGTGGGCCTAATAGAACAAGTTCAAGAAATTACTCCTAAGAAATATGGGCCTGGTCTTAGGCTTATGAAGCATTTTGGTTACAAGGAAACTGGCCCTATTGGGTGAAATAACAATGGCCTAATTGATCCAATCAAAGAAAAAGCTCATAGCAATAGTGATACAACTGGCCTAGGGTTTAAGAAAGTCCCTTTCCATTTGGGATCAAACAAATTCATCCCCAAACCTGAGAAAAATGAGTCACAAGCTGAGTTAGATACTCAAGAGGAAGAATCTAATGATGAGAATTCCTATCCTTATCCTATCCCTTATGATCTTGCTAAATTCTTTGCTGAGCCAGATTACTTTGTGCCACGTGTTAGCACTGTGGATGATACTAGTGATTCTTCTAAGGAAAATAGTGAGCAACTCAAATATCATTCAGAAAAGGAAGAATCTAGTCAGCCATGCCATATTGAGTATTTGTGTAAGAATCCAGAGGATGAAGGCGAGTATGTCCCTATCACTTTTGGTGAGTTCTATAGTCTCTCGCCATGTAGCACCAATTCTAGGGAATATGAGTTTGATTCTCTTTCAGAAGCCACTACTAATAAAGACATTGACCAAGTGCATGTCTATGAAAATTAAATTGAAGTGGGTGAAATGTCTAGGGTTAGGTCACATGGGTCGGATCCAACTAGTGTTCTAGAGTCATCAATTCCTGATGTTCATATACTGAGGCATTTGAAAACACCTATGGATGAAGTCATCATAGGTCTCAAATTGCTGGTCCACACACTTAATGACTATACTGTGAATGCAATTGAACTAGCCACTACTCTCTCACTCACACATCCCGAGCTTATAGACTAGAACCCCAATGCATATAACAAAGTTCCCATGTTCCATAATGACTTTTCTCTTGCCTGTTACCTAAATGCTATTGAACCCATAACATCTTCCATCAATGAGAAGAGTATCAACATGACTAAGGCTGACATCAAATATCTCATTCACACAATTAAAAAGAAAAAATGCAAGAGGTTTGATGGTGAAAACCACATTGTTGCAGTGTCGGATCCAAAAAAAGTAAAAATAAAAGATGTATCCAAGGGTGAAAACCTCTCCGAGGCACCCACGGATGAGATATTTGATGTCCTTCCCAATCACTTTTAGGAGAGATCATCAATGTTAATAGAGCCAACGTAGCTTAACCTAGGCATAGAAGAACATCCTCATATGATACATTTGGTGCAGTCATTGTCACCTGAAGAGAAGGAACAATTCATTGCCTTTTTCAAGGAAAAGAAAATAAATTTTGCTTGGACATATTTTGACATGCCAGGATTGGATCCTAATCTTATCATGCATCATTTTTCCATAGCACTAGGCATCAAACTAGTTAAGCAGAAGCTTTGGAAAATGCACCCTCATGTTGCATTGCTCATCAAAGAAGAATTGGAGAAACTCCTAAAGGCTGGTTTCATCCATACAATTCATTATGCTGAATGGATATCCAATATTGTTCCAATATCCAAGCATGATAAATCTATCAAGGTTTGTATAGACTTTCATGATCTTAACTTGGCATGTCCTAAAGATGACTTTCCACTCCCTAATACTGACATGATTGTGGACATGATGGCTGGCTATGAGATGTACTCACTTATGGATGGTTTTTCTGGATACAATCAAATAAAAATTGTGCCAAAAGATTAGGAGAAAATGACTTTCACATGTGCATGGGGAGCCTTTTGTTGGAATGTGATGCCATTTGGTTTAAAGAATGCTAGTGCTACATATCAGCGGGCTATTACTACAATTTTCCATGACATGATGCATAGAACCATGGAGGACTACATTGACGATACCTTGGTCAAAAGTGCTAAACGCTATACTCATCTACAAGATTTGGGTCCCATCCTAGATCATATGGAAAAGTTCAGTCTTCGACTCAATCCTAAGAAATGCACATTTGGTGTCACATCAGGGAAGTTGCTAGGATACATCATCTTTGCAAAAGGAATCGAAGTAGATCCAAAGAAAGTACAAGTGATAATGGACATGCCACCACCTTGAAACATTAGTCAGATGAGAGGACTACAGGGAAGGCTTCAATCTATTTGTAGGTTTATTTTACAATTGGCGGATAGATAACAACCCTTCACAAAGACTTTACGTAAGGGTGTGAAATTCAATTGGAGCCAGGATTGTGAGCAAAGCTTAACATAGATCAAACAATATCTTGTCAATCCTCCAATTCTTATGCCTCCTATTCATGGGAAGCCTTTGTTTTTATACATTTTAGCCATTGAAACATCTTTGGGAATCCTATTGGCTCAGGAAGATAAAGACAATAAAGAAAGAGGTATTTACTACTTAAGCTAAACACTGGTTTCTTATGAGAAGAACTATAGCATTATTGAGAAAGCTTTCTTGGCATTTGTCTTTACTTCCCAGAAGTTGAGACACTACATGCATGCCCACACTACATGGCTTGTGGCTAAAATAGATCCACTAAAGTACTTGCTTAGTAAGGCAGCTCTCATAGGAAGATTGGCTAAATGGGTCATGATACTCAATGAGTTTGACATCCAATATGTTGAATACAAGGCTATAAAGGGATAGGCAATTGCACATCAGATGGCCGAGGCACCCATATAAAGTCTTCTACCAATGAAAATTGATTTCTTAGATGAGTCAATTCTGACACGCACGCACCATACATGGGTTATGTTCTTCGATGGGTCCTTCACACAACAGGGATCAGGTGCTGGATTACTCTTTATTAGACCACAGAGATACTCATTGCCTAAAGTGTACAAGATTATGTTTCCTTGTACAAATAACATTGCTGAATATGAGGCTTTGATCAATGGCATCAGAATTGTAGCTAAATGGAGAGTGGATCAGTTAGACATCTTTGGTGATTCTTAGCTTGTTATCAACCAAGTAAATGATGTGTATCAAACAAAGGATGAGAAACTAATTCCTTACAAATGCATGGTTGATGACTTGAAGAAGTATTTTCCACACATCACCTTCCAACAAGTCCCACGAGCAGATAATAAAGTGGTTGATGCCATGGCCACTCTGGCCTCCCTACTACAAATGCCAAAAAATGATCTCTGACATGAGTTCTTGGTGGAAGCATTACATTGCCCAACCTATGGCACTCCTGATTCTAGGATGATATATTCTATTATAGGAAAAGAATCATTTCACTACCATCATATCTATTCCTACCTTTGTAATCAAACCATTCCAAAAGGTCTGATCCAGAATGAGAAACGGTACAGGCACATCTAGAGTCAAAAATAGGTTTTTTTTGAAAGTGCATTATTTTATGTCTACTTTCTAGATTTGTAATCATATTATAGGGCTGTGTGGAAAAAAGTGTCACTTTTAGAAATAGGGCCTTTCTTTTCTTTATATTGTTTTAGAATTGTAGCACATTATAAAGTTTCAGATTTATATTTCATATAGAAGTTGTAAAAAGCAAAATTAGAAGTCCATGAAGGCCAAAATTGGCAAGTGGCCATTGTAATTTCAATACTTATAAAGTGCCAAAACCATCTCTTTGGGGGGTATTTCTTGATTTAGTGACAAAGGGGGGGGGGTGTTCTTGGTGTTTTGTTCTCTCTTTTCTACAATTTTCTTTCATTTTTTTCATTATGAGAAATTTTAAGTTTCCAAAATTAACTCCACATAACTATGCATGATCCATCAAAATGTAGTATCACTTAATGCATAATGGAGTTTCACAATATGTAGATGGTACTCTTCCTAAACTAGTAAGTGATAAAGTATCAACAAGTGATATTTCAGCTTGGGTGGCAATGGATAGGAAAGCCCTAGGTGATTAATATTTGGGGGTTGATGACAAGATCATGTATCAAATTAAGAAGTGTTCTACATCCAAGGAAGCTTGGGATACCCTCAAAAACCTATATGGTAAAGTGTTTGAAGAGGATGTTTTGAAAATTGAAGATGAGCTTGTCTCCTTAGATCCTAAGTCATTTGACTATATACAGGATTTCATCATTAAGGTGAATGAACTAAGGACAAAGCTTACTGATTATGGGAGTCCTATCAAAGATGACAGACTGATCCATCTTATTCATAACAAGTTGCCATCAGAGTATTCCACATTTTTTCTTTTTTTAACACCTCAAAGACTGCACCAAGGTCTACCTATAAGAAAGTCTCCTTTGATGAATATGCTGATCTGTTGGATATAGAAGAAAAGAAGTTAAAATCAATAGGGATTCTCAATTCAGCTAAGTCAAAAACATTGGTGGCCAATAATGAGGGTACTCAAAATTCAGTTGGATAGCCTTCAAACAAAGGAAAGGGTAAGAATAAGAAGTGGAAGAAAAAATCAGAGGATGTAGAAAAGACAACACCAAAATCGAATCAGCAAGGCAATTCTTCCTTGAATTCCTACAAGAAGGGAGAAAATAACAAGGACAAGAAAAAGTGTGCCTATTGCAAGAAAATGGGTAATGAAGAACATGAGTGTTATCTTAAGAAGATTGACGAGTTGACCAACATCATGAAGAAACATAATGTTCCATTACCTAATATTTACAAGGAGAAAGGATCTTCTTCAGATTCAAAGGGCAAAGGGAAAGCACTCATGGCAAATATAGACTCTTCAAAGGAATGGATTCTTGACTCAGGTGCCTCCTATCATATGGGTTCTTCAAAGGAGGATTTTTCTTCAATGAAGCTGTCAAAGGTACCACACATCTTCATGGGAGATGATACTAAAATGGCAGTTGAAGGAAAAGGAAATATGGAGATGGAAAATGAAGAGTTTCAAGATGTTCTCTATGTTCCAAACCTAAGTTCTAATCTCCTATCAATCTACCAAATCATTCATCTTAGAGATGGACATAGAGTTGAGTTCCTTCCAAACTCAGTACAGGTGCACAGTCTTAAAACATGACTCATTGGTTGTAGTGGGGAAAGTGAATCATAAAAAAAGGTTGTACTCTTTCTCCCATTTTGTGCCCAAGTCTCCATCAAAGGCCTTGTTATCTCAATAAATTTCAAACATGCAATTATGGCATGAGTGGTATGGACATCTTTCCTTCTGCTATCTTTAGCAACTTTGCACAAACATAATGGTCAAAGGTCTACCTCAAATCAAATTTTCCCATGGTGAATGTTCAACAGATTCAGTGGATATGCATCTAGAGGGGAATTTATAGAAAGGGAAGTCTTCAAGAGCACTAGGTGTTCTATAGATGGTTCACATGGTATTAGCAGGACCTTTTGCAGTTAGCCAAGGTCACTACATATTGACTTTTGTTGATGACTTTTCAAGGTATACTTGAGTCTACTTTCTTCATAACAAGAATGAAGTGTTGGGAAAGCCTCTAACCTTCAAGATTCATGTTACAAAGAAATCCAAGAAAGCCATCAAAGTTATATGAATGGAAAATGGGAGCATGTATGTGAACAGAAGACTAAAAGGCTTTTGCAAACTTGAGGGAATTGATCTTTAGAATCTACTAGCATTTAGTCCACATAAGAAAAATGTTGTAGCATTAAGGATCCACACTCTTAAGTCTATGGAAAGTTACATGATATAGACCAAGTCTCTAGATCCATCACTTGAAGTTGAAGCAATTAGTAGTACCACTCACATTCTTAATAGGTCTCCTCATCTAGCCTTAGATGGCAAGACTCCTTTTGAGGCATGGTTCGGTAGAAAACCTATTGTGACACACTTTGGAGTCTTTAGTTGTCCTGCATGGGCAAAGGTATCTTCTACGGGTTGCAAGGCACAATCACCTCAGCCTTGTGCTTTCATTGGTTATGAAGATGGTGTGAAGGCATACAGATTATTGGATCTAGAGACACATCAAATTTTTGTGGAGAAGGATGTACACTTTGAGGAAAGTTCACCTAGCTTGTCCTCTAATCCTCTCCACACATCATACCATGTAGAAACTAATAGTGACACTAGAAATAGTGCTTCCAAAGATTTAGACATGTGGGGTTCTATTGACAGTTGTAGTAAGAGGTCACTACATTAGTTCAATCCATGTGCATATATAGCCACAATGATAGGTCCAACACAACAGGGTACATCTAGTCTTCCAGGTCTAGCATCAATGATAGATTTAGAAGATAGTATTGATGATATACATCTTCTTCTGGATGCAGCAAAACCTTCTTCAATTGTCATGAGGGCCCCATCCAACCCTCTTGTTCATTCTCTACATGATTGATCATTATAGGTTGAAGTGATTATGTATACTTATGATCAATAGTTGCAAAAGCATTCTTCATTAGCTAAGGAGATAAATAGTTGTTTGAGACAGGTTCTTTAGCTAGTTGAATAGGTTTTAGAGGCATCACTAATCAATGGGATTCTTTCCACACATAGCGGAAGTGTCTCATTTGTATCTTTGGCATTGTTTCTTCCTAAGGGGAGGAACACCATTCTGCAGTCTTGGATCAACTTCTTCATCGGAGTAGTCACTGGCAAACATTCTTCTTTGGGGGAGCCTATCCTATCTTTCTTCTTCTTTTCATTTTTCTCTTATGTATATACTAGATGTATGTCGTAATGGGGGGTCTTGATTACTCCATCCATCCATACATTGTATGTGTTTTTCATCTCTCTTTTTGGAGGAGGTTTTTTCCCATTTGGTTTTCCCTCTTTCTCCACTTTATGAGAGATGACATTTCATTATGTACAGGGGTACCTAACATGGCCTACTAGTTGGGACCCATCATGCATTTCGTCCTAGATTTCGTAAGCTTAAGGGCATTCCCCTAAGTTGCACTTAAGGGATGGTGTTGGTGTAAATAAGTATTTACTATTTACACTTTACATAAGTTTTCTTAGGTTAATGCATTATTTTATTATTTTATCTTGTCAGACACTTAGGAGTTTGTGTACCTTTTTGAGTTTTCATGTTGACAACATAGAAGTATGCAACTCTAATTCAACACATGGTGTCTATAACACTGGAGTTTGCATCATTCACTGAGTTGTCATATAGATAACATAGTTATTCACACTCCTAATTTAGAACATGTTGTCTACAACATTGATTTACATGCTACACCATTGTAGGCTTATCCTCACATCATCGCACTTACTCTGGTGCTTAATGAAGGATAACCCATAACTGGTGGACATGTGCCTGGTTGTATGACTTATCATGTTGTTGACTTCTATACATTCTAGAACCTCTCTAAAGGCCTTTATATATAGGCACTCCTAGTGTACTTTCATATGACATATTGAATGAATATATCATCATTTTGATCATACTCTCTCTTTGGTCTACTATTGTGCTTGTGTTTGAGTTCCTTGGTCTTGGGTGAATTTTTCCCTAAGGAAAATTCTTACAAAAATACATAGATATAGCACCAAATTGAAGATATGAAATAATAAAAATCTTTATAGGATTTTGTAGAATTTAATGAAGACAAACAATCATTGGGTATTTTCAGAAATACCATGGATTTATAATCATTAGTAAAAGGAATACCACGTGCTCATATTATGATGTAGATTGGATAATTTTATATTTTATTCTCATTTTATTTTCTATTATGTGACTGTTGCTCTACCATAATGAAGAAATGATAGAGAACTATAAATTTAACCTCATCTGACAATACAAAGGTTGACAAACTTGATGGTGAATTGGTTTGTGATTCCATTTACCCTATTTTCTTGTCATGTTTTGTTTCCCATGCATATATTAGTTCTACATTAAGAGTTGAAGGACAATTATATGTCATTGTGTGATAATTAGTTGGATTCCATTTTATTTTGATATCTGTAGTAGAGTTGATTCCATTTACTTTCTTTATATATGATTATGCTTCCTTTCTTGTTCATTTCATTTCATAGTATGTTAGATAGTTTCATTGGGAATTGAAGGATAGATGTGTATAAATCTATTAGTAACTCATTGAATTACATTTCATTCAAGTCTGATAGTCAAAGCAATTCCATTTGACCTCATGTACATCTCTTTTTCCATCCCTCTTTGAATTTAGATGATTAACACTACAGTTAGAATAGAAGTAAGAGTCATAAATCTCAAGATAGTCTATTACAATCATTTCGTTGGGTCTGATAGATTGTCCAAAATATATTTTTCCTAAATTGTTTGTGCCTACAAACAATTTGGTTATCCTTTACTACTCTCAGGTTAAGAGCTTATAATGTCAATACTTCTAATCTCATAAAAACATATTCATTGCATATCATTGCAAATCATAGGGAGCTGTACCTAGTCAATTTATAGGGTAGTGATAGAATACATACACTAACCCATTTTTTGGTAAACATCCATTTGTCTCCCCAAACTTTGGGTATCAAAGAGTCAAGATTATAAAATCTAATAGGAGAAAAACTATTAACCAATACATACCCACTTCTAGATTATCATGTTTTTCCCTATTTTACCAACTACACACTTCAGGTGCACAATTGCTAGTTTTAGTGTGTGGTTGGTAGTTTCAGAGTGCACTTGGTAATTAGGAAGTTCATTTTAGCTTCCAAAACCCAAAACTACATTTCCACACCTTTCACTACATCCATAAACCCTAGAAAACACCTCAAAAACTTAGACCATCCATTCTTTGCAAATTTGTCACCCAAACACATTTTTTTACCAACTCCACACCTTCTGGGTCCCAAGTACACTAGGAGAATAGTTAGTATTGTTAGAGCATAGTTGGTAGTTTATGTGCACACTTGGGAGGTAAAGAATCACTTCTGACATTTCCCCATTACATCTGCATCATTAGATATCATGCCAACACTTACAAGGACACAAGCAATTCATAGAAAAGAAGAGTTATATCAACCTTTATTTTTCAAAGTACAAACACAACCTAAAGTGCATCCAAGGTAGAAGAAGACTAAGAAATCCTA
The DNA here is from genome assembly GCA_028749045.1 of Cupressus sempervirens. NCBI lineage: Eukaryota > Viridiplantae > Streptophyta > Pinopsida > Cupressales > Cupressaceae > Cupressus > Cupressus sempervirens. The sequence goes on along the minus strand of CM053788.1, from coordinate 280,138,719 downwards.
GCAAGCACTTGACACAGATCAAACTAAAGCCTCACAACCTTTTATTGTGAACCCATTAAGCATGTATACACCAAAACCTAACCATCAAGAAATAATACAACCAATCGTCAATAATATGTCTGCCATGAAGTTCCCTCAAAACACTTTCCCTACACACAAAATGGTTAAATGGAGCCCTAATTTTGAACCCATATTTGTACCTATACCACCTAGATGTAGAAGTGTACCTACAACACCAAAGGATGAAGAAACTCACTCATTCAAATTTAGACAACCTAGAACAAGTATGTTCAATCCTTTGAACATACAAAAGTACTTTACACCTAAGTGATGACTCTGACATTGACTATGGCATCACTAACAAAGAAATGGATATGGCTTGCCAAGAAAAGACTTTTCAAAATAACTTTAAACTCTTGGTGGCCCAAGAAATAATCAAATTTAATCCAAGTTTTGAGGGACCCAAGTTTAAATATCAGGACAATCCAACATTTGAAAATGAAAAACCTATTATTAATTTAGACTTGGACAAGGGGAAACAACCTTTGGAGTTTTCAAACCCAAAGATAACACCTATAAGGTCTCACCAAGAACCAACCATTGAAATTATCCAAAGTAATTTCAAACACATTAATATCAAACCCTTGTTTGATGAACCTCCATCAATCAATGACAACAAGACTCTTCCAAAGTACCCCAAACGAACGTTAAGAATTGACCTCAATCAAATAATGCAACAACAAGAAGTGTCTAATGGAACTTTCACCATAGGGATGCCAAAAATACTTCATTTGGAGGAAAATCAACAAAGTGCACCCTTGCTCCTAACTCTACCTACTATTATGGCATCAAGTGTTATGGAGCCCCCTATGAGTATGCCATATGAAACATCGATTGCAAAAACCCCTATTGACACACAAAGGAAGAGTCTTATCAACATTTCACCCATTTCAAAAAGAAATGTGGCCCATTTCCATATCAATATAATGTCTCAAGGTGAAACATCAAACATCTAAAAGAATCAAAACAAAGACCAACAGATGATGTTCATCTCTAAAGGTCATAATCAACTTCCAAGATAACAAAAACCTCAGGTGGGGTAAAGTCCCTACATTACTAATGCTCAACCAAGTCAAAACCCAACTAATGTGTACACAACATATTAAAATCAACAAAAAAAAAACCCTCAAGTGGTGCAAGGACCTAACATCCCCAATCACAAACTAATCTAAATCCAATTGACTTACATGCAATGTACCAACAACAACAAGCGATGTTTTCTAAACAACAAGAGCAACTAAAAAAATAGTTGGAATAGAAAAGATGCTTGGAGAAAAAAAATTGCATTTCAATAATAGTTTTTGCAACTACAATATGTTCCCTAACAAATTCAACAAATACCTCCACAACAATAGTTGCATACATGGCCTCACATTCAACTAATAGAGGTATCTCAATAACAACATCCACAACAAATGGCATAACAACAAGCATAGCAAGTGATGCAACAACAACCCTCAGTACAAATATTGCAATCAATACCATAATAAGTAACACAACAAGGACCTTTCTATCTTTTAGGTGTTATTGTACCTCCACCATGGAGAGACACATCACTTAAGTTTCATATACATAAAATTTTAGAACCAAGTAGAAATAGTTCTTGCCATAGCAAACAATTTACTCATAGACATAAAAGACTCAAAGAAAGGCTTAAAACAAAACACCCTAATGAGGATTTACTACAATAGTTCAAACAATTAGCCAAAAAAGTTGAGGCATTGGGAGTACAAAATAAACAAGTACTATACATAGAAAGGGATTTATGCCTTAATCTCTTTGATAAAAATCTGTAAATGCCTCCATTCCCAAAACATTTTGAGGCACCAAGATTTGAAAAGTATTGAGGAAAAGGAAAGCCAATTAACCACATCATAGAATTATGTGTCTCTTGTTCTAAACTTAGTGATGAGCCCACATAACTTATGAGACTATTCCCTCATTCTCTCGGTGGGCCCACATGTGAATGGTACTCCAAATTACTTGGTAATATCAAATCTTGGTCAAAACTAGTAAAAAAATTTATATCCCACTTTTTCTTCAACATAAAAAATGAGGTGACACTCTCTGATCTATTCTCAATGAAAAAAATATGGGATAACCATTCATAACATTTCTATTATGTTGGGGAAACCTTGTCAGTCAACGCTCACTGAATATTCTTGAAGAACAATAATTTAATCTATGCATAGAAAACCTAGTCCCTAATTTAATGTATGAACTAAAAATCAAAAGTGAAAGCACCATTGCTTAGTTAATGAAAAAGGGAGCTAGAATTAAAGATTCCCTTATCCATAAGGGAATCCTCAAAACAAAAAAGGAAAACACCAATACAAACTCATCTAATGACAAGGCTAAATTTTTCTCCAAGAACAAAAATGTAAGCAATGATGGTATTGTGGATGCATGCATGATCAACATGAAACAACCTCGAATGACTCTAAAAGGTCCTAATCCTAAAAACACAAAAACTCCTAACCAAACACCACCTCGACAATAGAAAACTGATGCCTTAACATAAGATAGACCACGAAGACACCCCAGGAATAAAGATATAAAATTTCCATCCCTAGGGATAACACTTGAGACTGAACTTCAAAAATTACTAAGAAATAACTTCTTACAATTTCCTCTAATCAAAGATGAACCATCAATAAAACCCTCATGGTGGGATGACAAAAAATTCTGGGATTACCACAATACCAAAGAACATAAGAAAACTTCATGTTTCCAACTAAAACATGAAATACAAGACCTTATCAATGACGATGTGATCATAGTTGGTCCATCACTACTAGCACCCTATTTTGATCATACTATTTTTAAAGATCCTTTGAGTAATCATGACAAAGAGAAAGCCTCTAGTTCAAACTAAAGCTCCTAGGCTAATGTAAATTACACATGTATTGGATATGACTACACCATCAACTATTTCAATGAGTCTAAATCTCCCAGATCTACATTCACCTTAAAAGTTGAAGACCCTCATTGTGTTGTCACCACCTGCTACACTTGGATTACCTTACCTAGAGCCCCAACTAGACCTACAACCCTTATTAGACCTAACACCTTTGCTAGACCTATGGCCCCTTGAAGACTTGTTAATCCTACTTCTTCATATTACAACCTTGTAGACCAGCTTGGAAAAACCTTTAGCACAAATATCCATCTTGGATTTATTGTATGTGCTATCCCAACATCAAAAGATCCTTGACCAAGCTTTAAAAGAGTCCATAATACCACATAACATTAATATTTCCTAGTTCTAGGCCATGGTTGGGAACCTATCTTCATCACAACATATCACCTTTTCCCCTCGAGATATTCCTAAAGATAGAACCAACCACAATGACCCCCTTCATCTTGAAGTCTTTATCCATAATGCCAGGGTCATATGTGTCTTGATAGATGGAGGAGTGAGACTAAACATCTATACCCTTAAATATGTCAAGGGTCTAGATTACTTTGAAGAAGATATGGATCCCTCTCACAAGATCACAATAAATTCCTATGATGATGGTGAATGCTTCTCCAAGCGCATTATCATATTACCCATAAGAGTTGTTCTGTCTATTGAGAATATATTATTCTAGGTCAAAGCAATTGAAATGAAATACAACATGATAATAGGATGCCCTTGGATTCATACTATGAAAATGGCGCCTTCTACATAGCACCAATGCTTAAAATTTTCCTAAAACAATGTGAAGGTAACCATCCTTGGTGATCTAGATCTTTTCCAGTTTTGTGCTAATATGAGAGATGCTACTGCATACCAAGTCCCAACAAATAATGAAGCACAACCATAGATTCCTCTAAATATGTGGACCCTTATATACTCCTCAGTAAGGAAAAGGAAAAGTCAAAGATTGGAGACAAAGGTGTGAAGAATTCTTTATATCTCAAGTATTGCGTATTAGGGAGTCACCACTTTCTCCCCAACCTTATGGTAAATCACAACTATTGTAAGCACAACATTATGAGATCACTACACAAAATGTCACTTCTATAAATTTCATTAGTGGAGGTGGCCTACATATAGAAGATATCTATGAGAATACATTTGTCTATATTGAGAAAGAAAAAGCAAGATGAGAACCCACTTTTATAGCTCCTATAAAGTATGGACTTGGGTTTACTATCATGTAGAAATAAGGCTATGATGGATGTAGTGATCTTGGATCTCAAAAACAAGGAATTATTGAACCTATCACTACAAAAGGATGCCCTCCTAGTTTGGGTCTTGGATTCAAACCATTACAAATAGGTTCTCCTAGTACTAAGGTACCCTCATGTAAGATTGTGAATATTTTGAAAGATGAAAAAGCATATGAGGATACCCAACTTGAAACCAATAATATTGATAGTCCTTATGCACTTGAGCATATCATTGTTGACCCTAATAGCCTATCCATGGAGAATACATATCTTACTATATCTCCACTCGTTGTTCAAATCAATCATACACCTTAGATCAATACATTATGGGATCCAAGTCTTGCAGCTTCTAAGCATGAACCCAATAATACCATTGAATCTAATACCCATATATGCTTTTTACCAAATACCATTCAATATTGATGATGACATCCCCCCAAGTTATCTTGAACTGTTAGATTGGGACTAGCATTTACCACCGATCTTCGATCAATTTGACAAAGATGATGCTCTTATAAATGTCTTGGAACTCTATGAAGGAATTACAATTGATGGTCATAAAGAATAAAATCCTCCTAAATTGAGCACATTGGCATATTTTGGGGAGTCAACCGCATCTTCTAGTTACAAAACTAGAAACAAAGAAAATAATAAGCACAAGTCTCTTGATAAAAACCAAAAGGCACCATTAGACCAAGAAAAATCAAAAGATAAGTAGATCCAAAGGATACAAGATAAACAAGTTGATGCCATGAATATAAGTTTTCTAGTGTTCAACATGCCATGAATTTTTTTTAATCTCTCTCAATCAGCCTTCATGTGAGGGTTGTTAGTCTCAATCCTCCTAGTCCTTCCTTGTATCTAGCTACTTATACCCAAATCTTGCTACCTAATTTTTCCAACACCTAAAATCAAACCTCTATCTAGAAAGCCTTTGAATATGTATCATTAGTGACATCCTCTACAAAGAAGTCATTGACCCAATTATCCTCAGATGCCTTGATTCACAAGATACAGACACTATCTTGCACATGGTACACAATGGTATATCTCAAGGCCATTCTAGTGGTTTGATTTTAGCTACAAACTAGTAATGAATCATGCAAAGTTATAGTCACTTATAGGTTTAGAGGTTATCAACTAGCAACATCAACAATAGATTCATGTCAAGCATTCGTCAGTGACATTCATGATTCCACCTAAAAGTCCTAAAAAAAAAGAAACAAAAAAATCATAAAAAAGTCATGAAAAAAATGGATGCCTTGATGAAAACCTAACAATTAGGTGTGTTGGCATGAAAATTTGAGTCAAGAGAAAAATTCCATCCAAAAGTGAAAACTTGGCAAATAGGCACTTTTGGTAAGTACCATGGTGAAAACTTGGCAAACAGGCACCAAGTGCAATTAGTTGTAGCTCCTCCATCTATTGAGATTCCATATGGTTTTTCCCCCTTTTCTCAATCCTTGATCACATCCTTCATATTTCAAGACATCCCTAGTCCTTGATCATGGCCCACAAACTAGTTAATATCCATTGTTATCCTACCCAAGCATCACCAGTCTACAAATAATCCATCTTTGGCCTTTGTACATAGTTTGTGTCTTGTTTGGGGCATATCACCTACATAGTGCACAAGTTTGAAATTAAATTGGGGGCATGCCCATAAGCACATTTTATCCATTGGACTATTGCACAATGGATTGGAGCTAACACTTGTGAATCCTTTATGATCCTAGAAAATACTTAAAATTCAAATACGATTATGAAAAAAACCTAAAAATTCAAATATGACCCTGAAAGAATCCTAAAAATTTAGATACAATCTTGAAAAATCCTAACAACATCGTAAAATATCTTGAACTAATCCTTAAAAATCATAAAAAATCCTTAAAAAAAACTAAAAATCATAAAATGTCTTGAAAAATCCATAAAAATTGTAAAATGTCCTAAACAAATTGATAAAAATTATACAATATCCTGAAAAAACCACTAAACATCATAAAATCTCCTGAAATAAACCCTGAAAAAATCATTAAATGCCCTAAAGAAATGAGCAACACAAAAACATCAAATATCCTCAAAGGCCATAAAATTCACAAAACCCACCACAAACTTGCAATAAACCTTGTAAATAGTCACTATGGATAATCCCCCCTTTTGCTTAAACACTCATATTTTCATAGACTAAAACTCAAAGCACTGCACTTGAATGACAATCAAATTATCTAAGTAATGTGAACCAATAATCAATCCAACTTGTCACTATCAACCCAACCAACAATCCAACCTATCATATCATTAATTTTTCAAACACTCTCTAAAGATCAAAAACACTAAAAAGAAAGTAATAATGGACAAGAATAGCTATTGGCTTATGTTATTTAGTGAGTGATTTATTTTTCCTTTGTTTTTCTTTGATCATGTTCCTATGGCACACGATGATATAAACTGATCTATGAGAGTAGCCAGGAAGGTTCATGGCCATCTTTTGTTTTTTGTTTGTTAAAATGTACCTTTGAGAGTCTAGGGAATGTATATATGCCTTAGGAAGGATAGGATAATTTTCTATCTACATCATGCTTGTTTACACAAAAGGTTTGCATTTGTGCTCTAGGCCTTTATGACCATGATGCATTGCATTCCATATAAAGCTCCATTAACATATAGTACACTTTATGAAGGAAATAATTTTCATTTCATTCTAACTAGTCCTCATCTTGTCTCCTCTACCTTTTGACATCCATTTCATCCACCACCATGGTCTCATACTCTAATACACCAAAAACATTGTCATCTTGCATTCCTACATATGTCAAAAGTCTACAAAAACCCAAAGCAATACATATATGCATAAACATGGATTTCATATTATTTTGGATTTCATTTGCATTCATTCCATATCATTCACATTTCATTGGCATTCATTTCATGAGAAAAACATGTTGCAAAAATAAATATATCATTTCCTAAGCATAACATGTGATAAACCAATGAATGATGTTATTATATAAATTCCACATAGAAAAACATAAACATATCCATATAAAACATATAAAACATGTGCATAATCCATCTCATATGATCATCATAACATAGGTACATCTCATAAATGTATGAAAAAGTATCAGAGTATATGATTATGTAACAAATTTTCACAATCCATGATATTCTATTTATGCTCCTGGGTGAGATTGTGTGTGAGTTTATTAGCATCAATGTTTTGGATCATACTCAATGATCCATCATTAGGATGAGAGATCATTGAGTATGATCTAAAATTTTGATGTTGATAAACTCACACACAATCTCACATAGAAGCATAAATAGAATACATGATCATGGTTTACATCAATACTAATTGCCCATAGGCATAAACCATGAAAGAGCATAACAAAAACAAAGGAATCCCCTCTAGACATGAGCATTTCCAATTCAACTAGTACTATCCCTGACCTCATGGCCCCTATTTGGCCTTGAGGATGATCCCTCCCCTATCTTTGGTTGCCCCATTAGTTCCATCACTCCTCCACTACTCTGTGTCCTGTTTGTCCACTGAGAGTCAAAACCTACTGACCGATAGCTCTCTACCATTTGTCTTGGTTGTAATTCCATCTTATTGAGATCCCTCTAATACTATGTCTCTACATGCACTACTTCCATAATCATGTCTAACTCTCAAAATGATGGATCCTTGACACTGCTAGCAAAGTCTTGTGACTCCTAGATGACCCTCTCTCCTCTCCGCACCACTATGTCCCTCTCTGTCATAGTATTGTTGCATCCCTCTCTTATATAGCCTAGTATAATTGACCTAGGATCCCTCTAATAACCTCCATTAGCTTTCTCTCTAACTAGCTTAGCCCCATCTATAATGGTACTAACATCTCCCTTGTTGTACCCACTGGATCTTCCTCTAAGTCTGTCGCTACAACATCCACACCTTTATCCTCCTCATTATCTCCCCTCTTGTCATGATCTCCCCCATCATCATCATCACCCACACTATCCCTACCCTCCTCCTCCTCATTCCCTCATCATCCTCCCCCTCCTCATCATCATCCCCATCTCTTTGATCACCATCCCCATCCCCATCATCATCATCCATATCCCTCTCATCATCATCCCCATCCCCCTCCTCATCTTCTCCCTCCTCAACATCCTCCCCATCCCTCTCATCATCATCTCCATCTCCCTCATCATCCTCTTGATCCTTAGAATCTTCCCTTTCCTCCTTGTTATCTTGATTTGCCTATGGTCTCGCCCATGGTACTGGAACTACCAAATCTCTAAGATCTCCATAAAAACAATGTCATCATGTCCAACTAAATCCTGAAGAATCGGATGTACCCTAGTGGTCCTCATGAAAATATCCCTCTATAGATGTATAAATAAGTCATGTCCTCAACTAACTCCCTCTCCACAAGTGGTCTAAATGTAGAAATATGCTCACAAGCCCAAGTCTGTAGCAATGTACCGCTAGTGCTAAATGTCAACCCACCTCTATATACAATCTAATGTAGATAGTAGTATAGCATCTAAAGCATGCAAGGACCCCATGCAAACATGGTCTCATCTATAACCATTCTCTCCAACATTTGGCCCCATTTAACAGGGAATCCATGCCCTTGTCTATCTAGTATCAATAATCCACCCATGACCTAGTAGATTACAACAATAAGATGCTCATATTGCACCACTAGTATCTCCCATCCAATCTCATAATCTTGAATCCCTAACTTGGCATCTCTGTAGCCAAACATCCAAAGTAGTGTTGTTCACAAGATCATTTATGACTAACTCCTCATGGATCAAAATTTAAAGGATGTGCCATACATCCTCTAGGGTCATAGTGGCCTCTCCTGTAGGAAGATGGAATAAGCTAGTCTCTAAGTGCCATCTCTCTATCAGTGTCATCAACAACCCCATGTGCCCTCTCACCTTAGGCATGAATTTAATGTGGTACAACCCAAGCCCTACCAAGATCTCCCACTCATTGATAGTTATCTAATAATGTAAAGTCAAGCTTTGTGGTCTATGGTCCTTTGTCTGTAATAGGGGTAGGTCCTCCTACAAAACCATATGTTGTTATCAACCTTATATAGCTTTCTACCAAGTCTAACCTACCTTTGACCCAAAATATGAGTTAGGTTTGACTAAATTTGATTTTTTTGAACATGTTTGACCAGGTTAACCTATGTATTTGACTTCTTCTTATGGTTTTGAGCATGTAGACCAAGTTTTTAGTCATTCTAAGTTCATTTGTGCTCTACATCACTCCCTATCAGCATTCTACTAAGTGTTACTTAACTCTGACATAGGATTGACCAAATTTGACCACTTCTAACCATCTTTGACCAAGTCAACCTATGTTTTGATATTTTCTTAGGGTTTGGGCATGTGTGCCAAGTTTTGGACCATTTTAGGCTCATCTTGACAATTTTCAAAGCCTTGAAGCATCCTTGAGTGTAGTTGGGGCCTCCAACTATGCTTAGTACACACCTAAGCATGCCAAGTGCACTTAGTTGGATGCATTTTGAGTGTAGTTGGGGCATTTTGATGCCCTAATCTACCCTCAAGACCCTAGGTGGGCCCCATTTGATGCCTAACTAATACCCAAATGCATAAAAAACATAAAGTAAACAAAGGGGCCTCAATGTACTCATTGTTGGTCTTGTATCTTCATAACATTGATAGGTGTGCACTCATTCTCCATGATGTTTTTCCCTAGGTAACTAATCCATTGTTATTTCTCTAGAGTTTTTTCTTCCAACTAAGAAGGTGAAAATGACCTCCAAACTCTCTCCAAGCCCTTTTATAGCCCTCTGGCATGTTCTGTGTTGGTTGTGATGCTTTTTTCACCCTAGACCCCATAACTTTAACATTTGAGCTCCATTTGTGATCTGTCAGTTACTATGGCTTGGTCTTCTCATTGTTAAAAAATTAACCTATCAATTGCCTTTTTTAGTCAATTTCTTGAGGGGCACTCATATATACCACCCCTACTGGGGCATTCTTTTATGGCTTTTTCAATAATTTTATTTGACACAACTCTCTAAATCACATTGTATCAAAGAGGGGCAAAATGTAGATACTCAAAAAATGGTTCATGTCTATTGTTTAATCACCTTTTCATACTAACTCATCCCATTTTATCATTTTAGTGATTTTGATCTTTTGGCCAACTTGATTATCATTTGATTATATTTTGATAATATCCTTCATCATTTGTATCACCTTTTAAATCAATTGTAGATCACTTCAAAATCTATTCCCATTTTATCCAAACTTTTTGGAATCAACCCAAAATAATTTCAACATCATCAAAATCACATCTAATCAACCTAGAATCATCCCAATCAACCTAACATAATTCCAAATCAACCTAAAATCATTCCAAATCAAACTAAAATCACCCCAAATCAGCCCTAATCAACCTGAAATATATCAAATATCTTAAATAAATGATCATTTGTTAAACCCTACGCATTGGCATGTCTCTTAGTGCTTTGAAAACCTATCAAATCTTATTAAACTCATCAAATCTTACCTTAGTACTATCATGTCCCTTAGTACTAGGTTAAATCTGTCATTCTTATCATCTCTTCATTGATATTATCAAGTCACTTAATGCTAGATCATGGCATTATCAAATCAATTTAATAACATTGATAATGTCCGTCAATGTTATTATGTTCAACCCTATCAATCAATTTCAATCCTATGACACTTACAATGTGTGTTAAATGTCCCATGTTCTTAATCCATGTCATGGGTTCTTGGTATATTATCAATCCTAATAAGTCAATCAACTTTATCATGGCTTTGATCTACCCATCATTGTCATAGTCAATTTACATAATCATCACATTTCATCAAAGGATATTATCACATTTATTTCATCAAACTAGCAAATCATTTCCTAATTTATCCTATAGGATTAGATAACCCATAATATAATCCTATGTCATTTCAATCATTTTCATCTTGCATTTACTAATTATTCTTGCTAATCAACATTCTCAATTACTTGATATTAATTAATTAATTGATTCATTTTTACAAACTATGAGAATTCTCAAATTTCCTATCCTTTTTTCCACTTCTAATTTCTATTTTACTATTTTCCATTTGTGTGGATATATGAATTAATTTTAATTCAAATATTCCACCTATTCTTGACATATGGACATGATGTGTCATAGATATCATGGCTACACTTGGCTAAAATATGTCATATTGGATATATTTTATTCCTTGCACATGTCTATAATAAGCCTCCATCATCATAGATTCTTGACTACAAGTGGCTTTGAGGTTTCATATACATGTCATAGATTCTCCTCCACTTTTAGCCATGTTGACTTTCATGTGTCATAGAATCTTACAAGTGGCTTTGAGGTGTCATATGCCCATCATAGATTTTCCTCCACTTTTAGCCATGTTGACTTTCATGTCTCATAGAATCTTACATTTAGCATATTGTGTCATGATTGTCATAGATACTCCAAGGAATATCATGCCAAGTTGCACATTCAAAGTGACAAGTGTCCATCCTCTCATTCAATTCTCTCCTCTTTCACTTTTCCTATAAATTGACCCATATTTCTCTCATTTTTATCCTAAATAACCATACCCTTAGAAACCATTAGGCTTGAAACCATGCTTCTAGTACTCTCAATAGCATCATCATAGCATTAGTATTTTCTTTGAATTATATAGGCACTATAGGTAATTGGAGGTACACCAAATGAAGAGGAAAGAAGGACATGGGAGCTAAAATTGAAGAGAGAGTTTTGGTTATGTTTTATTTCCTTTATGCTTCAATTGGTTTTCATGGTAGATTAGAAGGGTTTTAGTGTATGTGTATTGAGTTTTGTGGTTTCTCATAGTAGTCTAGGTTATAACCCATTTTCTAGTCCTACAATTAGTCAAGTAAGCTATACGAGGTATCAAATGTTTGTTTCTAAATAGACCTAAGGATTGAACCTTTGTATATGCATCACATGATAAAATTAAGGAAACCCTATCAAAGATTAAAGGAAATATATTGCAAGCTTAGGTAAAATAATTGGAAATATTTTCCACTTCATCAACTAGAAGTGCCACTAATTATGGGATAGAATTCAATGAAGATAAGAAATCATAAAATACTAATTTGGGCTAAGTATCCAAGCTAGATGGGAGAAAATATCACTTGGTATCATGTGAGAATATTCATGAAGAAGCCCAAGAAGTGAAATTAGTGAAAACATAAGCCAATCATCAATATGATATAAAAGTAGTGAAAACATAATCCAATCATCAATATGATATAAAAGTAGTGAAAATATAAACCAATCACCAAAGAGTTAATACTATAGAAGAAAAAAAACCTCATACATGTGAAGTTGACTTTCTCGATTTAAAATCCTTTTGTTTAACATTTAACAACTTAGGCTGGCATAATAATGGAAGGGTTCCCAAGTAATAACCATGGCCCTAGAAAAGGAAAATAGGGAATGTGCATGGAATTCAGATCTTGGTAACACTCTCCCCCTAGCTATTTTGTATTATAGAAAATATTTGACTAAATCCAAATGTGAAATGGTTTGCATACTAATAATTCAAGCAAAGATAGATGGCTAGGTTAAGTGATGTGGAATCATTCTATCAATAGATCCAACTGTAAAACTACATTTTATTTTTCTCCCCTTCACACAATGATCCCACCATTTGGCCATTACCTCAACAAGATTCTTACTAAAGTCAATGGACATGTTTGAAAGGAAAATATTAGAAGATGCACCCATGCTATGCATGAAATGGAATAGTGGGGATAGAATAAGGATACTATTCTTTTAGTGAATGATTATTTATTTTGTTTTTCTAAGGGTTGATCATCTATGAAACTCTAAAGTGAATTTCTCACAAGTTGATTTTCTTTATTCTTTAATGAGAGTCAATTGGTCAAACTATACATATTTCTCCTTTAGGTAGTGTTTTCAGTAGTGCTACACTAATATTTTGATATAAACAAATATGATGTCATCAATATGGTGTCTGAGAGTAGAGACCAAAGTTGAGAACTTAAACAAATAAATTTATCACTACCAAGTTCTATCTTCCACCTCTATCTAAATGTGAAGAAACGTTGGGTGAGGCCCACTAATATTATTGACCAATAATGAAATATCTATTAACATTAAGGTCAATTTGTTTATCAGTGACTTGACACATAGTTAATTGGTTACATTGCTACCAAGCTCTACAATTGCTACTGAGCTTATGTTTCAATTTGTAGTGTTAACCAAGTGATTCAATTGTTCCTGAGCCAAGTAGTTAGAATACAATGTCTACCAAGCACCTAAGTTAGTTTGTAGTGGTTGTCAAGCTACATAGTGTTTACCATGTTCAATGTAGACCAAGTGTAGCAAAGGCTACATAGCTAGTTAGTAGAAGTGACAAAGATCAAAGTGTTAACTAAATCCAACAGTATCTATCGAGCTCAAAAAGTTAACAAAGTGGATCTAGCATTGACCAAGTCATGCAGTCTCAACCAAGTGACCCAATTTCAATCTAGTTTCTCAGTATTCATTGAGTCACATAGTTCTAACCAAGTTCAAGATACTGGGAAGTGATTAGTATGGATCAAGCTTCAGGTTCAACCAAGTGCCAAAGATTGTTGACCATTGATAGTGTTTTCCATGTATTAGAACATCATCAAGTTTGTCTTTAGAACCCAAGTTACAACAGTTGGGTTGACTTTGTGAATTATGATGAAATTGGTAATGTGGCCAACTCCATTAAGTTATGGTTTGGATTGGTATATATGTAATGCATTGTATCATGTCCAGTAATATATGTGAAGAGTATATGATGAGTAGAAGTGCAAATTAAAGAAGGCTACAAGAAGTATAAGGGACATCATGGATTTATCTATCATAGTTAGGTGATCATTAAAATATAAGGAATCTCAACCAAAAAATCAGAGTTGTAGATCAGAGATTGGCCACTGGTTCATCCTAACATGTGTATCAGTCAAATCCTTTAATAGGGTAGATTTAATAGTCTTTGCTAAATCTCTTAACTGAGTGCATACTTCATTGTATATTTTAAAATCTTTTAACAAGGTAGATCTCACTATCCTTATTACTCCTAATAGGGAAAATCACCAAAAGCGGTCAATTGTAAGCCTTAATAGGTTAACTTTATACTATAGTACTAAAGCTTGTGGGTATCATCCCAACACTAATTTTACTTTCTAATTGGAAGGATTTGGGTTATCATATGTTGTGTCAAAGTGTTTGAAATGTGTATTTGCTTTCATAATTGCAGTTAGAACATAATATTAAATGAAGGTTAATTGGTGAAGTAAGATAAAGTTTTATTGGTTCCCGATCCACCCCTCCCCTCTTAGTAACCTTGCCTACCTTATATTTCCAACAATATCATACTATCAGCATCCAATATTCAAATTTGATTATAAAAAATTTAGAAGCTTTCTAAAATTATTAAATACAATAGAAATATGAATATTTAAAATGCTCCAATATGTAATTTATTAATTATGCTAAATCAAGATGACATTCAAAGGCAATGATCATAAATTCATTATAGTTATCAACTAACTTGAAAAGAAGGATTCCACATTAGAAAATAGTTTTGTACTCAATTTGTACTCAAATGAATAAAATTTAATTAAATTTTTTTTACTCATTTGTGCACTTATTAGATACATATTTTCAATGAACATAAAAAAGGTGTTCCAAATGAAATTAGTGCAATTTTTTTAAGTTCACAAGTTTTTGTGAGGCTTTTTACAAAGTTAGATTTTTCTGCACTTGCCAAGTTTTTTCTGATTTTGAACTTTTTAAACTATGTTTTAAACAACATAATGTAAATTATAAATAACAAATTTTTAATTTTTTTAATTAATTATAAAATGGGGAAAATAGTTTTGCATTCAAAGACCCAATAATTGGGTGGCTAAAATAGAAAAGCATTCCATTTGTCTACTTCATTGTAGGTTTCGTCTATTTCAAAAAAATGATCAAACTTTTTAAAATAATGTTCATGAAACTTTACTTGTATTTATTTTTTAAATTCCATTTCACAATTATCCATAATAGAAAGATAAATAGGGGTTTTTGGACCATGTGGGTACAATATCCAACATGCATCTACACTAAATCATACCTGTATCTTTACTAAATATGACAATATAAGGCCAAGCCATATCACACTACTCAATTTATCATTCCAAATACACTACAATGTACTAAAATGATTTATGTTAGATGTTTAGATTTTGGTTCAGATGTAGGTTCAAAATTCACTCTTTTTTTTGGGGCTAGGTTGAGGTGTGGTGAGTTCCATTTCCTTATTTCCCCTAATCTATTGTGCATGAGTGTTGTGCCGAGTTCTAGTTCAAAATTTGTCTTGTATAAGTGTTGTGTTGGAGTTTCTAGGCTTCAACAAATACTCCTATGAACATTTTCTTGGCTCCAATGAATGATCATGTTACTTTAGTTTTCATAAAATTCTCCTTTCACATGCACAAATGTTCCAAGATTTTTGTGTCACATTAAGTCTTTCATGAATGGTTTCAAGCTTTCCATCTTTCATGAATGCATTCAACATTTCTAACTATTAATGTCTTTGGAATTTTTTTTTATGTAGGTCATTTCAAGGCTAACACAACAAGTATAAAATAGAAAAAAACTTAAAAAACATTATTGTAACATCAAACTCATTCTAAATTCATGGATGCCATTGCAAATTATTTTAAAGTGCACTAAAGAAAAATGAATGTATATCAAATTTGTGAAAATATAAATAGGGTTCTAATGAGTGAATTTACAACAAATTCCTCAGACTGGTGGCAAATTTACAATGGATGAGAATTGAGCCTAATTACCTAAATTGATTGAATATGGAAACTTAGGAAAAAGGTTAGGGCCATTGGAAAATTGATAAAACTATTTTATAGGAGTGGACTACTAAGTAAGCTCATTCTTCTCCCCCCCTCCCGATGGGCAAGTAAGAGATTCCTTACAAATAAAAGCCATTATGAATGAGATTTTAATTTTAGACTATAGTGAATGGAAAGTGAGGTGGATCTCACCTTAAGAGAAAAATGAATGTCATTTACCCTTATAGAAATGTGACAAAGTCATTAGTCATTCAATTAGGCTCCCTAATAGAAAATGAGGAAAACAATTGATTTTATTAGGTTTAAGGTATTGACAACTCTAGATAATAGCAACATGATTAATCCATTTTACTCTAGCTATAATCCATATAGACATAGCTAATCTTATAGACCATAGAAGATGGGATAAATTCTAAGAGAAATCCTTGTTCCTTGTGTATGAAGAAGTATGGATCCCCACCTATAGTATGTTGAAGTGGTAATCAAATTTTAATTAAATGTTTGCAACAAGCTCATAGGGGATGTAGGAGGACAAAAAAATGTGCAATAAGGCATCCCTACAAGAGGAAATAAGATGCATGAAATTGGGAGTATGCAGTACTACACATGATGCTAAAGGATAGTGAAGTGATAAGTATACCCTTAGAGTGAAGATATGAGAAGATGTTGAAGTTTTAGAAATGTAGCAAGAGTAAGAGAGTGTAGGTGTAGTAGTGTCCCCTACTAATAAAGAGTTACAAAGAGTGGTATCCTTGCAAGAAAATTGTATGTGATGCAAATTAAGGAAAAAGAAGATGAGTTGATGAATGTAGTCATTGAGATGAAGAGCGTAGATACTCAAGTGATTCACTTGGAGAAAAGGATAAGGAAGATCCATGACAAAGGAAGATTTATAGAGGTCAGTAAAGAATATACATTATAGAGGTTGTCTTTGGTGAGAGAGCATCTATCATTAAATATTGACTCAGTTTAAAGACTACTTGAAGATTACTTAAAGAAGAAGACATCATATGAAAATTTCAACTATCTTGACTTTCAAGAAATCAAGGGTATCCTCAAAGTATCAGATTTAGTTAAAGGAGCATGGAATGAAGGTCTAACCAAATGAAATAAATAAAATTCTAATTTCATCTTGTTGCTAAAAAATTCATTAGCATGAAGGAAATAATGTAGATCTAATTTTTCCCTTTTATATAGTTTTTGACTCACCTTTATCATTGATGTCGAAGGGGCAGTAATGGTAAAGAAATTTATATATGTTATATGTATAAGGTAGATAATATTAAAAGGGGGAGTAATATTTTAATAAGGAGATATAAGTATGTAAAGTGGTATATAAATAGAAAATGATTCATATTTTGAAATTTTTTATGGCCGTGTGAAGAACTTCACATATTTTGGAATTTTAAGTCTTGGGACTTTGCTAATTTTCCCACAATGTTTCCATCAATTCCAAAGAAGGAGATTGTTGGAAATTTGGCTAAGAGGTGAATATTAAAGTGTATCTAGGTTGTCATTTATGGTAACATATTAATTTTATAAAGTCAACATATTATGAAGATATAGTTTTATGGTGATAACTTAGAAAATTGTATAAGTATCATAGAGTTTAGCTATTAGCGCAAACACAATTTTGGATTGAAAAGTTGACACACTAAAAATTGGAATGTACATAATTAAGGAAAGAAAGAACAATTTATAAGGAACTTACATGCAAGAGAATGAGTCATTATGATTAGTATAGACAAAGATATTAAGGATTTAGTGATTGCAAGTATGTATAGGCAGAATTGGACATAGTTAATAAAAGAGGCATTTTTTACTTAAGGAAAAAATTTATTTACCAAAAAATTTATTTAACCATATAGGGGAAATATATTAGATGTTAACCCTAAGTGAGAAAATTGTGATTTTATATTTTGGGACATGTGTTAAGACATGAAGGTCGACAGAACAATATTACTTGGTATAATGGACACAACTTTGGATGTGAAGTTGTGTGATAATTTTGTGAAGTTTGTGTTATTTTTTAGTGATTAAAATTTTATGTTGAGAGAAATAAGATGAATTATATGCAAATATTGTAACTGAGCTACAAAGATTAAATTAGATATTGAATATATCAACATTAACAAGAGGTTTTTATATCTATACATTTTGTGTACAAAATATTATTCATATGTATTACATGTTTGGAAGTGGGATCATATTTCATACGGTTTTTATTTATAATAAAAACTTCTAATAAGGTTTAGTCTTCCAACAAGGCCTAGTCCTCTAACAAGGATCAAAACACTACATAGATGTAATAAACTCCTAATAAGTTCAATATCTTTCATTGGATATATTTTATTAGTGGATAATTTTGTGGGTATTATCCTCACTGAAGTTTTATATTGGAAAGGGTTTCCCTATTTACAAAATAATGGTGTTATGAGTTGCATTTATTATTGTTGTGTTTACTTTTTAGTTTATTCACATGTACATGTTATAATATTGTTAATGATATCCATAGTTGAGAAAAAGTTGTGGAATAATAGTTCACCCTCCATATCAAGTGATTCAAGTAGAATAGAGAATCAAAAATCACATAATCACATTTTCATGACTTATCAGGACAATTTTACACACTTTTGCAAGCTTTTAACTAAATCAACACACTAGGATAGATTCTGACCTATAGTCACCAAAACAATCATAACTTCTGCAAAACTTAATGAAATTAGACCAAACCAAAACCAAAAACTTGTAACTCAAATAAATTTTCAAAAATATAAGTTTTAGGTCTGTATCCTTTCATATTAATTTTTACTAATAGAAACAATAGTCGAGTTTTTGGAAATTTACACAAAAAATTATCATAAAACTCACAAATACAAACTTCTCTTTATTTCACCTCTTCTTCCAGCCTCTCCAACCATTACATTCTAAAAATAATGAAAAATACATGATATTTGAATGCCTTTTCACTTTGTTTAACCAATTTTCTACCTCCTATGACTCTTGACCTTCTTCTTTACATCAACTTTATATATTATCAACTTTTTATGACAATATTTTATTACATATTTAAAAACTTTTAAATTTTCTCATAAATGACCATGAAACTTTATAAAAATACTACTAACATATAACAATAGAATATATATGAAATTTTATGACATTTTACCCTTGCATGAGTTAATTTACATAATATTACCATACTAGACAACTTTGACAATCTATTACAAATGACTTTATTTAGCCTTACATATTGAGTCAAATGGATTCAAAATACAATTAAAAGATAAAGTATTTTATCCTCATGTATCCTTTTTATTTCCTTTTTTGATAGTTCTCCTACACCATACTCTTGGGGACAAAAAAATCCAAGTCCCTTGGATTGTCCTTCCTCTTTCTTGTCTTCCAATTCTTTGATATTTGTTGATTGTACTCTTGCCAAGTACCCAAGTCAATTTTCATATCATCATAAAAATATTTCACATAATAATTCAAGTTTAACTCCTAAAAACCTGCAATAAATGGATTATAAAAAATAAATGGGACCTCATCATATATCAATTCATCAAATTGGTTCACTATAAGAACCTTTGAATCCTTATTTTCAATGTCTTTATGCTGCAATATCTCCATGCTTTCAGACAAATTCATCACTAGTTGAGGCTTCTCTATCCTCTTGGCTTCATTATGAATCTTCTTCCTTGTTGCAACTATTAGCCTTTTGATTGGCCATACTACTTTCTTTCTGAATTGCAAATGCCATCTCTTGATTCCATCAAGAATCATCCCATCCATCTCTTTTCCATCTTTATGAACCTTTTCATCATAAGGATCATCAAAAACTACCACTTCCATATCTTTTCTATCTTCAAAAACCTTTTTATCATAAGGTTTGTCAACAACTATTTTATACAAACTTTTTATATTAGCATCAATTTGCTCACTTTGTCCTTCTAATGGACAACTCTTCTCTTCATTGGTAACTAAATTCTCTATTCCATCTTCACATGCCTTTGTATCCTTAATGAATGGTTAGTCAAAATCACTATTTTCCTTGTCCATATTTTTAGTCAATTCTTCTTTTAGTCTCTCTAAATTTTCTTCCCCTTTTTAAAGTTCCCTCATTAGGAATCTTATTTCCTCTTTTTCTGCTCCTCTCTTCTTTTTTTGAAAATCCCAATATAAAACCCATGAATCTAATAGTATCCTCTTATAATGAGATAAGTCTCCTCACATGACCATATTCTCCTATCTAGGTTATCTCCACTCAACCTAGTCTTTGGCCGCTCTATAGGTTCTCTCCTCAATCTATCACAACAAACACAAATTCACAACTCACCTTTTCCCATACCTTTTGCTGAGCTCTAATAAAAATTTGATGCAAGGATAAAAGAAATAAAAAGTCACATAATCATAAATTCATGACTTATTAGGGCAATATTACATGCATTTACAAACTTGTAATCGAGTCAACAATCTAGGATAGATTCAGACCCGCAGTCGCCAAAATGGCCATAATTTTTGTAAAACTTAATGAGATTTGACCAAATCAAAACCAAAAGATACATAAATCAAATAAATTTTTGAAAATATAAGTTTTAGGTCTATATCTTTTCATATGATTTTTTGAATAATAAAAGGAAAAGTCAGGTTTTCAAAAATTTATATAAAAAATTGTCATAAAACTCACAAATACAAAATTCTCTTTATTTCACCTCTTCTTCCAGCTTCTCCAGCCATTACATTATGAAAATAATGACCAATACATGATAGTTTAATTCCTTTTCACTTATTTTAACGTATTTTCTATGTCCTATGACTCTAGACCTTCTTCTTAACATCAACTTTACATATTATCAACTTTTTATGACAATATTTTATTACATATTTGAAAACTTTTACGCTTTCTCATAAATGACCATAAATTTATAAAAATCTTGATAACACATAAACATAGACTATATATGACATTTTATGATATTTTACCCTTTCATGGGTTTATTTACATAATTTTACCATACTAGACAACTTTGACAATCTATTACAAATGACTTTATTTAGTCTTACATATTGACTCAAACAGATTCAAAATATAATTTACAGATAAAGTATTTCATCATAATGTATCCTCTTTTTGTTTCTTTTTGAAAGGTTCTCCTACACCATCAAGTATTTCCTATTTCTAACACCTAGGACCTCTAAGCATATTGTCATCAAATGGGTCAAAGGGGTAATAGGATTCCCTATGACTCCTTTGGTCCATTTAATCAAATTAGTTATGTGCCTAGGGGTCCTAGGATCCCCAAGAACACTTAATTCAATGAACAGGTCAAAAAGGATCATAGAGCATCCTATGAACCCTTTTGAACCATTTGATTGAATTATTTATATTTATAAGAGTCCTCAAACCCATAAGGACACTCAATGCAATCCTTTTAAACCATTCAATCAAATTATCAATGTATCTAAGGCTTCTAGGACCCTTGAGAACACTTAATGTCATCAAATGTGTGAAAATACCTTATGTCCCCTTTTGAACCATTTTATTAAAGTATATATATGTCCAAGAGTTTTAGAACCCCTAAGAATACTTAATGTCATTGAATAGGTCAAAGGGGGTTATAGGGTATTTTATGACCCTTTTTGATCCCTTTGATTGAATTATCTATGTGTTTAGGCATCATAGGACCCCTAAGCATTCTAAATTTTATTGAATGGCTTGAAAAGGGTCATATGACATCCTATGACCCCTTTTGACCCATTTTATCAAATTATTTATGTGTCTAGGGATCCTAGGATCCATAATTGTATATAATGTCATCAAATGGGTAAAAGAGGGCATATGGTACCCTAGGATTCTTTTTGACCCATTCCATTGATTTATTTATGTCACTAGGGGTCCTAGGACCCCTAACCATAATTAATATAATTTAATGGGTCAAAAGGATTCATAGGGTTTTTAATGATCTCTTTTGAACCATTTGATCAAATTTCACAACTTTGGCACTCTGGCTCAAGAATCTCACTAAATGTGAAGGATGTTTTGTAGTTAAGAATTAGAAATAGAGTTGCACCCCTCACCCAAAGAATTATTTAGTGGTAAGTCAAAAAATATTATCAAATAATTTTGCAAGACTCAACCAACATTGCATATATCATAAAGGACTTTTGAATCAAAGAAGTTTTTTGTTTATTGTGTGACACTTAAGATTTTAAATACATGTTACTATGAATATCATTAGAATTTTCTATGCATCTTGAATTACTATGCTTCATCCATTCTACTTTTCATACTAATGAAATTTTGGAGGATTTTTGTGCTAGTGAGCCTCCAAAAATCATCAAGAGATTTACAAGATTAATTTTTATATCCTAGCGATAATGGTTATTTTAGATTAAGGTAATTTTTTTTTGAAGGACCTGAAAACTAGAGTAAAGAAAAAAACACAAAAAACCAGGTTTTATAATGACCTAAAATTACAAGTTTAAACCAAACACACCAAGGTTTAACAAGGACCTAGAATCTACAATTTAAACAAAAGCTAGAAAATAAAAATAGAACCAATATCACCACTCAAACCAACACCCAACACACCAATAACCATGACCAACACCTACATTTTTTCTCCACCTCCTTACCTAGTTTTGTAGTACTCTAGATAATATCAACTGTGGCATAATCTAGGACCTAAGGAGCTTTAGTAATATTTTTCATCATGCTATTCTTGGTTCTCTTGCTAGGCCCTCCTAGAATCCTCACCCCTATAGTATTTGGAGACATGATCTCCTCATTCCTTTTCTTGCCCAAACTAGTTTCCATGACATACAAACTAGAAGTAACTTGCTCCATTCTCTACCCGCTATCCTTAATTAGTTGGTGGAGTTCCTAAAGTGACAATGGTTGTTTCTTTCATAGAAATGATGGTTAAATGAGAAGTACTCATAATGTGGTGGTTTATTGATATTTATGACATATTTCTATGAGGGATGTGAAGAAGATCTTGGAAAGACATTATTTTCAAAAAGGGTATATGAAATAGTGAAATACACATTTAAGAGTAGAGGTGAAGGCTTTATATGTGGTTGGTTACAAAATAAATCTGTGTGACTAATTGTAATTCAAATTTAAAGAAAAATATATTTACAAGTATGAAAGGCATAGTCATAGATCTTAATGGTTGGATCAAAATCTTAGAATGTCTAAGACAAAATCCCCCATTGAAACTATCATAATATTTGTTGAATTTGTAAAGAACTACACATTGTAGCCTCAAAATGAGACACAATATTAATATTAGAATTTCATTTAGATTGTTATTTTTGTGTAGATAACATAAAGACATGTCATTGATAGTAAAAAAGGTAATTAGAACATAATCAAATAGTGTTATTTTTATATAAGAAAATGATGGATCTCACTCTCATGATTTTATCCAATCATATTTTGAGAATTATTGAGTTCTTGTGGGAACATGATATTTCTATAGATAAGAATGTCATTTGGCTAGATAATTGCATAGGTTAATCGAGAATTCTTGCATATTTTATTGGTTGTGTAGAATGCATGTAGAGAGGAGTGTACCTTGTATTTGGATTTATTTTAGTCTAGGCATGGGAAAGGAGACCATTATGGAGAGGAAGCACGTATAAACAGAGCTCTAGTTAAGGAGAAAATGAAGATTTTAGGTACATAACTTATTAAATCTCATAGTAAAGTAGATTGATGTATATATGCATTATTACACAGGGACTCTTGATTTAGTAGTTTACAAGCTCTCTTGGTTTAATGAGGTGAAATCAATAGGTGATAGATTGGATTGTGCTACAGTGTGAGAATTGTTCTGGTTCCACAATGCATGCCCCATTCCCTACTAGGAATGGGGTTCCCCTACTTTTTTTTCAGATCCCCAAACTTACAATTCAAGATCTAGAAAATTCAAAGAGTCGAAAGAGTAAAAACTTGAAAAATAAAAAAAAACCAAAAAAATTGAAAAATTGAAAAATTCATAAAAAAATATAAAAATTGAAAAAAAAAAACGCCGCACGTGCATCGCCATCACAGTGTGTACGCACCACAAAGCTTCTAGTTAGGTGTTAGTTTGCTTTGAGTTGAGTCTTTTTGTTTGGGTTTTGTTTCTATTTGCTTCTTTTCTTTTTTTTAGTCATGTCAGCCTGGGGGTTAGGTGTAATCAAGATTCTATCTTGATGTATCTCATTAAACCACTTTTTGGTTTCAACTTTTGGGAAGAGGTATTTCTTTGTCAAAATACTTTAACTAGTTTTGTTTCTTATACCAACTGAGGAACATATGTTACTTGCAATAATAGAGGACTTTCAGTCTTGAATTCAGAGTTGCAAATCAACAAGTTCTTAACACTCTACAAATTTAAAGATCGATTATCTTAGGTGTTTTCAAACCAAGGATGAAGGTAGCAAGGGATAGTCCAAACTCCACTGGTTCAAATAGAAGGATCTTCTCAGAGGAATTGGTAAGATCATTTTTTGGTGTGAGATTTTCTAAAAGTTTTTAAAAGAGGAATGCAAGGGATGTTCACTAAAGATTAAATCTAAGAAATGACACTAATGTCTTGGCCACATAGTCTAAGCATGGTTAGGGTATAGAAAGAAAAGAAAAAAGAAAAAAAGGTGTTAAGAATGAAGGATTCTACAAGGTTTGAGAAAGGTAATCTGATTATATGGATATGCACTCTAAATAAGCTACTTCATTGAAGAATCAAATGGTGACATTGTGAGCTACGAGAAGCAATTATTTAGAAGATTACTAGGACTTCAATAAAAAGTGACAATCCATTAAGAGCCCTTAGAATTTATTCTCTTATCTGGTCAGACAAAGGATCGATAAAAAGCTTTTGTGAAGATTCTCGATGAATGGATTGAATGGGGTGGAAGATTGTCTCCAAGTTGTCAGAGATTTTTGATAGATTGCATTCTAAGATGTCGAAGGAAATGGATACACTAGACACACACTGAACTTGGAGATTTGAGATTATGAGGTTTTCATTGTAAAAGGACTCAAAATAAGCTTGAAATATTCATGATTTAGTTGGTGTTGGAGACATATCAGAAAAATGTTTGCCGATGAAGAAATGCCTTTGTCATTTCTTCCTTTTTCTTTTGGGCTATTTGTTGTGGTTCCAAAATGCACGCTCCATTCCCTACTAGGAATTGGGACCCCCTACTTTTTTTTTGGATTCCCAAACTCACAATTCAAGATCTGGAAAATTCAAAGAGTCGAAAGAGTAAAAACTTGAAAAATCAAAAAAACCAAAAAAATAAAAAAATAAAAAAAGTCATAAAAATATAAAAATTGAAAAAAAAAGTGTTGCGTGTGCACACTTGCATCATCGTATGTGTGCCACAAAGCACTGTATGTGCCACAAAGTGTTGCGCGTGCAGCACAACATAACACATGCACCATTCCCAACACCCACCTACGCGCATCACACATCCTGCATCTGCTTTCACACTGCGTGCACTTCCAAAAACCTTGCTCTGCTGTGCACTCACCCACTCCACGCCATGCGCCATCACCTCACACGCTCACCACACCTCTCATTCACGTCTTATGTGTCATGCAAACCTATGTCACATGCACCTCCCAAACACATGAACTTTTGCTAAAATAAATAGTGCATCAGGTGCACCTATTAGGTGCACTAATTTTTATTTTTTTATTTTTTGTGCTTTCAGAGGTTAAAATTAAGGTTTTTTTTGGTATTTTTAAGTAACTAGTTTTAAGGGTTTTTTGTTCTAGTGTCATTAGGGTGTGTCTTAATTAAGTATTTTTCAACTCTACGGACTAATATTTTCTTCTTTGTGTAGGTAAAAAAGGCATCCTCAACTTGTCGGGGTCATAACTTTTGACCTAGAGCTTGAAATGCAAAATCGTTTACACCGTTGGAAAGAAGAACTGAAGATCTAATTTCAGCCCCTAAAATAGTGAGCCTTCAATTGCATAGTTTTAGGGACCAATGAAGGCTTCAACTTGAAATTTTGAGCAAAAGACCTCCAAAAAAGCCATTAAAAAATGCCTAGAAAAACTTGTGAAAAAATATGAAAAGGTTTCAAAAATTTGATCATTTTGGATAATCTAGATCACTTGGTTTCTCACTGGGAAGGATAGGGCAATTGGAGAGAAGACAAAGGTCAGAGATATAGAGGTTGGAGACATGAAGCGAAATAGGTTCCTCAACTTTTGTAGCTATTAATGACAAGATTCAATGCAGGTGCCTTGGGATTTTAGATTCAAGAAGCAAAAGGAGTTCAAGGTTATGAAAGTGATTAGCTATAAAGAGGGTATAAATCATCAAAAAGGGGCAAAAAATGTACACAAAAAGTGATCTAAAACCCCATTTGAGAAAAACCTAGAAACAATTTTCAAAATTGAGAACTTTAATTTTTTGGCAAATTGAGCTTTTGAGGTACGTAAGTCTATAGGTCTATAGGTACGTAGGTCTACAGCTCCACAATTTAGTGATGTGCCGACAGTTAACTACTTGTTCCAAAAATAGCACTTTCCATGCATTAGGATTTTGGTACATCATAAGACAAATACTGAACCTTAGAGTTGATCCCAAATGATTAGCTTTTCAAGAGAGGAATTGTGCAATGGATTCCTACCGTTGACCTTCTACATAATGACCGCCCAATAGAAGTGGCACTAGAAGGAGGGCCAAACTTTTGATTCTTATAGAAAGAAATAAAATTTGCCAAAGCTTCAAAATTTTGCACTTTTTTTGCAAAAATCTGTGCTTTCCACAAGTTCAAATTTTTTTTTGGGTTTTTGAGAAATTTAGGTAGGTTCATAGGTACGTAGGTTCATACGTCTGCAACTACGCAGATTTGCAAAATTTAGTGGTGTGCCTGACTTGTGAGAAAGTGTACTTCTATAGAGGTTCACTTTTTCCAGAGTTGGTGCAAACTAGAGGGTTTTGATCTAGAATCCCCATTTCAATGAGCATTAAGACCTTCACCAAGTGCACATGATTTTCTTGAGCTTACCCACTTCCACAAACCATGCAATGATAAAGGGATACCAAGAACTCCACCCATTCACATTACACATTCTAGCATCATCATTCAATTACATCCTACTTCACGCATTTCCATCATTATACACCATGTCTTTCTTCAATGCCCAAAGTTCACCTTTGAACCTACTTAGGCCATTACATGACTTGCCCAAAAATCCTGAAATTTTTTGTCTATGGTTCATCTATGGAGAATCAAGAACAAGAAAAGATCAAATTACAATTTTCAAGGAGATTTGTAATCAAAGCCAAATTCAGCATATGGACGTGGTATGCTACCTTTTTCCTTACACTTTGGGGGAAATGGCATTCAATTGGTACATCAATCTGCCACTAGCATTAAT
Source organism: Cupressus sempervirens (assembly GCA_028749045.1). Lineage (NCBI taxonomy): Eukaryota > Viridiplantae > Streptophyta > Pinopsida > Cupressales > Cupressaceae > Cupressus > Cupressus sempervirens. Next base: position 280,111,195 of record CM053788.1, on the reverse strand, counting down.
AAGCAATTGGAACTATTTTGAGAGAAAGTTTCTAGAACAATTCAAGATCTATATTGATCTAGCTATCCTACATCATTAGTTCATCTCAATTAAGAGGATCCTCATGAGACTATTTTATAGTTTAATCATCACTTCTATAGGATGTATCAAGGAATGAAGTTTCCTTACGTTATACCACAAGAGCTTGCCATCCAAGTCTATTTTGGAACAATGGATTCATTAACTTCTATCTTTCTAAGAAGCCTCCCACCTAGAGACACTGATACCATTGAAAAGGTCTTCAAAGGGGCTATTACATTCATGAATTAGGTTACTGCTCCTCTAATGCCAACAATTACATATTCAGAATATGAGTCTCAAAAGACTGCTTTCTTTGAGCAGAAGGCAATCACATCTACTGAAGAAAAAAACAATATGGCTAGAGAGTTTAAGACCATAAAGTAGATGATATCTCTTTTATCTAATGAACTTGTGAGAGTAAAGTTGAATTCTTCAAGAAACCAAGGCAATCATCTAGGAAAACTTTCTACCTAGAACAATTATTCTCAAAATCAAAGCAAAAATTTTGGCCTTTATAGTATTATTAACAATGGGAATAATGGTATTAGAGGTATGAGTCCAAGTGAAGATAGATATGTGTACACTGATGTGTCAGATCAGCCTCTCCAAATCATGGAGGAACAACCTTTGCAGTTTGGTGCAATGATGTTTGAATCATATGATAAATCTATAGGAGGAAAAAATAATGTAGATGATCAAGAGGAGTTTGTGTTCCCATTCAGTGAAGAAATTCTTCAAAGTGTTGATGTTTTGATAAGTGTGGATATGCAAGGAAAATTTGAGAAAACAAAAACAAAAAAAAGTTCCAAAACTCCATGGAGTTGCAAAAATTCTCAAAGTTACAAAAAGTGATGGAATTGTAGAAGATCTCAAGGTTGGCGAGATTTTTGAATCAAGAGGTCATCAAGGAGAAGATATAAATTCTTCCTATTGTGATATTGATTTCTTGTTGGATAATGATAAGATAACTCCCTCAAAACAAGATATATCATTAGAAGAGATGGATAGAGTGCTCAATTTGGTCTCAAGCTTAACTGAGAAAATGTCTATTTGTGGGTATTCTACACATATATCAAACCATGCAATAACCAAGTCATGTAGAATACATCCATTTGGGTTCCATTCAGAAGAAAGTTGTCCTAATTTCTTGTTAGCTTGGGAGATTTCAAGGGAGGGAAAGTATGATTTTGAATAGGCTTCTTTGGGACATGAGGGAGAAAACATTTTGGTCAATGATAGTAATGAATCCTGTAATTCAAAAGGAAGGTTGGTGATTGATTTTTCTAGTCCAAAGGAACCTAAAGTGTTTCCATGTGTGAGTAGAGGTTTGAACCATGAGATAAGACCACCAAAAGGAGAAATTACAATGTGTGAGTGTACCCCTATGGTGGGGGACTCATTCTATCAATCGATATCTTTCCATTATCCCTCTCAGTTTGATGATTTCTAATTTGAATATGATGCTAAAGGTAAAATAACTTGTTTGTGTATTAATCATGGTCATAAAGAGTTACCACAACTTCTGATTTTGAGTGATTTGTGCCCAAAATTTGAACCAAGATTGTCCAAACTTTATTTTTCTGAGTACAAAGAAAAGTTAACATTTTTGAGAATTATATGGGGTGGTTCATCACTGTTGCACATAATGAGAAATCTACTAACAACTACACCACATTCTTATTATTCAAGGTTTTCTGTAGATAAGCTTTTGTTTTTGTTTTTTCTTTTCTGAGTCTTTTTAGTCTTTCTAGTTATGTGTTAGTTTTCTTTGAGTCGAATCTTTTTGTTTGGGTTTCATTTCTGTCTACTTCTTTTCTTTTTTTTTAGTTGTGTTAGTCTTGGGGTTAGGTGCAATCAAGATTTTATCTTGACATATCTCATTAGACCATGTTTTGGTTTTGAGTTTTGGGAAGAGGTATATCTTTATCAAAATACTTTAACTGGTTTTGTTTCTTATACCAACTAAGGAATGGATGTTACTTGTAGTAATAGGGGACTTTCAGTCCTGAATTTAGAGTTGCAGATCGACAAGTTCTCAACACTCTACAAATTTAAAGATTGATTATCTTAGGTTTTTTCAAACTAAGGATGAAGATAGCAAGGGATAGTCTAAACCCCACTGGTTCAAATAGAAGGATCTTCTCAGAGGAATCACTAAGATCATTGTTAGGTGTGAGAGTTTCTAAATGTTATTAAAAGAGGAATGCAAGGGATGTTTACTAAAGATTGAATCTAAGAAATGACATCAATTTCTTGGCCACACAATCTAATATGGTTAGGGTACAGAGAGAAAAAAAAAGGTATTAAGAATGAAGGATTCTACAAGGTTTAAGAAAGGTAGTCTGATTATAGGGATATGCACTCTAAATAAGCTGCTTCATTGAAGAATCAAATGGTGACATTGCAAGCTCTGAGAAGAAAGTATTAAGAAGATTACCAGGACTTCAAATAAAAAGTGATAACCCATTAAGAGCCCTTAGAATTGATTCTCTCATCTGGTCAGACAAAGGACCGATAAACAACTTTCGTGAAGATTCTCGATGAATGGATTGGATGGGATGGAAGATTGTCTCCAAGTTGTCTGAGATTTTTGATAGATTGCATTCTAAGATGTCAAAGGAAATGGATACACTTGACACACATTAAACTTGGAGATTTGAGATTCTGAGGTTTTCATTGTAAAAGGACTCAAAATAAGCCTAGAATATTCATGATTCAGTTGGTGTTGGACACATATCGAAAAAAGGTTTGCTGATGAAGAAATGCCTTTGTCATTTCTTCCTTTTTTGTTGGGACTATTTGTTGTGGTTCCACAATGCATGCCCCATTCCCTACTAGGAATGGGGACCCCCTACTTTTCTTTTAGATCCATAGACTCACAATTTAGGATCTAGAAAATTCAAAGAGTTGAAAGAGTAAAAACTTTAAAAATTGAAAAAATCAAAAAATTCAAAAAATTGAAAAAGTCATAGAAAATATAAAAATTGAAAAAAATGCACCTTGCATGGGCACCTACATCATTGTGTGTGCACCAAAAGGAATTGCACATGCCACATAACATCATGCATGCCCCACAAAGTGTTGTGCATGCACTTCATAAAGTGTCGCACGTGCCACAAAGTGCTGCACATGCCAAAAAGTGCCGCACATGCTACAAAGTGTCATGCACAGACCATAACGTGTTACACACACTGTGCCAAATGCCCACCTACACACATTACACATCTCACGTGCACTTTTGCATCATGTACACTTCCAAAAACCTTGCTTCTCTATGCAATTTCCCGCTCTACATCGTGCACCATCACTCTGTGCATGCACCGTTCCTCCCATTCACCTCCAACACACCACTTAACCCTATGTCGTGCACACCTCCCAAACACATGAACTTTTGGTGAAATAAATAGTGCATTAGGTGCACCTATCAGGTGCCCCGAGTGCGCTAATTTTTGTTTTTCTTACTTTTTGTGTTTTTTGAGGTTAAAATTATGGTTTTTTTGGTGTTTTTGAGTAACTAGTTTTTAAGGTTTTTGTTCTGGTGTCATTAGGGTGTGTCTTAATTAAGTATTTTTCAACTCTACGGACTAATATTTACTTCTTTGTGTAGGTAAAAAAGGCATCCTCAATTTGTTGGGGTCATAACTTTTGACCTAGAGCTCAGAATGCAAAACCATTTACACCACTGGAAAGAAGAACTAAAGATCTAATTTTAGTCCCTAAAATAGAGAGCCTTTGGCTGCCCAGTTTTAGGGACTAACACAGGTTTCAACTTGAATTTTGAGTAGAAGACCTCTAAAAAAGCCATTTAAAAATGCCTAGAAAAGCTTGTGAAAAAATATGAAAAAGTTTCAAACATTTGATCATTTCGAATAATCTGGATCACTTGGTTTCTCACTAGGAAGGATAGGGTAGTTGGAGAGAAGACAAAGGTCAAAGATACAGAGGTTGGGCACATGAAGTAGAATAGGTTCCTCATCTATGCAGCTATTAATGACAAGATTCAATGCAGGTAACTTTGGATTTTATATTGAAGAAGTAGGAGTTTAAGTTTATGAAAGTGATTGGTTATAAAGAGGGTATAAATCATCAAAAAGGAGCAAAAAATGTACACAAAAAGTAATCTAAAACCCCATTTGAGAAAAACCTAGAAATCATTTTCAAAATTGAGAACTTTGATTTTTTGGCAAATTGAGCTTTTGAGGTGCGTAGGTCTACAGGTCTATAGGTCCACAGCTCTGCAATTCAGAGATGTGCCAACAGTTAACTGCCTGTTCCAAAAATAATGCTTTCCATGCATTAGGAATGCATTGTGAAGATAGTTTAACTTCAACACATGCCTAGTGAAGGACCAGCTTCGAATTTTTGCACATCTAGACACTCCTACTTCAACTGAAGGCTCTCATTCTTTCTCCTCTCATAATTCTTTGTTTTTCAAAATGTAAAGACTCATGCATCCAATTAATGAATAAAATATGGATAGAGTCCTGTTTAGCAGCAGTTAGATTGGTAGTTTGCATATAATTAGTTTGTTTTATTGTTTAAAATCATTTTATTGCATGAAGATATCTCTCACTCTCAAAAAAAATTGAGGAGATGATTTCTTATAAATACCCCACTATAGTATGTAACAAGGGCCACTGTTATTATGCAATAAAATTATGCTTTTGGTGCTAGCAGTTAGAGTGTAGTGATTCTTTCCTAAATGTGTCATTGTTTTGTGAATTTTGTTCATGGAATTGAGATTGAGCCAAAGGTTTATTGTGTTGTTTTTGGTTGTGTGATCTTTTAGTTTTGGTGTTTGTTATAGATTTACAAATTTTGCTGACGTATCAAGCTTGAGAAGAGATCATCAAATTGTGCTTGCATAACTCTTTTCTCACATGAGTGCATTTTCTATGGCCTTGTGATTTGATGAAGAGTGAAATATCATATGATTGTTAAAGTTTCTCATCGACGACTACATTAGTAGATTCTAGGAAGCGTTGCTCCTATTTTCATTGGTTTCCTACTAATTTCTTCAAAAGTTTAACTCACAACGTGTTGTTTTCTATAGCTAATGTCCATTATGTTTTCAACTTCATGCTATTTTCTTTCAGTTTCATTATTTTCTTTGCTAACCCCTTGTTAGAATAGGAACTCATTTTAGTTGCATCATTATAATTGCATTCATTAAAAACCAGAAAATATAAAAACATTGTTCTTTTGTGTATTATTCTGAGACAATGAATAAATTTTTCTTTATTTTGAGATCATAATAGAACCATCACAGGCCTCCTCATGAACAATCACATTTATCTTCAATTGAGCAGATTTTGGTACGTCGCAAGACAAATAATGAACCTTGGAGTTGATCCTAAAGATTAGCTTTTCAAGAGAGGAATTGCATAATGGATTCCTGCCATTGACCTCATGCAAAATGACTGCCCAATAGAAGTGACACTAGAAGGAGGGCCACACTTTTGATTCTCGAAGAAAGAAGGAAAATTTGCCAAAGTTTCAAATTTTTGCACTTTTTTTGCAAAAATTTGTGCTTTCCAAATGTTCAAATTTTTTTTCGAGCTTTTGAGAAATTTAGGTGCATAGGTGCATAGCTCCATAGGTCTACAAGTATGTAGGTGTATATGTCCATAGCTACATAGGTGCACAAAATTTAGTGGTGCACTTGATTTGTGAGAAAGTTTACTTCTACAGAGGTGCACTTTTTTGAGAGTTGGTGCAAACTGGAGGGTTTTGATCTAGAATCCCCATTTCAGCAAGCATTAAGATCTTCACCAAGTGCACATGATTTTCTTGAGCTTATACACTTCGGCAAAACACATAGTGATAAAGGGATACCAAGAACTCCACCCATTCACATTACACATTCTAGCATCATTGTTCGCTTTACATCCTACTTCACACATTTCCATCATTATGCACCATGTCTTTCTTTAATGCCCAAAATTAACCTTTGAACCTAACTAGACCATTACATGACTTGCCCAAAAATCTTGAAAATTTTTGCCCATGGTTCATCTATGGAGAATCATGAATAGAAGAAGATCATATTAAAATTTTCAAGGAGATTTGTAATCAAAACTAGATTCAGCATATAGACATGGTATGCCACCTTTTTCCTTACACTTTGGGGGAATTGGCATTTAATTGGTACCTCAATCTGCCACTAGCATCAATAACTAATTGGAACTCTTTTGAGATCAAGTTTCTAGAAAAATTCAAGATCTATATTGATCCAACTATCCTACATCATCAAGTCATCTCAATTAAGAGGGATACTCATGAGACTATTTGATAGTTTAATCATCACTTCTATAGGATGTATTAAAGAATAAAGTTTCCTTACATTATACCACAGAAGGCTGCCATCTAGGTCTATTTTGGAACAATGGATTCATTAACTTCTATTTTTCTATGAAGGCTTCGACCTAGACACATTGATACCATTGAAAAGGTCTTCACAGAGGTTGTTACATTCACGAATCAGGTTACTACTACTCCAATGCCAACAATTACATATTCAAGATATAAGTCTCAAAAGACTACTTTCTTTGAGCAAAAGGTAGCCGCATTCGCTGAAGCAGAAAACAATATGGCTAGAGAGTTTAAGGCCATAAAGGAGATGATATCTCTTTTATCCAATGAACTTTTGAGAGTAAAGTTGAACTCTTCAAGAAACCAAGGCAATCATCTAGGACAATTATTCTAAAAATTAGAGCAAAATTTTTGGCCTTTATAGTAATATTAACAATGAGAATAATGGTATTAGAGGTATGAGTCCAAGTGAAGATAGATATGGGTACAATGATGTGTTAGATCAGTCTGTCAAAATCATGGAGGAATAACCTTTGTAGTTTGGTGCAATAATGTTTGAATCATATGATAAATCTACAGGAGGACAAAATAATGAAGATGATCAAGAGGAGTTTGTGTTCCCATTCAATGAAGAAATTCTTCCAAGTTTTGATGTTTAAATAAGTGTGGATATGCCAAGAAAATTTGAGGACACACAAAATTTTGAAGTTCCAAAACTCCATGGAGTTGCAAAAAATTCTCAAAGTTGCAAAAAGTGATGGAAGTGCAGAAGATCTTGAGGTCGGTGAGATTTTTGAATCAGGAGGTCATCAAGAAGAAGATATCAATGCTTCCTATTTTGATATTGATTTCCCATTGGATAATGATAAGATACCTCCCTCAAAACAAGATATGCCATTAGAAGAGATGGATAGAGTGCTCAATTTCATCTCAAGCTTAACTAAGGAAATGTTTATTTGTGGGTATTCTACACATATATAACACCATTCAATAATCGAGTCATGTAGAATCCATCCATTTGGGTTCCATTTAGAAGAAAGTTGTCCTGATTTCTTGTTAGCTTGGGAGATTTCAAGGGAGGGAAAGTATGATTTTGAACAGGCTTCTTTGGGACATGAGGGAGAAAACATTTTGATCGATGATAGTAATGAATCCTGTAACTCAAAAGGAAGGCTAGTGATTGATTTTTTAAGTCCAAAAGAACCTAAAGTGTTTCCATGTGTGAGTGGAGTTGTGAACCATGAGATAAGACCACCCGAAGGAGAAATTACAATATGTGAGCGTACCCCTATGGTGGGGAACTCGCTAGATTAGGTGATATCTTTCCATTATCCCTCTTAGTTTTATGATTTTCAATTTGAATATGATGCTAGAGGTAAGATAACTTGTTTGTGGATTAATCATGGTCATAAAGAGTTACCACAACTTCTAATTTTGTGTGATTTGTGCTAAGAATTTGGACCAAGATTGTCTGAACTTTATTTTCTAAATACAAAGACAAGTTAGTATTTTTGAGAACTATATGGGGTGGTTCATCACTATTGCACATAATGAGAAATCTACTGATAACTACCCCACATTCTTATTATTCAAGGTTTTCTATAGATAAGTTTTTGATTTTGTTTTTCTTATTCTTTTTAGTCTTTCTTGTTAGGTGTTAGATTTCATTGAGTCCAGTCTTTTTGTTTGGGTTTCATTTCTATCTGCTTCATTTCTTTCTTTTAGTGGTATCAGTCTGGGGGTTAGGTGTAATCAAGATTTTATCTTGACGTATCTCATTAAACTATGTTTTAGTTTCAATTTTTGGGAAGAGGTATTTCCATTCAAAATACTTTAATTGGTTTTGTTTCTTATACCAACTATGGAATGGATGTTACTTGCAATAATAGGGGACTTTTAGTCTTGAATTTAGAGTTGCAGATTGACAAGTTCTCAACACTCTACAAATTTAAATGTCGATTATCTTAGGTGTTTTCGAACGAAGGATGAAGATAGCAAGGGATAGTCCAAACACCACTGGTTCAAATAGAAGGATCTTCTTGGAGGAATCACTAAGATCATTGTTTGGTGTGAGAGTTTCTAAAATTTCTTAAAAGAGGAACGCAAGGGATGTTCACTAAATTTGAATCTGAGAAATGACACCAATGTCTTGGCCACACAGTCTAAGCATGGTCAAGGTATAGAAAAAAAAAGAAAAAGGAAAAAAAAAGGTGTTAAAAATGAAGGATTCTGCAAGGTCTGAGAAAGGTAATCCGATTATAGGTATATGCACTCTAAATAAGCTGCTTCATTGAAGAATCAAATGGAAAAATTGCGAGCTACAAGAAGAAAGTATTCAGAAGATTACTAGAGCTTCAAATAAAAAGTGACAACCCATTAAGAGCCCTTAGAATTGATTCCCTCATCTAGTCAAAAAAAGGATAGATAACCAACTTTCGTGAAGATTCCAAATGAATGGATTGGATGGGGTGGAAGATTGTCTCCAAGTTTTTGGAGATTTTTGATAGATTGCATTCTAAGATGTCGAAGGAAATGGATACAATAGACACACACTAAACTTAGAGATTCAAGATTATGAGGTTTTCATTGTAAAAGGACTCAAAATAAGCTTGGAATATTCATGATTCAGTTGGTGTTAGACACATATTGGAAAAATATTTGCTAATGAAGAAATGCCTTTGTCATTTCTTCTTTTTTTGTTGGGGCTATTTGTTGTGGTTCCACAATGCACACCCTATTCCCTACTAGGAATGAGGACCCCCTACTTTTTTTTTAGATCCTTAGACTCACAATACGGGATCTAGAAAATTCAAAGAGTCAAAAGAGTAAAAACTTGAAAAATTGAAAAAACCAAAAAAATCAAAAAATTGAAAAAGTTGTAAAAAATATAAAAATTAAAAAAAAATGCACCGCACGTATGCACTTGCATCACCATGAATGTGTGCCAAAAATTTCCACAAGTGCACTTCATAAAACACAATGCACATGTGACAAATCACCATGCACAAAAGCATAATGTTGCATGCACACTACATCGAATGCCCACCTACTCACACCGTGCATGCTTTCATGCCATGAGCACTTCCAAAAACACCACTTTTTTGTGCACTTGCCCACTCCACGCCATGCACCGTCACTTCAAACATGCACCACACCTCCCACTCACCTCCCACATGCTATGTAACCCCACATCACATGCACCTCCCAAACACATGAACTTTTGCTAAAAGAAATAGTGCATCAGGTGCACCTATCAGGTGCCCCAGTTGCGTTATTTTTTTTTTTTTTGGGTGCTTTTTGAGGTTAAAATTAAGGTTTTGTTTGGGGTTTTTGAGTAACTAGTTTTTAAGGTTTTTGTTCTGGTGTCAATAGGCTATGTCTTAATTAAGTATTTTTCAACTCTACGGACTAATATTTGCTTCTTTGTGTAGGTAAAAATGGCATACTCAACTTATCGGGATCATAACTTTTATCCTAGAGCTCAAAATGCATAACTATTTACACAACTCGAAAGAAGAAATGAAGACCTAATTTTAATCTGTAAAATAGTGAGCCTTCAATTGCCTAGTTTTAGGGACCGATGAAGGTTTCGACTTGAAATTTTAAGCATAAGACCTCCAAAAAAGTGATTTAAAAATGCCTAGAAAAACTTGTGAATAAATATAAAAAAGTTTCAAACATTTGATCATTTTGGATAATCTAGATCACTTGGTTTCTCGTCAAGAAGGATAGGGTAGTTGGAGAGAAGAAAAAGGTCAAAGATATAGAGGTTGGACACATGAAGTGGAATAGGTTCCTCATCTTATGCAACTATTAATGACAAGATTCAATGTAGGTGCCTTAGGATTTTAGATTGAAGAAGTAGAATGAGTTCAAGTTTATGAAAGTGATTAGCTATAAAGAGGGTATAAATCATCAAAAAGGGGAAAAAAATGTACATAAAAAGTGATCTAAAACCCCATTTGAGAAAAACCTAGAAACTGTTTTCAAAATTGAGAACTTTAATTTTTTGGCAAATTGAGCTTCCAAGGTGCACAGATCCATAGGTTCACAACTTTGCAATTTAGAGGTGTGCCAACAGTTAACTACTTGTTCCAAAGATAACACTTTCCATGCATCAGGAATGCATTGTGATGGTAGTTTAACTTTGACACACACCTAGTGAAGGACCAGCTTCTAATTTTGGCACCTCCAGGCACTCCTACTTTGATTGAAGGCTTTCTCATTTTTTCTTCTCTCATAATTATTATTTTTTCAACATGTAAAGGTTCATGCATCCAATTAATGAATGAAATATGGATGGAGTCCATTTTAGCACTAGTTAGATTGTTACTTTGTATATAATTTGTTTGTTTAATTGTTTAAAAGCATTTTATTGCATGAAGATATCTCTCACTCTCAAAACAAATTGAGGAGATGATTTCTTATAAATACCCCACTATAATATGTAACAAGGGCCACCATTATTATGTATTAAAATTATTCTTTTGGTGCTAGCATTTGGAGTGTAGTGATTCTTGCCTAAATGTGTCATTGTTTTGTGAATTTTGTTCATGGAATTGTGATTGAACCAAAGGTTTATTGTGTTATTTTTGGTCTTTTAGTTCTAGTGTTTGCTACAAATTTATGAATTCCATTGATGTATCGAGCTTGAGAAGAGATCATCAAATTGTGCCTACATAACTCTTTGTCTCACATGAGCACACTTTCTGTGGCCTTGTGATTTGATGAAGAGTAAAATATCATATGATTGTTAAAGTTTCTCACTCACGATTGCATTAGTGGATTCTAGGAAGCCCTGCTCCTATTTTTGTTGGTTTGCTACCAATTTCTTCAAAAGTTTAATTCGTAGTGTGTTGTTTTTTGCAGCTTATGTCTGTTAGGATTTCAATTTCATGTTATTTTCTTTCAATTTTGTTATTTTCTTTGCTAACTCATTATTAGAATAGTAACTCATTTTAGTTGCATCGTTAGAATTGCATTCATTGAAAACCAGAAAATACAAAAACTTTGTTCTTTTGTGTATTATTTTGAGACAACAACCAAATTTTACTTCATTCCGAGATCATAATAGAACTAGCAAAGACTTCCTCCTGAGCAATCACATTTATCTTCAACTGACTAGATTTTGGTACATTGCAAGACAAATAGTGAACCTTAGAATTGATCCCAAAAGATTAGCTTTTCAAGAGAGGAATTGCGCAATGGATTCCTGTCGTTGACCTCATGCATAATGACCACTCAATAGAAGTGGGGCTAGAAGGAGGGTCACACTTTTGATTTTTGGAGAAAGAAGGTAAATTTTCCAAAGTTTCAAAATTTTGCACTTTTTTTGCAAAAATTTGTGCTTTCAACAAGCTTAATTTTTTTTTTTTTTGGGTTTTTGAGAAATTTAGGTGTGTAGCTCCATAGCTCTATAAGTGCATAGGTCTGTAGCTATGTAGGTGTGTAGGTGCACAAAATTTAGTGGTGCACCTGATTTGTGAGAAAGTGTACTTCTATAGAGGTGCACTTTTTCCAGAGTTGGTGCAAACTAGAGGGTTTTGAGCTAGAATCCCCATTTCAGTGAGCATTAAGATCTCCACCAAGTGCACACAATTTTGTTGAGCTTACCCACTTCCATAAACCATGTAGTGATAAAGGGATACCAAGAACTCCACCCATTCACATTACACGTTCTAGCATCATCTTTCACTTTACATCCTACTTCACACATTTCCATCATTATGCACCATGTCTTTCTTCAATGCCCAAATTTCACCTTTGAACCTAAATAGACCATTACATGACTTGCCCAAAAATCTTGAAATTTTTTGCCCATGGTTCATCTATGGAGAATCATGAACAACAGAAGATCATATTAAAATTTTCAAGCAGATTTGTAATCGAAACTAGATTTAGCATGTGGATGTGGTATGCCGCCTTTTTCCTTACACTTTGGGGGAAATGAAATTCAATTGGTACCTCAATCTACCACTAGTATCAATAAGGGATTGAAACTCTTTTGAGAGCAAGTTTCTTGAATAATTCAAGATATATATTGATCTAACTATCCTACATCATCAATTCATCTCAATTAGGAGGGATCCTCATGAGACTATTTCACAATTTAATCATCGCTTCTATAGGATGTATTAAAGAATGGAGTTTCATTACGTTATACCAAAAAAGGCTACCATCTAGGTCTATTTTAGAACAATGGATTCATTAACTTCTATTTTTCTAAGAAGGCTCCCACCTAGAGACATTGATACCATTGAAAAGGTCTTCAAAAATGTTGTTATGTTCATGAATTAGGTTACTGCTACTCCAATGCCAACAATTACATATTCAGGATATGAATCTCAAAAGACTACTTTCTTTGAGTAGAAGGCAACTGCATCCACTGAAGCATAAAACAATATGGCTAGAGAGTTTAAGGCCATAAAGTAGATGATATCTCTTTTATCCAATGAACTTGTGAGAGTAGAGTTGATTTCTTCAAGAAACCAAGGCAATCATCTAGGACAACTTTCTGCCCAGAACAATTATTCTAAAAATAAGAGCAAAAATTTTGGCCTTTACAATAATATTAGTAATGAGAATAATGGTATTAGAGGTATGATTCCAAGTGAAGATAGATATGGGTACAATGATGTATTAGATCAGCCTCTCCAAATCATGGAGGAACAACCTTTGCAGTTTGGTGCAATGATGTTTGAATCATATGATAAATTTACAGGAGAACAAAATAATGAAGATGATCAAGAGGAGTTTGTGTTCCCATTCAATGAAGAAAATCTTCCAAGTTTTGATGTTTTGATAAGTTTGGATATGCCAAGAAAATTTGAGGACACAAAAAATTTTGAAGTTCCAAAACTCCATGGAGGTGGGAAATTTCTCAAAGTTGCAAAAAGTAATCGAGGTGAAGTAGATCTTGAGGTTGGTGAGATTTTTGAATCAAGAGGTCATCAAGAAGAAGATATCAATGCTTCTTATTGTGATATTGATTTCCCATTGGATAATGATAATATACCTCCCTCAAAACAAGATATGTCATTAGAAGAGATGGATAGAGTGCTCAACTTGGTCTCAAGCTTAACTGAGGAAATGTCTATTTGTGGGTATTCTACACATATATTAAACCATTAAATAATCAAGTCATGTAGAATCCATCCATTTGGGTTCCATTCAAAATAAATTTTTCCTAATTTCTTGTTAGCTTGAGAGATTGCAAGCGATGGAAAGTATGATTTTGAATAGGCTTCTTTGGGACATGGGGAGAAAACATTTTGATCGATGATAGTAATGAATCCTATAATTTGAAAGGAAGGCTGGTAATTGATTTTTCTAGTCCAAAGGAACATAAAAAAGTTTCCATGTGTGAGTGGAGTTGTGAACCATGAGATAAGACCACCAGAAGGAGAAATTATAATGTGTGAGTGTACCCCTATGGTGGGGGACTCGTTGGATTAGGTAATATCTTTCCATTATCCCTCTCAGTTTGATGATTTTTAATTTGAATATGATGCTAAAGGTAAGAGAACTTGTTTGTGGATTAATCATGGTCATAAAGAGTTACCACAACTTTTGATTTTGTGTGATTTGTTTTCAAAATTTGAACCAAGATTGTCCAAACTTTATTTTCCTGAGTACAAAGACAAGTCAGCATTTTTGAGAATATATGGGGTGGTTCATCACTATTGCAGATACTGAGAAATCTACTGACAACTAGCCCACATTCTTATTATTTAAGGTTTTCTGTAGATAAGTTTTTGTTTTTGTTTTTCTTAGTCTTTTTAGTCCTTCTAGATAGGTGTTAGTTTGCTTTGAGTCAAGTCTTTTTGTTTGGGTTTCATTTTTTTAGTCATGTCAGTCTGGGGTTTAGGTGCAATCAAGATTTTATCTTGACATATCTCATTAAACCACTTTTTAGTTTTGACTTTTGGGAAGAGGTATTTCTTTGTCAAAATACTTTAACTGGTTTTGTTTCTTATACCAATTGAAGAAATGATGTTACTTGTAGTAATAGGGGACTTTCAGTCTTGAATTCAGAGTTGCAGATCGACAAGTTGTCGATGCTCAACAAATTTAAAGATTGATTATCTTAGGTGTTTTTGAACCAAGGATGAAGGTGTAAAGGTATAGTGCAAAACCCACTGGTTCAAATAGAGGGATCTTCTCAGAGGAATCACCAAGATCATTATTTAGCGTGAGAGTTTCTAAAAGTTCTTAAAAGAGGAATGCAAGGGATGTTCACTGAAGATTGAATCTGAGAAATGACACCAATGTCTTGGTCACATAGTCTAAGCATGGTCAGGGTATAGAATGAAAAGAAAAAAGAGAAAAAAAGGTGTTAAGAATGAATGATTCTACAAGGTCTGAGAAAGATAATATGATTATAGGGATATGCACTCTAAATAAGCTGGTTCATTGAAGAATCAAATGGTGATATTGCAAGCTACGAGAAGCAAGTATTCAGAAGATTACCAAGACTTCAAATAAAAAGTGACAACCTATTAAGAGCCCTCAGAACTAATTCTCTCATCTGGTCTAGATAAAGGATCGATAAACAACTTTCATGAAGATTCTCAATGAATGGATTGGATGGGGTGGAAGCTTGTCTCCAAGTTGTTGGAGATTTTTGATAGATTTCATTTTGAGATGTCAAAGGAAATGGATACATAGACACACACTAAACATGGAGATTCGAGATTCTGAGGTTTTTACTATAAATGGACTCAAAATGAGCCTGGAATATTCATGATTTAGTTGGTGTTGGACACATATTATAAAAATATTTGCTGATGAAGAAATGCCTTTATCATTTCTTCCTTTTTTGTTGGGGCTATTTGTTGTAGTTCCACAACATACGCCCCATTCCCTACTAGGAATGGGGATCTCCTACTTTGTTTTCAAATCCCAAGACTCACAATTTGAGATCTGCCAAATTCAAAGAGTCAGAAGAGTAAAAACTTGAAAAATTGAAAAAACCAAAAAATTTGAAAAATCAAAAAAGCATAAAAAATATAAACATTGAAAAAAAATGCACTATGGGCACGCGGCTACATCACCGCGTGTGCTACAAAGTGTCATACATGTGCTTCATAAAGTGTTGCATGTGTTCCAAAGTGTCACACATGCCACAAAGCATTGCATGTGTGCCACAAAGCACTGTGCATACACCATAATGTGCTACATGCACTGCGTCATGCACTATGCATCCTACACACACTTTCATGCTATGTTGACTTCCAAAAACCCTACTTCTTTGTACATTCGCCTGCTTTGTGCTACGTGCCATCACTTCACATGTGCACCACACCTCCCATTCACCTCCCATGTGCCACAGAACCTCATGTTGTGTGCACCCCCCAAACACATGAACTTTTGCTAAAAGAAATAGTGCATTAGGCACACCTATTAGGTGCGCTAATTTTTTTTTTTTTTTTGTGCTTTCTGAGGTTAAAATTAAGGTTTTGTTTGGTGTTTTTGAGTAACTAGTTTTTAGGGTTTTTGTTTTGGTTTCATTAGGTTGTTTCTTAATTAAGTATTTTTCAATTCTATAGACTAATATTTGCTTCTTTGTGTAGGTAAAAAAGGCATCCTCAACTTGTCAGGGTCATAACTTTTGACCTAGAGGTCAGAATGTAGAACTGTTTACACCATTGGAAACAAGAACTAAAGATCTAATTTTAGTTTCTAAAATAGTGAGCCTTTGGCTGCCTAGTTTTAGGGATCGATGAAGGTTTCAACTTGAAATTTTGAGTAGAAGACCTTCGAAAAAGCCATTTAAAAATGCCTAGAAAAACTTGTGAAAAAATATGAAAAATTTTCAAACATTTGATCATTTCGGATAATCTAGATCACTTGGTTTCTTGCCGAAAAGGATAGGGCAGTTGGAGAGAAGAAAAAGGTCGAAGATACAAAGGTTGGACACATGGAGTGAAATAGGTTTCTCATCTTATGTAGCTATTAATGACAAGATTCAACATAGGTGCCTTGGGATTTTAGATTGAAGAAGTAGGAGTTCAAGTTTATGAAAGTGATTGGCTATAAAGCGGGTATAAATCATCAAAAAGGGGCAAACAATGTACACAAAAAGTGATCTAAAACCCCATTTGAGTAAAACCCAAAAACCATTTTCAAAATTGAGAACTTTGATTTTTTGGCAAATTGAGCTTCTAAGGTGCATAGGTCTGCAGGTCTGCACGTACACAGGTCCACAACTCCACAATTTAGAGGTGTGCCCATAGTTAACTGCTTGTTCCAAAAATAGTGTTTTTCATGCATTAGGAATGCATTCTAATGGTAATTTAACTTTGACACATGCCTAATGAAGGACCAACTTCTAATTTTGGCACCTCCAAACACTCCTACTTCGATTGAAGGCTTTCTCATTCTTTCTTCTCTCATAATTCTTTGTTTTTCAACATGTAAAACCTCATGCATCCAATTAATGAATAAAATATGGATGGAGTCTTGTTTAGCACCAGTTAGATTGTTAGTTTGTATATAATTAGTTTGTTTTATTATTTAAAAGCATTTTATTGCATGAAGATATCTCTCACTCTTAAAACAAATCGAGGAGATGATTTCTTATAAATACTTCACTATATTATGTAACAAGGGCTACCATTATTATGCAATAAAATTATGCGTTTGGTGCTAGCATTTAGAGTGTAGTGATTCTTGGCTAAATGTGTCATTGTTTTGTGAATTTTGTTCATGGAATTGTGATTGAGCGATAGGTTTATTGTGTTGTTTCTGGTTGTGTGATCTTTTACTTTTGGTGTTTGTTATAGATTTATAAATTTTGCTGACGTATCGAGCTTGAGAAGAGATCATCAAATTGTGCCTGCATAACTCTTTGTCTTGCATGAGGGAACTTTTTATGGCCTTGCAATTTGATGAAGAGTGAAATATCATACAATTGTTAAAGTTTCTCATTGACGATTGCATTAATGGATTCTAGGATGCATTGCTTTTGTTGTCATTGGTTTCCTACCAATTTCTTTGAAAGTTTAACTTGCAGTGTGTTGTTTTCTATAGCTTATGTCTATTAGGATTTCAATTTCATTTTATTTCAATTTTATGTTATTTGCTTTTAGTTTTGTTATTTTCTTTGCTAACCCCTAGAATAGGAACTCATTTTAGTTGCATCATTAGAATTGCATTCATTGAAAACCAAAAAATACAAAAACATTGTTCTTTTGTGTATTATTTTGAGATAGCAAATAGATTTTACTTCATTTTGAGATCATAATATAACCAACAAAGGTCTCCTCATGAAAAATCACATTTATGTTCAACTGAGCAGATTTTGGTACATCACAAAATAATTACTGAACAATGGAGTTGATCCCAAAAGATAACTTTTCAAGAGAGAAATTGCATAATGGATTCCTACCGTTGACCTCGTGCATAATGACTTCCCAACAAGAATCTTCAAAAGTGTATTCATTTTATAGCTCTATTTGTTATATATAGATAATTTGGAATGAAAACTAGCTTTCCTTTGTCATAGTTATTTTTGTTATTATTAGGATTAGTGTGAGTCAAGTGAGTGGGTTGATATATGAGTTTTACATCATCTTACTCCATTATCCCTTATCCCCTCTGTCACAAATGATGCCATGGAAAGTTCAGTAGGGTATGACTATCTATTAGATCTTTCTCAACTAGGATATGTCTTTGCATTGGTTTCACCATAGGGGAATGACAAGGAATAAAATTATTGGTTATCATGTTGTTTAAGAGGTAAAAAAATATTACACAACCAATGACAGATGGTGATGGATTCGCATATTCTACTAGGTTATTTTTTTGTTTCTAAAATATGGATAAAAATATACATGCTTAGAATGAATGGAATTACTACATTCAAAGACTATGAGAAGCACAAAATTTTCATGTATTCACACCTTATTATATCATAAAAAATTCATTTTGTTGAAGCATTAAGGAAGAACAAAAACAAAAGAACCTTTTACTATTACTAATGTTGATCATAAAGCCCTATTAGAGACTCTCAAGAAGAGAGATAACCCTTTAAGAACACTTCACTAGGTAATACAAACTCACAAAAAGGTTTCCCATGTTCATGTATACTTAAAAATTTAATTCATCCTTTGCACTAGGATGAGTTCCTATGATAACCATCTAATTCCTATGTTATGTGAATGCAGTTGGATATATATATATATATCAAAGATTCCAATTATCTTATTCTTGTACCTTAAAATAAAAGAAAATAAAAGAGGAAAACACCAAGGAGGGAGAGAAATAGAAAATGCATTTATTGATTCATCACATTATCTGCAAACATGCCTAGTTGTGAGACATTCAAACATTGCGGCCAAAAAAAAATTACAAATTAAGATCCATGATCTCTTCAAATTATAATTTTAAATTCAATCCTCTAGGATAATTTGATATTTCTTTCCAAAATATCTCTAAGAACCACTTAACCTTAGCCTATAAATCTTTTCTTATACTTAATAAAATGAGTTACAAAAGATTCTAGATCTTTACAATAGGAGAAGCTGACCTCATAACTATCTATGTGCATCATAATGAATTATCCATACATTAAATTCTAGCTTGAAATAAATGATCAAGTCAGCTATCATGAAGCAATAATCATAGACAAACTTAGTCAAAGAAGGAACCAAGCATTAGAAAACCAACAAGTTTACTCAACAAATGAAGGAACTAGGAAACTATAGGATTTGACCAAAGAAGGAACTCATTCATCATAGGGAACTTGGTCACTATTTCCCTTGGCAATCACTATGCTCTACCAATACTAGAACTTAACAACAAATTCAACTCGGAAATAACAAACATAATTCACAAAGATGAAAAGGATAGTAAGGTAACCCACAATTCTCCTACATTAGACAACTGGGTTGACATATATGATTCTCCTAAATCATTTTTGACATGTCACAATCCAATCTGAATCAAACTTAGTTTGAGAAATCTATGTAGCATTTTCCACTAGTCTATTCTTCCACTTTATCAAATATTCATAGTAATATTTTTCTCTTGTTCCTTTACTAACTCTCTAATCCAATATTTGTTCAAGATCCTTAATTTTATTCTTAGGATAATCATCTAGTACAAGAAATTCATCATTTGACTCGAAATATGTATACAAATAAACAACATTTAATATAGGAGATATGTCCATGTCATATGATAACTCAACTTCATAAGCATTACCATTGTCAAGCTTCATAAATATTCTACAAAGACCAAACTTCATTATCAAGTTACTATATTCTCCAACAAGAAATTTGCCTCTTTTCAAATGAACCATCACCTCATCTCCAACTTCAACAATATGATTTCTTCTATACGTGTCTGCATTTTGATTATACTTCTAATTACTTTGTTCCAACCTCACCTTCACTTCCACACATAAATATTTTATCACTTTAGAAAATACTTTCCCTTTAGCACATCTCTTCTGTTAACTAGAAACATCCCTAAAATTTGATATACCTCTAGGTTGTATTCTGGTAACAATTTGAAAAGGTGTTTTCCTACTACTCCTATTCATAGAAATATTATATGAAAACTCATATTGTGCCAATACCATATCCCAATTACTCACCTTATCTCCTACTAAACATCTCAACAAATTACCCAAGCTTCTATTCACAACCTTTATATGTTTAACTATCTCTGGATAGAATGTAGAACTAAACTTTTGTTAGAATATATAAACCACCAATATAACTAAGAGGTGGGGGTGAATCATTTATCCAACTTGTTGAGCTACCTTTTGCATGATTCTTAACAATAGGAATCATTTCAAACTCCTCTCTTGAAAAACTAATTTGGGATCAACTCCAAGGTTTCAAGTAATCTTGTGACCTACTAGAATCCACTTAGTAGAAGATAAATGTGAATGTTCATGAGGAGGCCTTTTCTAGTTTGACCAATTTTAGATAAGATGTTGAATATACTTGCTATATGAAAAGGAAAAAACATAGAAAAATAAATATATTTTTGTATTTTTTTGTTAATAATGAATTCAGTTTTAATCATGCAACTATATGAATTCCTAAATTAACCATGTGTTTGTAAAAGCAAATAATGAAGATAGGGTAATAAAATTTTTAAGTAAATGACTTGAAAAATAAATCCCTAAAGGACATAAGCCACAAAAACAACACATCTGTGAGTTAAGCCTCTAAAAATATTGGTAGGTAACCAATGAAATAGGAGCAATGCTTCCTTAATTCCATTAATGTAATCATTGATGGGAATTTAGTAACCGTAAATGTTTCACTTCTCATCAGATCGCAAGGCCATGGAAAGTACACATGCAAGACAAAAAAAACTATGTATGAACAATAGGGTGATCTCTTCTCCAACTAAGTACATTAGCATAATTTGTAAACACATGAAAAACACTAGAATTATAAGATCACTCAATCAAAATAACACAACAAAACTATTGGCTTCATTATACTCCATGAACATACATTCAAAAAATATAACGCACTCCAACAATAATAACTACACTTAGAATGAGAGCACCAATAGCATATATTATTGCATCAAAATAATGGCTCGAGATACATATTTAATTCCTCAATTCATAGGAAATCTTCTCCTCAATTTGTATTAAGAGTGAGAGATCTCTTCATGAAAATATATGCTTCTAAACTAATAAAACAAATCTTTTTATATACAAATTGACTCTCTAAATGGTGCTAACTAGGACTCATTCTTGTTTATATCATTTAATGGGTGCATGAGCCTTTACGTGTCTTAAAACAAAGAAAACATGAGAAAATAAGAAGAAGAAAGCCATCAGATGATGTAGGAGTCTTTGGAGATGCCAAAAAATAGAAGCTTGACCATCTTTGGAGGTTTTTAGGAGTTGAACTATCATCAGAATGTATTTCTAGTGCATGGAAAGCTGTAAATTTGGAACTTGCAATTAATTGTTGACACACCTCTAAATTCTTCAAAAAGTTCTAGTACACCTTTGGAGAAGTGTACCTTGTACATATTGCACACCTTGGGAGAAGTGCACCTTTGTAAATAGGGTTCAGAAAATACAAAATTTTCTCAAGTGTTAAAACTGAAATACTATCTTCTGGGTTTTGTTCCCCTTCATACATGAGCTATGTCTAACTATTTGCTCTTGAATTTCTCTATAATCTCTATAAATTGGGTTACATCTAGAAAATCCTAAGCATCTTACTTATATTTTACTATTTGTCAATAATTGCCCACTTCTATGCAAATGTTCATAAAGTCTTTGAGCTTTACATCCAATTCCAATAATGCCTCCTTCATCTTATATGCTTGTCAAATGTCTTCATCAATCAAAGCTTCACCAAAGATCTTTCAAAACTATTCGATGACTATTTGCATAGGCAGGAGTTTATCTCTTGACTCATCTTAAAAAATATTAAGGCACATATCACTATAATGCTTCTCTTCTTCCAAAAATTTCTCTTGGGTTTGATCCTTGAGCCTATGAATATCCATATGTAGTGTCTCCATTACTTTATTACTAGCCACAATCTTCTCAATCCAATCATCTATCTTATCTAACTAATCCTCCATATATGCATCCATCAACATATGTTATCTCTAACCTTTTATTCATTGCAACTCTTAAAGGTCATTTCCCCAGGTATGTACCTCATCCATCAATCCAAAATATTGGTTTAATATAGAAACCTATTTCTTCACATTATTTTGCATATGGAACAATAACTTAAGGTTCCCCTATATTATCTACACACCCTTTTCCTCAAAAAATTCTCACCATAACTAACAAGCCTTAAAAATGGATCCGCTTTTATAACTGCCTCCTCTTTATCTTTCTTCTCTAAAGCTACTTCAAGAGTAGCCTCTAGATTATCTGGGTCAATAGGACTGACTAACTCATGCATAAATCCCCTCATGATTTCATTTTTCTTTATTAACTTGACCAATTCAACCTCATCTTTGTCTAAGTGGTTAAACACTTCTTTAATTCTTGTGGTGACCATCAATTTAGCTGTGCCCACAATTAGCTTTCCTAGCAAGACTTCTTTGATTTGATAATCATTTGTGGTTAGATCTTTAGTATCTATATGTAGAGGAGGGATTGCAATGTGAGTGAACAAATCCTAATTTTTTTTTCTCATAATGAAGGCCAATGTACATGCATCACCCTTAGGTAACTCAGGCTTCTTAAGGGCTTCAACTAATTCTCTCATTCCCTCTTCCTCGGTATAATATAGTTGTCTTTTATGCCTAATCATCACCTCTTTTCTTAACCATCTTGAAATAGTTTCCATCAAGGACTTAGATAAAGAGGGAGTTTGTTCTGCTAAACCCTTTCCCTTATCTCTCCTCTCTAGAGTCCTTTATTTCTATGAGGGATCTATATTAGGCATCCTTGTATCTACTAAGTCCACAGTCCTTACCTCTATACCTTGAGAAATTTGTTGTGTTTCTTCATATATGTCCCCCTCCTTTGATACTTCATTGGAGGGTCTTTCTTGTGGCTCTTCTTCTTGTACTAGTTGCACCTATTCTTCATTGATTGAAGGGAGAGGAGTGGCTAAAATTTTGTCCACTAAAGATAAATTTTGAGTTAGTGATGGTGGAGCACCTATAGGTCCTTGTGGAGAAGATGGAAATTGACTCCAAATTTCTCCCAAAAGCTGATTTTTTAGTGTATCACTTATCTTGTCACCTATGAGTTTAGTACCTCCAAGCATGAATTCAAAATCTAACATTTTAAAAACATTAGTCCCTTAGTCCTCTTATCCATCAATCTATTGTTGTAACTCATCCTCCAAAGTTGTAACCATAATAGGTTGTGTAGGAATTGATGGTGGCATTACAGTGGAACTCCTTCTTCATTCTACCTTAGTAGCTCTAGCTAGATGAGTCCTCTAACTCAAGGTAAGGTTATCCTTCCCATCTTCTTCATCCTCTTCAGATCCTTTAGGAATGGTGTTTGGGATTAAAGGAATAAGAATAACCTCACTCTGCACTTTCTGTCTTCTAGTCCTTTTAATTAGAGTCTTAGCCTTTTTTCTCTTAGGTGCTGATAGGGAGGCTTCTTCTTCTTGAACCTATGGGGACACCACTTGTGCTTCCTCTTCAGATCCATGTCCCTATTTGGTGGTGGCACTTGTGGATTATCTTGAACTTTAGTGGCTTCTTAGACTTCAGTCCCTTCAACCTTGGGCTCAACTCACTAAAGAGAAACTCTTTTCCTTTTATTCTTTCCTTTCTATGCCTTGAAGTACTCAACTTCTCTATCATGCTGATACACTATCTTTGGCCTAATTAGAGATTGGGCTGTGAACATTGGTACTATAACCTTCACCCTCTACCTTTCATTAGGTAGGTTGTAGCTTGGAAAACTACTACTTGTGGAACTAGATCTAGCTTGAATAGTCTCTTAATCCATTCCTTGGTCAACTAGATGATATGCCTCATCCTATGATTGATATCTACATTTTCTTCTCTATTAATTTTTGCACTCATGATTGGTTGATCACATATCTTATCTCAATTATATAGGGGATCCAAGAAATCTAAAGTGTCTTGTTGAAAAACCTTTAATGGGATCTTTATTTTCAAGGTACTATGGTGTAGAGCACCTAACTCTCATTCTTATATATGTTTGTAATAAGGTCTAGGGATATATCTAATGATCTCCCTATGACCCATCCATCTTGTAAAGGACACAAGACCCCTTGGTATGATTATAAACCTTGGGCATCACTTGGTCCTAATGGGTGATATTTCAATCATTTTATGTTTTTTAGGGTGTCTCTAGAGGTTTAGAAACCTACTAATCTTCCTAGGAGTCAATAAAATCTAATTGCAATATTTCCTTGCAAATTTTGCAATATTTCTTTATATAGCACAAAAATTACTAAAAGTTGTCAGTAACTTTTGCAATTTTGCTAAGAAACTTTTTGTTTAGGAAGCCCAATGGTCAAAACTATCTGGTGGTTGGGTAAAGTGGTTGTAAATGACCTATATAGGCTTAAGGTATTCAAATATGGAGTAGAGAAGGAGATCCAATTGTAATCTTGCTTTAAAACCAATAAAAGTTTGCTATTTCAGTGCAATTTTATGATTTTTGCAAGTACAGTAAAAAACCTAAGAACTGAAGGATGAAATTTCTGAATTGAAAAGTTGATGCTATTTTTCTAAGGAATTTTGGTAGTGGTTTGAGGTCCCCATCCTTTCTCTTTCAAAAGAAATCAAATTTTCTAACCTGTTGGTCTGAGAAACCCTCAATTCTAGGGTTTGGGCAGTTAAATGGCCCTAACTTGTTAATCCACCAGTGAAATTTCTTCTCCACTGACATGGAGCAAGTTAGGGATGTATATTACAATATTTTTGATGTTTTGGGATAGGAGTTGAAAGTAAAAAATTTTGGGAGCAAGCCCTAGGTAAAATATTCCCATGTATTTGACCCAGTTTTGAAGAAATCAAATTAATTAGGAAGATGGAGTAACTTTGGAGTTTGAAAGAACATGGAAAAGGGTATTTGAAACTATAATTTTATCATCAATCCCTTTGGAAGATTTTAAATTTATTGGCAAAAATCAAATTTTGGAGGCCTATAAGAGTTTGGAGGCCTAAGAGGATTCTAGGTCTATTCTTGTGAATTGTGTTGCAAGTTGCTGGAAGGGTAACTAGTGGTGGATTTGGTGTAGTTTGGTGGAGACTAAGTGATTTCTAGCCTTTTTTGAGAGTTGTAAGGCTTAGAACCATAAAATCCATATTTTATCCAATTCAAGGAAATTTTCCCTTAAGGCTTGATTTGGAGTCAAGTTGCTTGGTGTCTTACTTGTATATTGTAAGCCTTGAAACCTTTCATTGTGGTTCATAAGAGGGGTAGATACTTGTAGAAAAAGCCATAAGTTCAAACCTTGAAACATTTTGAGTGTTGATTGGGGAATGGCCTTGTATTATGCTTCCATTATTGTGCATTTTGCATCAAGTTGTATCAGAGCCACTTTGATCTTGTTATGACATCATGAGACATCATGGCTGATGGAGGAGAAGAACCTAAAAGGGAGATTCTCTTGAGGATCACCAATGTGGAACTAGCCAAGCTAGTCAAAGAGAAAATGGCTAAAAGCAAAGTAGTCTGGGAAGAAAATAGGATTATGAAGAGGGAGTTAGATAAACTCAAGAATAAAATGAGAAAAGGAAGTGATGAGGAGTCTGAACTAAAGGAGATAGGGGAAAATGAGGAGCAAGACAATATACCTACTAATTAGAGGCCCTTCCTTGCAACATTAGAGAGGGTTGGAAAGAAGAGAGAAGGAGACTTACCTATCTTCCATGGTAAGTTGGACCCTGATGAGTGTGTGGACTAGATAGAGGTATTAGATAACCACTTCAAATGTGATGCAACCCCTATGAATTAGAGGGTCATAATTTCCAAAGCCAAACTCAAAGTCCCTACCTTGAGTTGGTGGAATTTATTATAGAATGAGAGATTGGATCAGAAGGAGGAACAAATTGCCACTTGGAAGAAGATGAAGGTTGAAATTAGGAAGTAGTTTATACCTGATGATTATGAGGTGTTGGTGCACAAAAAGTTGAAAAACCATAAACAAAGGGACTTGGACGTGAGAAATTACATAAGAATTTCATAATCTGACCCACAGAGCCAAGGTAAATGAGACTGAGAAACAAAAGCTAGCAAGGTATGCAAATGGATTAAAGTATAGTATTCAAGATGAATTAAATTTGATTACTCTTGGTTCAGTTCATCAATGTTTTAACATGGCTCTAAAAATAGAAGAAAAACAAAAAAGGAGAGGGGATACAAACAATAGGGGTAGAGGAAATAACAATAGAGGTAGAGGTAGGTTCCAAGGAAGGGGATCCTTTAGTAGAAATTAGGAGGAGTCTAGCAGTTCACATAATGAAAATGAACCTACTAATAGAGGGGCATTTAGAGGAAGGAGGTTTAATGGTAGAGGAAGGTCTAGTGGAAGAGGACCTAGTGTATTTACTAGTAAATGTTTCACTTATAACCAAGTAGGGCATTAGTCCTTTAGGTGTCTTGAAAAGAATAAACAAGGAGCAGATAGGAGAATCTAGTTAACTCAAGAGGAAGACAACCAAAGTATTACATCCTATCAGTCTACCACCTCTAGACCTACACTCCTTAAGCATGGCGAATCATTAATGATGCAAAAAACAATGTTGAAAGCACCTACAATAGTAGAAACACCTCAAAGAAAGACACTATTAAGGACTTATTGAAAAGTAAACAACAAGGTCTATAGAGTTATAGTAGACTTTGGTTCATCTGATAATGTTGCTTCTAGGGAGATGGTTGATAAGTTGAAATTGATTACAAGGCCTCACCCTTATCCATATAAGGTATCATGGTTGACAAAAGACAAACAAACACTTATAAATGAATAAGTGTGGGTGGAATTCAAGATTGGAGAATACATTGATAAAGTTTTGTGTGATGTGGCAGAGATGGATGCATGCCATTTACTTCTTGGGAGGCCATGGAAATATGATGTATGTGCTAAGCATGATAGAAAAAAAATGTTTATACCATAACCAAGGATGGGGTTGAATATAACATGCCACCTTTACCAGATGATGGAAAACCTACTACAAATGGGGTGATGTTGGTAGGTGAAAAGGAGTTTATGAGAGTCACTAAGGAGAAGGACACTCCTTGTTTTGCATTGGTAGTCAAACCACAAAAGCATCCCATTAAACAATCACAAAGCCCATCCAAGGTTATTAATGTACGACCCAAAGAGGTAAGAGGCTTGTTAGAAAAGTATGGAGGCATAGTTGTAGGAAGCAAGCCAAAAACATTACCACCTAAAAGAGACATCAATCATTGCATATATTTCATCTTAGGAGCCACACTTCCAAACAAAGCAACATACAAGATGAGTCCTAAACAACATGAGGAGATAGTAAGACAAATTGAAGAGTTTTTTGATAAAGGATTCATTAGAAAAAGTATAAGTCCTTGTGCAATCCCTACAGTCCTAGCACCTAAGAAGGATGACACTTGGAGATTATGTACATATTCTAGGGAAATAAATAGGATAACCATTAGATGTAGGTTTCCTATGCCAAGGATAGAAGATCTCATGTACTATTTAGGGAAGGCAAACATTTTCTCTAAGGTGGATCTCAAAAGTGGATATCATCAAAATAGGATTAGAGGTGGAGATGAGTGGAAAACAACATTTAAGACTTCAAAAGGCCTTTATGAGTGGCTTGTGATGCCCTTTGGCTTGTCCAATGCACCTAGCACCTTTATGAGAATTATGAATGAAGTCTTAAAACTTTTCTTGAATAAATTTGTTGTTGTATATTTGGATGATATACTAATATTTAGTAAGGATAGGGATGAACACTTGAGGCACTTAGATTTGGTTTTGCACAAACTTCACGAGGAGAAACTAATGATAAATTTGGAAAAATGTTCATTCTTGCAGACAAAGTTGGTCTTCTTGGGATTTGTGATATTAGGGAATGAGTTGAAAATGGATCATTCAAAGGTTGAGGCTATTCTCAACTGGCCACCTCCCAACACACCATCAAAGATAAAAAATTTTCATGGCATGTGTAATTTTTATAGGAAATTTATTAGAAATTTCAGTGGTGTGAGTGCTCCTATGATCAATACTATAAAGGGAGGAAGAAAGTGTGTGTTTTCTTGGACTAAGGAGGCTAGTGATTCATTTGAGTGTTTAAAGAAAGATTGCAAATCAACCTATCTTAGTGCTACCTAATTTCTACAAGCTTTTTATAGTTGAATGTGATGCTAGTAAAAAGGCCATTGGATGTGTTTTGAGCCAAGAGGGTAGGCCTATGGCATTCTTTAGTAAAAAGCTCAATGAGGCCAAACAAAAGTATTCAACATATGACCTTGAAATCTATGCCATGGTGTAGTCCCTTAGAAAATGGAGACATTATTTATTACCTAAAGAATTTGTTGTATATACTGATAATCATGCCTTAAGTTTCTTGAATAGACAAGAAAAATTGAACCATAGGCATATGAAGTGGATAGAATTTTTGCAAGCTTACACCTTCATTATTAAGCATAAAAAAGGAGAAAGCAACAAGTTTGTTGATGCACTTAGCAGGAGGAATTTGACAATCCAAGAAGTTTAGTTAGAAAGCATTGGCATCCATGCAATGAAGGATACGTATGAACAAGATGAAGACTTTAAGAAGGCCTACCAAGTCTGAAAATCCATGGGGGAAAGGTATCACACTAATTTTAGTGAATATATTTTTGAAGAGGGACTTTTGTTTAAAGGTGGAAAACTTTGTATTCCCAAGTGGTCTATTAGAGAAAACATTATAAAGGAGAAGCAGTGTGGAAGATTCATAGGTTATTTTGGAGTTGATAAGATCTTAGAGCAAGTTAGGAGGTTCTACTTTTGGCCTAGGATGTAGACATATATCAAAAAGTTTGTTGAGGGATGTTTAATTTGTCAACAAGCAAAGGGGAACACATCAAATGCAAATCTTTAAACACCTCTTCCAATACCTCACAAACCTTGGGATTCAGTAATTATGGATTTTTTGGTAGGCCTTTGAAGAACCAAATTAGGTAGTGATAGTGTTTTTGTAGTTGTTGATAGGTTTTCTAAAATGGCTCACTTCATAGCCGAAAAAACCACTCATGATGCCTCCCACATAGCAGGTTTATTCTTCAAGGAGGTTGTTAGGCTTCATGGTTTGCCTTTATCCATTATATCTAATAGAGATCCAAAATTTTTGGGGCATTTTTGAAGAACTTTGTGGAGGAATTTAGGGATTAACTTGTGTTTTTCATCTGCTTACCATCCTCAATTTGATGGTTAGATAGAGGTAGTTAATAGGTCCTTGGGAAACATCTTAATGTGTCTTTCAAAGTAGCATGGAACTTCATGGGATTGTGTCTTACCTCAAGCACAATTTTACTTTAATGATTTAGTTAATAGGAGCACAAGCCTCACACCTTTTCAAATTGTATATGACACTCATCCTAGGGGTATATTGGAACTCATAGATATCAAAGAAATGGAGAAGAAAAGTGATCAAGCTGAAGATTTTGTAGAGGTCATGAAAGAGATTCATCAACAAGTGTAGGATAGATTGAAGGATTCTTCAATAAAGTATAAGAAGCAGATATATAAGAAAAGGAGGGAAGTACAATTCAAAGTAGGGGACATGGTGATAGTACACCTTAAAAAAGAAAGGCTTCAAAAACAAATGTATACCAAGCTTCAAATGAGGAAAATTGGCCCATTCAAGATAGTCAAAGAATGTGGCAATAAAGCTTATCAAATGGATTTACCCTCTGACATTAATTTGTCTCCTATATTCAATGTTTCTGACCTTTATGTTTTCAAAGGTGCTATGTCAACTGATGTGGATGTAGGTACACTTGAGGATCCTAAAGAAATGTTGAAGAAAACCATGCCATCTATGCAAAAGCTAGTAGTGGACACTATTTTGGATAGGAGGTGATCCGGTGGATAATTTCAGTGAAAATTGAAGTGTCTTCAAATCTCCAGATTTTTGCACCATCAAAAAGATCTCAGTGTCTTGATTCCAACGTAACTTGAACAGAGCAAAAAGGAGTCCGTTCATGCAAGTTATGCTCGATCAAAGTTTTGGTCAACAGGTAGACCAAAGGGCTAGATAAGGGGCAAAATCAAACCATCTCAAAAGTGGTCAACAATGGATTTCAAAATGAAGAGCCTGGTGAGAGCTTTCCAATGGTGTTCATTTCGTCAAAAATGGACTTCATATGTGAAAGTTATGGTCGTTTGAATTTTGGAGGCAAAATGTAATAGTGATGATGTCATCATGATATCAGCAGCTCAAGTGATGACACATGTCAAAAATATGAGCAAATAAAATAGTGCCACATGGTACCTCAAGCTCAAATTTGGTGATTTTAAAATTTTTTTGGGGAGGTTTAAACCTCCAACCTCCCATTTACCGCTTTCCCTCATTGCCACTAGACCACGTAGAGCTTTTAACAACTTTGTAGTAGATTTTTTATTTAAACTATGAATACCGCCAAAGCCATTTGAAAAGATGCATAGGTGGGAGTTGAACCCTCGACCTGGCTGCCCCTAAAATAGCTATGTGCCAATATACCACTGATGTGGCTTGTTAAATGCATGGCAGGTGTGTTATTTAACCTGTATCAAACAACAGAGCCCCCTTAAAATAGATTTATTTTTTATTTTTAACAACATTAACCCCTAAAATTATATAAATGCCAAAATGTAAAAATGGCAAAGGGGGTTATTTGAAGGGGATGTTTTGTTTTATACCCTTAATTGGTTTTGAGCCAGTTTAGGCAAATTATTTTGTATAAAAAGGGGGGTAGGATGTCATTTGGAAAAACAAGAAATTAAGGGAGACTTGAGAGAAATTGCTCTTGGTGAAGTTTTTTTTTAAAGGAATAGGGAGATTTTTCTAGGAGATTTTTTGGAGCCATTTTTGTACTTTAGAGTATTGTTATGCTATCAAAGTTCTAGAAGAAATGGTCTTCTTTGGTGCATATTTGTAATTGATTTTTGGAGATTAATCGGATCAGTTGTACTCTATTGGAGCCAACCCAGAGATGTAGTCACATTTGTGGCGAACTCCAAAATCAAACTTTGTTTGTACTTTCTATCTTCTTTTCTCTCAATTCTATTTCTCATCTTAAGTTTTAATTTCATTTATGTATAAATGTATTAAGACTTTTGCTGAGTTTTGTTTTTAATTAAACATTCAATACTGGAATTAGTCTAGGTCTGTCCATCAGATCAAGTGGTATCAAAGCTTTGTTGACTATTATTGCAGTTGTTTTCTTGAATGCTAACAAGATCCAGGATTCAAAAGGGTGAAGGCAAGCTTGAAGAATTTAATCTTGAGATTGGGAAGCATAGAACATTCCCAAAGATGTCTATTTCTAGAATGGAGGTTCCTAATGAGATCAGTGAGCAAGAATTTCAAAGAGCGTTCCTTGAGATGAAAGCTAAGGTGGACATTCTTCTCCAAGAAAGACATGAACAACAATTGAGAAAGGCAAATAAGGCTAAGAAGAAGGAGGAAGCAAAATCCTCAATAAAGGATGACAAAGCCAAAGGAGTAGGAGGTGGTAGTGACCCTCTTGAACCTCCATCTCCGTCTTCATCATCTTCTTCATCTTCTCCTTCTTCTCCATCTTCTCCTCATTCTACTTCTTTTAATCCTTTCAAGAGTGTGTATAATCCTAAGATCAAACTAGATGTAAAATTTGACTTGCCTAAGTATTGTGGTGAACTTAATGCTAAAAAATTGGATGATTGGATTCAGCAAGTAGAAGTCTACTGTAGAGTCCAGAACCTATTAGATGATGTTGATAGGATTCAATTAGCTACTCTTCAGTTAGGAGGTATAGCTTTAACTTGGTGGGAGAGTAAGACTAAGGTAGAAGTTTTATGGCATGGTAGAGTCAGTTTAACTTGGGCAGAGTTTGTTAATGCTCTTAAGAAGCAATTTTATCCCTTAGGACATATGCAACAATTAATGATGGATTGGCAAATGTTTAGGCAAGGGAAAGATCAAACTGTCCAAGAGTACACCCATGAATTTAGGAAAAGGGCTATTGCTTTGAATGTTCCCTTATACACCCAAGATACTTTGTTGAAGTACATAGGAGGTCTTCATTCCTACCTTAGACATTCTATTTTGGTATTGAACCCTTGTAGTTTGGATGAAGTGTCGATTTAAGCTACACACTTAGAGTCAAGGGGTAAAGGATCTTTTATTGATAAGTTTGATGATGATGTAAAGAAATCTTCTAAGAATGTAGAGATAGAGAAGGGAAAGAAGGTAGCTATAGTTAAGAAGGATGAGAAACTTTCTTGCACTCATTGTGACAGGAAGGGTCATGATGAAGAACATTGTTGGAAGTTGCATCCTGAATTGAAGCCTAAGTGGGCTCATATATTTGATCAGAAATAGAAAGGTCAAGAGAAAGTAGCAAATGTTTTTATGGATCTTAGTTTAGATTCAGATGATAAGACTAATATAACAGCTATGGGTTTGAAAGGTAAAGCTCCTATTTCTAGTGTTTCTGTTGCTAGTTGTGCTTCTACTTCTACAGTAAATGATTTGTCTGAAGATAAGAAAAGGAACGAGCTGTTTCATTTAAGGGTTGTTGCTAAGAACACTAAAATTGATGCGCTCATAGATAGTGGTTCTCAAGTGAACTTGATTTTTGAAAGTATTGTAAGAAACTTGGGATTGGAAACTACATTACATAAGAAACCTTATCCACTAGGCTAGATTTGTGAAAATGATAAGTTGCAAGTAACAAGACAATGCACCTTAAGATTTTCCATCACTAGTAAATTTGTGGATGAAGTATAGTTTGATGTGGTTCCACTAGATATCTATGGGATAGTGCTTGGTAGCCCCTATCTTTATGATAGAAAAGAAATTTTCTACAGGGAGAAGAATCAATATCACTTGTTTAAAGATGGCATTCAGTATGTTATACATTCTCATAGGATTAAGACTAATCATTCTTTTGCAAACATAGGGCAATTAAAGAGGGTAATTAATGCAAGTAAAGAGTTAACTCTTATGTCTATCAATACAGGTGGTTCTACACTTGAACTTGGAGTAGCTAACTAGGGTAAGATGTTGTAGGATGCACCCACAGTACAAAATGAGGGAATGATGATTGAAAGCATTGATGGTTCCTTGGGTAAAAATATTCCTGTTGTGAAGGATCAATATGTTGTTGATTTATTCTCTTTCATTTTTGCATTATTGTTCAGTTTGATGCTAGTCAATGTTTGTTGGCTAGTGGCTACGAGAATTGATGTAGATGCTTATGGAAGTGATAGAATAATGTTTATGTTCAACAATATTTCTACAGTCTACATTGTGCTTGTGAGCCAGGTATTCAAATGTATAGATGATACAAGACAAGTGGGGAGGCCAAGTCCTCACTTTATGTCAGAGTAAATGTCACTTTTGGAGGTCCAAAAGGTCTTCAATGGGGAGGCCTGATTTGGTGGATAATTTCAGTGAAAATTGAAGTGTCTTCATATCTCCAAATTTTTGCACCATCAAAAAGATCTCAGCATCTTGATTCCAACACAACTTGAATGGAGCAAAAAGGAGTCCGTTCGTGCAAGTTATGCTCGGTCAAAGTTCTGGTCAACAGGTAGACCAGAGGGCTAGATAAGGGGTGAAATCAAACCATCTCAAAAGTGGTCAAGAATGGATTTCAAAATGAAGAGCCTAATGAGATTTTTCCAACGGCGTTCGTTTCCTCAAAAACTGATATCATATGTGAAAGTTATGGCCATTTGAATTTTGGAGGCAAAATGTAATAGTGATGATGTCATCATGATATCAGCAGCTCAAGTGATGACACATGTCAAAAATATGAGTAAATAAAATAGTGCCGCATGGCACCTCAAGCTCAAATTTGGTGGTTTAAAAATTTGTTGGGGAGGTTTGAACCTCCAACCTCCCATTTACCGCTTTCCCTCATTGCCACTAAACCACATGGAGCTTTTAACAACTTTGTAGCAGATTTTTTATTTAAACTATGAATGCCGCCAAAGCCATTTGAAAAGATGCGTAGGTGGGAGTTGAACCCTCAACCTGGCCACCCCTAAAATAGCTATGTGCCAATACACCACTGATGTAGCTTGTTAAATGCATGGCAGGTGTGTTATTTAACCTGTATCAAACAACAGAGCCCCCTTAAAATAGATTTATTTGTTATTTTTAACAACATTAACCCCTAAAATTATATAAATGCCAAAATGTAAAAATGGCAAAGGGGGTTTATTCAAAGGGGATGTTTTGTTTTATACCCTTAATTGGTTTTGAGCCAATTTAGGCAAATTATTTTGTATAAAAAGGGGGGTAGGATGTCATTTTGAAAAATAAGAAATTAAGGGAGACTTGAGAGAAATTGCTCTTGGTGAAGTTTTTTTTTAAAGGAATAGGGAGATTTTTCTAGGAGATTTTTTGGAGCCATTTTCGTACTTCAGAGTATTGTTATGCTATCGAAGTGCTAGAAGAAATGGTCTTCTTTGGTGCATATTTGTAATTGATTTCTAGAGATTAATTGGATCGGTCATACTCTATTGGAGCTGACCCGGAGACGTAGTCACATTTGTGGTGAACTCAAAAATCAATCTTTGCTTGCACTTTCTATCTTCTTTTCTCTCAATTCTATTTCTCATCTTAAGTTTTAATTTCATTTATGTATAAATGTATTAAGACTTCCACTGAGTTGTGTTTTTAATTAAACATTAAATACTGCAATTAGTCTAGATCCGTCCATCAGATCAGGAGGATCAGCAAAAAAATAAGGAGACACACATATTATGAGTATCTAGTTCACTAGAAAGGGTAAACAACATCAGATGCTACTTGGTTGACTGAGAAGGCTCTCAAAGCACATGGAGCTAATCCTTCTCACTTCACTACTCTAGAGACTAGAGTTCCTTTTGTGGAGGGGAGTATGGTGTAGAGTGCCTAACTCTCATTCATCTATATGTTTTTCATAAGGTCTAGGGATAGATTAAATGATCTCCCTATGACCCATCCATCTTGTAAAGGACACAAGACCCCTCAGTATGATTATAAACCTTGGGCATCACTTGGTCCTAATAGGTGATATTTCAATCATTTTATGTCTTTTAGGGTGTTTATAGAGGTTTAGAAACCTAATAAGATTCCTAGGAGTCAATAAAATCTAATTGCAACATTTCCTTGCAAGTTTTGCAATATTTCTTGCTATAGTGCAAAAATTGCTAAAAGTTGTTAGCAACTTTTGCAATTTTACTAAGCAACTTTTTTTTTAGGAAGCCCAATAGTTCAAAGTATCTGGTGGTTGGGTAAAGTGGTTGGAAATGGCCTATATAGGCTTAAGGTTTTCAAAGATGTAGTAGAGAAGGAGATCCAATTATAATCTTGCTTTAAAACCAATAAAAGTATGTTCTTTCAGTGCAATTTTTTAATTTTTACAATTACAGTACAGAACCTAAGAAATAAAGGATAAAATTTGTGAATTGAAAAGTTGAGAATATTTGTATAAGGAATTTTGGCAGTATTTTGAGGTCCCCATCCTTTCTCTTTCAAAAGAAATCAATTTTTCTAACATACTGGTATGAGAAACCCTCAATTCTAGGGTTTGGGTAGTTAAATGGCCACAACTTGTTAATCTACTAGTGGAATTTCTTCTCCACTAGAATGGGGCAAGTTAGGGATGTATATTACAAGATTTTTTAAGTTTTGGGATAGGAGTTGAAGGTACACAATTTTGGGAGCAAGCCCTAGGTCAAATATTCCCATGTATTTGATCTAGTTTTGAAGAAATCAGATTAATCAGCAAGATGGAGTAACTTTGAAGTTTGAAAGAACATGGAAAAGGGTATTTGAAATTTTATTTTTCTCATCAAGTTCTTTGAAAGATTTTAAAGTTATTGGCAGAAATCAGAGTTTGGAGGCCTAATAGGATTCCAGGTCTATTCTTGTGAATTGTGTTGTAGGTTGTTGGAAGGGTAACCATTGTGGATTTGGTGTAGTTGGGTGGAGACTAAGTGATTTCTATCCTTTTTTGAGAGTTGTAAGGCTTAGAACCTTAAAATCCATATTTTATCCAATTCAAGGAAATTTTCCCTTAAGGTTTGATTTGGAGTCAAGTTGCTTGGTGTCTTACTTGTATATGGTAAGCCTTGAAACCCTTCATTGTGGTTCATAGGAGGGGTAGATACTTGTAGAACAAGCCATAAGTTCAAACCTTGAAACATTTTGAGTGTTGATTGGGGATTGGCCTTGTACTGTGCTTCCATTGTTGTGCATTCTACATCATACTGCCTACCAAATAAAGAGTCATCCTACAATAATCCCTTATCTGGATATTATAGTCATCTATTGCATTCATCTAGTGATCTTCTATAGCATCTTCATGTTTAAATTGTTTTCCTACCAAGTATTGGACTCCGCCAATATTATCAAAACATGAACAAGGGGAGTTATAATCCTGTAAGGGATAATGATCCCATTCTAACTCAAAAGTCATGATATCCTACTTCTTCTTGACACCAAATGGACCTACAGTGATGGGCCATACCCAAGTCTTCTTATGATTTTTCCTTACTCCTTCATATGCAGATGAGAGTTGTCATGTAATCTGTAGAAAAATGAGTCTATCACATGGATAACTAGGGAGCTTCTTAAGATTTAAAACTATACCTGCTACCCTTAAGTGGGTGAATGTCTTAAATTTAATGTAATAGGTGCCTATTTTTGTAATTCTTGTTGCTGCCTCTTCTAACATCATTTTTGCATAGTCCCCCTCAATGAATTAGATGATTGGAAAAATGAAAGCATCATTCACTATTCTATTTTCTTTACTTTGATTTGACAATTTATTCTTCACCAACTATTAGTATACCACATACGACCAAGCAATTGTATCTTGCATGCTTCCCTTCTTAAATATCCCAGGATAATCTATGGTATTCATTGCTAATAAATACACCAAATATGAAATCATGTAGAATTTGGGATTGGTCTTAACTGCTACTAGCTACTCATCTAGGTTCTCACTTCAGCATTATAGCCCAGTCAATTGGCATCTTTCCATTTTGCTTATTTTTATGAGGTGTACCATCCTTATGTTTAGGTGTCCTACTACAAGTAATCCCATGATTCTACTTAGGAGCACTCTGGAATGTCTGATATCATCCTTCATGTAACCTCTTGTCTTATCCACCTTCCTAGATCTTTTCCCAATAGGTGTTCTATCAATGAGATATGAAATCAAAGGATTGTACTAAAGTTGGGTGTGAACCTACATTTACTAATCCTAATCTTATGAATGTAGACACCATTGGGGAGCTCTCATTTGGCTTATATCATAAGACCAAGAATACATTCTAGTCAATATGACCCATTTCTATATCTCTGATCTCTTAATGCATATCTTGCAAATGTGATTTGGATGGTACACTTTGGAGCTTGAAAACCACTAGCTTAGAAACAACTTTAGCTATGAGGGAGGATGAAGAAGAAGCCATTATATCTATACAAAAGAACCTTAGTTTGAAAGGTATAAAAATAAATTTTAAACAAAGCTTAAATGCTAAGAAAATTGACCCAAAATATTACACTTTATTAAAACACCTAAAAACCCTATTTTAAGCCCTAAAAGATAGATTTTGGTGCACCTTGTGCACCTTCAAGTTTCACTAGGTGCACCTTGTTTCATACTCAATAAGCTTTGATACCAAAGGGTGCACACATTATGCAACTTCTCTAGTGTGCAATGTGTGCACCCTTACATTCCAAAGGTGCTCTAAGCAAATATTGAAATAGGGTGCACACATTGCACACCTTGCAAGGTGCACAATGTGTACACCCTAATATTGTAAAGGTTTTGGCCTTAAAATGGTGCATAAGTGTGCACCTAATCACTATTCTATATGATTATCTTTTCTTTAGGTTTAGGTAAGGTACACATATGCACACCTGACATAAGGTTTTTTAGTTATTTAGGTTATTTTTTGAGTTTTGAAAAATAAAAAAGGTGCATACCTTATGCACCTTGGATAGGTGCGCACCTTTTATTACCTTAGGTTTTTTTGTGTGTGTAGGTATTTGAGGAAAATAGCACACCTTGAAGGTGCACTACCAAGGCGATTGAAGACATTCCGAATGAGGAAGAAGGGGTAGTCCCAAGATTTATAGGCCCATGATGGTGTTGGGGTTTGAAAACTACTGAACAACAAAATGTTCAATGCTAGAATGATAACACTCATATAACCTAAGGATCAGCCAATTCCTATTATAAATTATATAAGTAAACCATTTGGACCCAACTTCAACAAAATCATGGGTGGTTTCCTACTTTTTAGGCTCTACAGAACCAAGGTGGGTATACCTAGGGATGATTCTGATGCAAATTGCTCTGTAAAGATTCTTCTAGTTTCATTCTAATTCTCATCTATTACCCACTAACACATGAGCAATTTACTTCACTTCTTTTAATGTTCTCAAACTTGTATGCATCCCTTATTAGTAGATTTGGTCATCTTTCTCCTTGAATTTACAAATATCCCTAAAAATAGCAGCTACCTAAGACTCAGAGAATAGATATAAATGAGCATTGACCAACATTTATAAATTTAAACACAATTGAATCAAAAATGATTTTGATTTTATAATTGGTTTGATATGCAACAAAATAATTTATCCTTGTTCACTTTTGACTTATATGACCAGTGTCTTATCCATTGGAAGAAAATTGACTATTGGAGGGAGATGTAATTCAATTAACTTGTAAATGAATTAATCAATTATAATCACCCATTTCCATTCTTATGAAGCATCCTCTCTATAAACTCATAAAACCTACAAATTCATTGAAGCATTTCCATAATTCCTTGAATTAAAAGCAACAGTGATATCAACATACAATCCATCCAGATTGCATTCGGCCAAATTAAACCTTATTTAAAATGACTTCAAAGTAAACAAACCCATAAAAAGGAGACATAAATTGATGACACAAATATAGTGTAAATGCCCCTTTGTATTATCCTTTCAAATGACTAATACAATGACCAAAAGAATTCAAAGGATAGCCCAGAACAACTTGTTGGTTCTGTCATCTCAATATATCTTCAAAAAGTACAACTAGAAAATAAACTCAGAACAACTACACACTATTGGACCGAATGTATTCTCTTAAAGACTTAAAATTGTACAAAATTTAGACCCTCACATTTCCTTGAAAACTCATTTATATAGGCATGAGTTGCAACAAGCAAGTGGCAAATGTGACTGACAAGCGTCCTTCAAAAAGATTTTTACATACATCTGTAACAAATGGACAAAACTGTGAATAACAAAAAAATTGATCAATCAAACTCTCCTTTGTGGGTCTGCTTCTATTATTTCCTTTAGAAAGGCAAGAATACTTTGATCAGATTCCTTTATTGTTTTGGTTCCTCAGGATAGGTGGCCGTCAAATGTGATAGTGATGAGTCATCTCCTGCTACTTAAGGTTCCTCTTTGCCTTTATCATCAATAATAGAGGTGGCTTCTACTTTTGTATCCTCTTCCACTCTTCCTTTTCCTTTATTTTATCAACTGACTTTA
Organism: Cupressus sempervirens; assembly: GCA_028749045.1. NCBI lineage: Eukaryota > Viridiplantae > Streptophyta > Pinopsida > Cupressales > Cupressaceae > Cupressus > Cupressus sempervirens. The sequence goes on along the minus strand of CM053788.1, from coordinate 280,071,670 downwards.
GAGCACAAGGGAATAAATCAAATTTTTCTACAAAATACTTGGAAATACAATTAGTTAATCTTCTATAGAAGGAATCTTGCTTATCATCAAAACCTTGCAACCTATTTAGTAAATCAGAAATTCCTTCTATCTAATGATATGTTAGATGAATGACAAATTTACACATAGCAGTGATATTTGAACTTCTCTTTGTCCACTTCTGTACAATGAGTCTAAATATAGCTTCATTTTGCTTCAATTCATCCCTGATTGCTAGAATCCTTGATAACTGATCAAAAAATGTGGGCCATTCTATCATGTCTATTAAATACATAATACCCTGTCTCAATTTTTCTTCATGCTGATTGTTAAGATCTACATGCATTGCATACAACTTATTCTTCTCCTCTTCAAAATCCTCTGCAATATAGAATTGAGGCCTTTCTAGAGTATCAGGTATCTCAATAATTGGAGTGGACTTGAAAGGTTCAATTGGTGGCCTAGGAGGGTATACAATCCTGGGTCTTCTAGATTCTCCTACTTTTCTTTTCCCACCTTCTCCATTTGAGATACTTTGTTTTTTAGTGACTGTATCTGCATACCCCTTTCCTCATATGCTTTCAAAAATTCTTCAAACCTAGCATTGAGTTGGGAAAATTTATCTTCCTCTTGGCTAGACACTATGCTACCAAATTTTAGCTTCTCTGATGCCATTCCAATTATTTGTTTACTACCTACCTCACCAGCCCTAAACACTGTCAATGCACCAGTATGCTCTGCACTGAGAATCTCATGCATTTTGGTATTTTCCCTTTTTTCCATGGACCATATAACAAGGGCTTAGTGGTCATCACTAAATTTGACTCCTCTATGAGCTTGTAGTATTTCTTCAGTAGTCCTTAGTTGAACATCCTTCTGCTTCCTCGTTGAATAAAAAACAATGACATTTGCTATATCCCATTTCGGCAAAAGGAGGACTCCTGACTATCTAACTATTTGCCTCCCAGCATTAGGAGTACACTAGAAAAAATCATTCAAAAATTTAGATTTTACCTCTTCCTTAATATCTAGATCAGGTTTCTCTGGTTGTTCTACTCTTATCTTCTCACAAGTCTTCTCAAAATTTCTCATGTTTAATCTCCACAAAAACTGAGCAAAAGCCCTAGACTTTACAAGATTTTCATCATTAATAAACCTTTCAGAAGCTTGGGCAACTATTGGATCAATTTCCTTACCTTGGTAATCAGCAATGGTTAAGTCCAAGGAAGGTTTAGGAGGTTCTTGTGGTTCTCCAACATCCAAATATGTAGAAGTAAAAATCACATCCCCTTCTCTACCCATTTGTCTAAGCTACTCCCTTAGAGATGCTTCATCATCTATTTGGATTGGGGAATGGCTTGGGGAGTATTGTTCTTTTTGAGAAGAAGAAGACCCCTGCTCTAATTTTTTCCTTTTTAGAGAGTTGGCTACAGATGGACTTCTTGACCTTGGCTTCTAATGAAGGGTTGCCTGTTGCACATTTTGAATCATGGCATAACTTGCCCTTCTCTGCAATGTATACTAGCTAGGAGACACCACATTTTTTCTGCTTGTTCTTCTTTGCACCTCTGTAGCCTTTTCTGGATGTGTCTCAACATATATGGTTTTCTTCTCATTCATGGTTTGAATTATTATAGAAAAATTATTCATTAATGCTTGCATTTTAGTTCCCCAGTATTTCTTATCCATCAATGGGTCATACTAGGGGTCAAAAGCATTAATGAATTCTAGGGTCTAACTAAATACTATCCATTTTTCTTTCCTCAATTCTTGTTCTTACAATGTGAAAACATTTTTGATTATATCCTCTAGATAATAAACTTGATGTACCATAGGAGAAGCTTTCACCCTCTCTCTTAAGAGGTCATAGAATCCTTCAGGATCAATGAATCTAGCATGAGACTCTACCATATTATATCTATCCAAAAACAAATTAAGGTGCTTCCACCCTTTCCTAACAAAGACAAAATCATGTACTACAATAACAATTGGAAAGAAGGTGCCCTTCTTAGACAATTCCCTCTCATCTATAGTGCCTATCTGCCATAAGAGCTCAATGATCCCTATCTTCAAGGGCACATGAAAGGGAAACACATGTGGCTTTCCCACAAAACCATATACTCTTATTACAATTGAAACATCCCCAATTATGACTAACCAATAGTCCTTATGCATGGTCCTTAGGTCTAACCAATTCCAACAATGCTTGTGGAATTCTGGGGCTATCACCTTTCAAGAGCAACCTAAGCTTTAAAACAAAGTGTCTATAAAATCTCACATAGCTAGCATCTGTAGCTTATGAAGTCATATCTACACTCCACAACTACACTGGATTCCTCTCTCCATCCCTGGTTGTTTCCAGCTCCATACCCTTGGAGAAAAAGATGAATCCCTTGTACAAGCATACATGCATAAGCAATGAATACCAATAGAATGGTTTGTCCACTTTTCCCCTTGCTATCCCCACCAGGCCATTGTGAATTTCTTTTGCAAGAAAAGAAGCAAAATTTATAATAGTACTCATTCCAAATTGAAGAGTTTGAGTCATGATAAGGACAATGGAGCCTGGAATTTGATCAACTTCATCTAACCCAAAAATCTTGCAAAGAGAAAAATATAGTGCTTGAGCTCTTAGGTTGAAATGTCTTCTCAACAATGGCTCTAAGGTACTAGCTATAATTACAAGCAAAGTGCCAATTTTAGCAACATGCTCTTGCAGTGATCCTATTCTCAGGTAAATTCTTTGTGCATCATACCTTGCTTGAAATTCATCTATGTCAATAGTTTCATGTATGGCATGGTTAGGATTGAGGTTGAAAATCTCACTAAATAATTTAGGACAAACCCTAAATAGATTCACTCCTGCATGGTTTTTTACCCACCCTATAATTGGATCATATTTCTTTGCCAGATCCATCAATAAATCACTATCAAAGAAGACTGTGGGGACTGTTAATTTACCAATATCAAACTCCCATACATTACTCATAGGAGTGTCCAATTTTTGTTCTGAAAACCATTTCTTAAACAACTCGAGACCTCCCATGGAAACCTGGGCATCTCTTACCCAATTAGCTTTGTCATAAAAACCCTTAGCTACAGCCGCTCTTGGTTGTTTTGGAATGAGTTCCCTTCCCTTAGTTATTTCATGTATTGATAACGAGAATTGTTCAAGAAAATCATCATGCAAAGAACATTTCAAATAATCTATTTTCCTAGTGAACTCTTTTCGGGGAGGTATTTTGAATAAAACCCTAGAAAATTTACAACAACAGATACTTGAATTTTTAAAAGAGTTGGATAGTATTTACCCACTAAAATTTTCACTTCTGCATTGTGTGACTTCTTTTGCAATTTCACTAGATTGCTAGCTAAGAATTTTCGTGCCCTGGCTCTGAAAATTTTGTATGCCCTGATGTTCTTTCTATGCTTTGATGATTCATTAATGGTGAGATTGTGGGTTCTTTTCATAGATTGAAATCACATAGATGAAATCTGAATCATATTTACTCTCAGTAACCGTTACCTCCAAATTGCAACCAAATTTGAATCCTATCTGTAGATTTTCACCAGATCAAATGACTCTGATTTAAAAGGCAAAAAGCTTAATGGCATTTAAAAACAAGGCTACATGTCACAATAGTGCTTGCCCGCATTATTTAAATTCCTCACACCTTAGAATTGCAAGGAAGCACCATTTGTTGATCAAGATAAGATCGACAATCAGATTAATTCACTTTTGAACAAAATCCATTCAGTTATATTAACCAATGGGAAACCTCCATATGAGTTTGCACCTTCTGAAAACATTCCACACCAATAGATCCCATATCTTCTTCTGAGCAAGAAAGTACTTGACATCATTCAGTCCACATGTCATGCTGACACATTCTCACTTTTCTTATCTAATGAGCATTTTCAAATTGTGGGCTTGCGCCAGTTGTCAATCTTCAAAAGATCAATGACGACATTGATTAGACCCTGCAGAGCTTCTGAGTTATAATTTTAGATGTCACCATGGAAACATGTCTACATGGCACATTCCCAATTTGTTTAAACTTCACTTAAGTTCAAATTGTGGGCAAGATCCCTTCATTGATTAGGATAAGATCAATGATTGGAAACAACTCTGCATTCTATGCTTGCATCATCCACTTCGACCAATGAAATGACTGCTCTCAATCCGTGTGTTCTCACTCATCTGACTATTGCATTAATTTATGACACCTTTCACACCCCCATAAGTCATTCCAGCTAAGCACAAGTGGTAGAACACATGGCATGACTCAACATTCTTCCATAATTTGGCCCCACTATGACACACGTCGCTAAGGTGCATACCCACTTTTCTTATTTGACTTGCAGCTTCATAATGTGGGATTGCACTAACCATAGATCTTTGAAAGATCTACAGCTAATAAAACTTCAGTTTCATTGACAGTCAAACTTCTTCAGTGTCATATCTAATAGTACATGTCAGCAATCATTTTATAGTGTGGCACACTGCAACATACAATTAAAATTATCCAACCCCACCTTGCCACACATTAAAAAACTGCTTGCCTGCACTATTTATCTCTCGTGCAGCTTCAAATTGTAGGCATGTGCTGGCCCTTGATCCTTGATAGATCAACAGTTATAGAATTAGGTATCCTTATCACCACATTGGCTAAAGTGACGAATATAAATCTCCAACAATCCCAACTTGTCTGACACTCACCATGGAAGACATCCATCTTTGAGAACGGTGGGCCCATCTTGTTAGACCTTGCCACTTGTCTAATTTTCACTTCCCTGCATTATTTATCTAACGAGCATCTCCTTCTTGTGGGAAAGTGCTAGCCCTTGATTCAAATGAAATCAATGGTTGATGCTTCCTAGTGATAAAGGCATGTCTCTATTGGTGACTCAACCAATGATATTGTGAGAAATCCAAAACATGCACAAAATTACTGACAAACTTGCAAATTTTTTTTGACAACTTATGGTTCACTAGAATTTAGAAAGGTAAGGGCTATGTGCCACCAAGTCACATGCCCGCATTATTTAAAAACCTTGCATCTCAAATTGTGGGCATGCGATACCCATTGATTTGAACAAGATCAATGATTAGAAAAATTTGTGTTATCAAAGTATTTCCTAATAAAATTATTAAGCAAATTTCAAGCCAAGCATGGCCACATGAATAGATATACCACTAAATATTTTTTTCAAAATACTTTGAGGGTTTTCCAAAACTAGGGCAATCTAAGGGTTTGAAAAATACTTGGAACAAAACCCTAATGTGTAATATTTAAAAACCCTAATAATTTTTCACTAATTTTTTCAAATTTTTTGCAAATGTGAAAAATCAGACCAACAGATGGAGCACATGTGCTCCTATAGTTAGCCACCAAGTGCACTAGTGCCCCCTAGAAGGTTTACATGTGCACTAGGTATGCCAACACACCTTTTCCATATATAAACACATTTATGCTCAAAGTTTTCTAGTTCTTGACAATTAGGATTTTTTGGTAGAGGCCTAGGGTAAATTTAGACACCAGATAGAGCCCTAAAAGACTCAAACCCCAGACTAGGGGTCTAGAAAGAAATAATTTTTTTTACTAGGGGGTCCCCATTTCTTTAAGGGAAATGGGGCATGTGTTGTGAAACCACAACCCAACCTTATTAAATCTTAATCATACCAGCAATATATTTAGAACTACAATAAGATACTCATGCATAATAACACCAAATATGTTAACTAGGGAAATCCTTGATTAGAGGAACAACCCCAATGAGGATGGTACCCACAAGATGATCTACTTATATAAATATTCCTTGTTAGAGAATGAACCCTATTAAGAGTCTATAAAAGCATTCAATACATATTAGTGCCTATTAGGAGACTTTGAATCACTTTTAGGAGATCCCAACCCTGTTAGGAGTTATAAAAGGTACATCTACCCATTGTCCAAATAGATTTAGGGGAAATACCAATGAACCCACTATCCAAATGATCTCTATATTATTCCTTGTAGAATAATATAATTGAACTATACTTCTCCTTCCTCTTACTCTATCATGTGAACCAAACTTTTGCTCCCTCTAATCTCCATACTAGATCACAAACTTCACATCCAATAATCTCTTGGATCATTACTCACATTTACCAAATAATTTTCTTTGGTTCATACTTCCTTGAAATCTTCACATTTCATACAAACTTACAAATAAGGAAAATATTTTCCTTTATACCAAGTCCTCAGAAAAATTCTTTTAGTTAACCTTCAAGCTTTCCCAATTAATTATAATAGGACCATAATAAGATAATTAATTAACTGTTGGTTCTCAGTCCATCTAACTTCTCACAAGTATGACTTCAAGACTTGCACACTTATAAATGTCGTGTCATGCCTCTCCCAATTGATTTTTGTAAAAGTCCTTTGGATGGATGCAACCTTGTCGATATTTCATTGTGAAGTGATCATGATTGGGACCATCAGTGGTCTACACCCTTGAGGTGATTCAATTTATGTTATTGTATCAGTTTCTTTGATAATGCTTATGGCTGATTTATGAGATTTTGATGCATCAGATAGTTTTATTGAGGTTTGTGCCAGTGGTTACCAGGATTGATGTGGTATCATGATGTTGTTCTATGATTATCCTAAGATGTGTGCAGAGATTGCACTATGCATTATTATCCTACTACACTGGACTAGATTCCTGTAGTAGTGGTTAGTCATGTATTTGATCATGTTCACTTATGTGTTTTAAGTGCCTTTTTATGTTTTTTAATAAACCATTATTAAATGCTTAATTTAATTTTTAATGCATTGTCCATGTTAGATTACTTTGTTGTTTAGTTGATCATATCTGCATGATGATGCCTTTTGTTTGAGATGTTAGTACATTTTATGATGATATCTGGTTATCCCCTATTAGGATATATCCTCTGATTAAAATTATATGTTGGATTTAATGCTATGGTTATTTACTTCATTCTTTCTTTGTGATGCTTTATGCGAATGTGAGTGATGTAAATCAATTATTTCAATATAATTAAATAAATGATTAAATTATGTTATTTAATTCATTTATTGCTTCAGCTATAATATTATATGCAATTGCACTTGATCTTGTGGTTTAGTGTCCATGATTTATGTCCCTCATAGTGGCACATGGAGCTAGTGATTCAACTATTCATATCTAGCCAATGTCATCCCTGTATGGTCAATGTATCATATTTGATTGTTTAAACTAAACCTTCTAGTGATTTGATTAAATTTGGACTCATTTTCATTATGTAATTAGACCCATGAGCGTGTCTATGCATTTAGAGGTTTTCCCTTGTCACAAAAATTTTAAGGTTTTTTGTGATTTTGGTTGGATTTTTGGGCTTTATTTTAATTAATTTTAATTACCAACAACTTTTTCATAGATGAATTCCATTACTTGGAATAGCCTATTTTTATTTGGGTTCTTTTAGGGTTTAACTAGGTGACCTGGTTATTTACCCTAATCCTTTATTCACTCAAAAAATGAATAAGTATCCAAAAAGGAATTTTATTCCCTACTTTTCACTTTTTGAAATGGAAATTTGAGAGCAAATTCCAAATCCTCTTTAGGAGGAAATACTATCCTATTTTTTGTGGGAGCTATAGGTGTGAGATTATTGTGAGATTAGTCTTGATGGATCTAGCTCAAGGGTACCTTGGATTGTCATAATTTTTGGCCACTTTCACAAGGTTTTTATTTTATTGCTTGTGTTTCCATATTTGACCTTTTGGCTATGAGGTAGGGCTCTGCCAATTTATTGTTTTAACTTTTTTTCTGCTTTCCTCTTTGGTAGTCATTTATTAGGAGGTTGAGAACTAGTGTTCTCCTTCATTTCTATATGCTATCTCTACCTGGTTGGGTGGGTATGAACATTTCCCTATTTTGTAGGATGGGGATTTGGGATTTTGCATCGTTATGATGGCCATTTTTCTATATAGACTATAAACCCAAATTTTATTTGATATTGGTGGCTTTTGTGCCCTAAGACCAAATGGGTTTTAATTTAGAAGTTTTTGAGTTTTGAGGTTTTTGCCTCTATTTTCCTGCCACCCAATTTTCTCAAGTTTTCTTGGCATGGTGTTGATCATGGATTTAGATTATTTTTAGGATGTCAATTTGACCATTGTTGCATCTTTATTTTTTTATTGGGATGCATGTCACATTCATACTCTTGACTCTATGTTTGGTTGAGTGATACAATATCTGATGTTATGGATTTGATCAAACCCTTGTTATTTCATGGATGGTAGGATTTGTGTAGAATCCATACTCCTGGATTGAGGCCAATTAAGTAAGTTCATGATGTATGGTTTTATTGGTCATTGGGATTCATGTAGAATCTATCCTCCTGAGCTTGTATTTGGTTAAGTGTTATTTTTTCTTGTGTTCTCATCCAACCCTTTTTTTATGATCTTCGTGAAGGTGGTGCATGCTCACATGAGTACATGTGCATGCATTTGTCAAGTGACTTGCGAGGCTCAATCTCCTATTTATATTTTGGTTGAGTTATGCTCATTGAGATGGGGTTGAGAATATGCATGCCTTTGGGTGCTCATCATTGGATGAGTATGGGTAGGGTAGGGTAGCATCATGGAGGGGCTTCTACCACAACATTGGTGACTATTCCTAGTTTGGAAAAAAGAAGGCTTAATTAAGTGATAACTAAATAAATTTAAGATAATAAAATGTGTTAGTACTTGAATAGTTTTGAGGGCACAGTGTGATGACCTTCTATTGGGAAGTTGATTCTTCACAATACTAGCTTGGGCTTCCTAATGCCAAGCAATTTATCCTCTAGGTGAGTCCCTACATAGTTATCCATTGAGTATTTGATCAGGACCTATTGTACTTGCATTATCTCATAATCTTTGTTGTAGTTCTCTTTATTGTTTGACATGAGTGTTATCCAATGACATTTTTTTTATGTGTGTTTGTGGTTGGATCATTATCTCTATTAGCACAACAGGAGTGGACCTATGGGTTCCATGTGATTAGGAGGTGTAGCTACCTATACCACTATTAGGGACCAATGCACAAAGATGGTCTATTTCTAGTTGTGATTGTTTCTTGATGTTCACTTGGTATATTTGGGATGATGTTTAGCATATGATTAGATGATGTGATTCACTTAGTTAGAGTATCTATTGCTTACTTGTTTAGCATGTTAGATTTTCTTGTTCTTATGATCTTATTACATTTTAGTAGTGATGCCTTCATAAGATAGCTTCAACTATCTATTTGGCAATTTGGGATGTTACATGTGGGGGATGGCTATGTTAGGATTAAACCATAGAAAAAATGGAGATTACATGCAAATATAACCAATATCAGAAAATAATAGATCACATAGAAAAGAACACAAGACACCAAGATTTAATGTGGTTCACCCAAACCTTGGGCTATGTCCACCAAACAGTAAGTCTGACATTATTACAATCTAGTGATTACAACCTAATTACAATCTATAATCCCTTATGGCTCAATACTTCTAGAAGAACCAATTTTTCCATCACTCACAATGAAAAAATACCTAACCCAAAGCCCTTTTATAAAAGTATTTTTTCTGCTTTTGGGTTACAACATGTCAGCCATAAATTGGTGAATAATAGCCACAACTTTAGTGGCGAATCAATGAATAGTACCAAAATTCTTTTCAGCAAACCCCAAAGAATTTATGAAGTGTGTACAGTACTTCTCTAATTAGTCACCACAAACTAACAATCTTCCACTTGGTGACTAATTAGACTCCACATAAGACAACAATCTCCCACTTGGAGACTGCTCTTGTAGCTATGCCACTACTCCATAAGGCTCTCACTGGATCAAACCACCCAAGACTTCATTGTTCTTTTGTTCATTTTTAGTCTAGAAGACCAACTAAAGCTGAAGAGGAATTTAGCTTCTCCCCTATCACCACCTTTGTAAACATATATGTTGGATTGTCATCTACATGTATATTATCTAGCTTTAAATATATATCCTCCAAAATTGATCGAATAAAATGGTACCACAACTGTATGTGTTTGGTCTTTGAATGTAGAGCTGAATTCTTTGTAAGATGAATGACACTCTAACTATTTGTAAAAAAATAATTATCCCTCTAAGGGTATCCCAATTCTTCCAAGAATAATTTAAGCCATACCATCTCCTTGGCGACCTCTATAGTAGCAACATACTCTACCTCTGTAGTGGATAAAGAATTGATCTTCTGTAATCTAGAAACCCAACTCACCGATGCCCCACCAATAATAAGTACAACCTATAGTAATTTTCTTGGTATTAATATCTCCTACCAAATTTGAGTTAACATAGCCCTGTAAATTAGTAGTAGAGCCCCCAAAGTGTAAACACTTATTTGATGTTCCTATCAAATATTTGAGAATTCATTTGACTGAATTCTAATGCCTAATTCCTAAATGACTCATATACCTACTAACAACTCCCATTGCATGTGCAATTTATGGCCTTGTGTATACCATAGCATATATCAAGCTTCCTATAGTTGAAGCATAGGGTACCTTGGACATCTTATCCTCCTCTTCTTATGTCTTGGGATACATCTCCTTAGTCAACTTCAAGTAACTAGGTAAAGGTGTGCTGACAACTTTAGCATTCTCCATAGAGAAACATTGCAACACCTTCTCAACATAATCAATTTGAGATAGTGTCAATTTTTTGTTTTTCCTATCTCTACAAATCTTCATACCAAGAATTTTTTTTGTTTTCCCCAAGTCCTTCATAGTAAATACATGTGCTAATTGGCATTTCAACCCCTTAATTTCATCCATGTTACACATAGCTACAAGCATATCATTAACATATAAACATAAAATAATGTAGCTATCATCATCCAACCTCTTAAAGTAAAAAAAATGATCTAAATGACACCTACTATATCCATGCTCATGCATAAAACTATCAAATTTTAGATACCATTTCCGAGGTGCTTGCTTCAAGCCATATAAACTTTTCTTCAATTTGCACACTAAGTCCTCTTTACCTTTGACCTCAAATCCTCATGGTTGAGCCATATATATCTCTTCATCCAAATCACCATGAAGGAAGGCTATTTTAACATCAAGCTACTCTAATGTGAATCTTCAATAGCCACAATACTCAAAATAGTATGAATAGAAGTCATTTTAACAACATGAGAATATATCTCATGAAAATCAATGCCCTTTTTCTGTGCAAATCTTTTGACAATTAACTTGGCTTTAAATCTTTTCTTACCTCCATCCTCTTCTTAACTTGTAAACCCACTTATTCTGTAAAAGTCTTTTACTTGCAAGAAACTTGCATAAATCCCAAGTCTTATTTTTTGGCAAAGAGTCAATTCCATCTTTCATTGCAAACTCCCACTGAATCTTAGTATCAACCTACATAGCTTCATCATAACATTCAAGTTCACCAACATCATTAAGTAAAATTGAATAAAAAGAGGGAGAAAATCTTTTTGGAGGTCTAGTTTTCCTTGTTGATTGTCTAACATTCACTGGTGTTTGTGGTATTTGTTGTTGCAATTGTTGCACATCATGAGGAATGGTTGGAACAACATCTTTTGGAGTATCATCCAGCACTACATAATCATCTTCTTTCTTCTAATGTTGCTACAATAGATCTTTGTACAACACTTTCTCATTGAATATGACATCCCTACTTCTTACAATTTTATAATTTTCAAAATCCCAAAATCTATAACCAAATTCATTAATACCATATCCAAAAAATACATATTTTTTTGACTTAGCTTCTAGCTTGGTTCTATTTTTAGAATCTATATGAGTGAATGCTTTACAACTGAAGGTTTTGAGAAAAGAATAACTCACCTTCTTACCAGTGCATGCTTCCTCTAGAATACCAAAACCCAAAGGAGTAGAGGGACCTCTATTAATCAAGTATACAATAGTATTGATTGCATCTACCCACATGTGTAAGGGAAATCTAGCATGCAACCTCATGCTCCTTGCACACTCCATTATAGTCCTATTCATGCATTCTACCACTCCATTTTCTTGTGGAGTCCTTGGAATAGTTTTCTATCTATGAATACCATTATTGGAGCAATAATCTTCAAATTCATGATTGCAATACTCACCACCATTATCAGATCTAAGACATTTTAATTTTTTACCGGTCTCATTTTCAACCAAGCATTTCCATTTCTTAAAAGTTTGAAATAAATCAGATTTTTGTCTAAGGAAATAGACCCATACTCTTCTAGTTGCATCATCAATTAAGGTAACATAATAATGAGAGCCACCAAGGGAAGATACCTAAACTGATCCCCATACATCGGTATGCACAAGCTCTAATTTATCCTTTTTATTTTCCTTCTTAGTCTTCACAAAACTCACTCTCTTTTGTTTTCCCTACACACAACTTTCATAGAAATCCATATTAACACATTTCAGACCTGGTAAAACTTTTTTTGGATGAAGTATTTTTATACCTTTCTCACTCATGTGCCCAAGTCTATTGTGCCATAATTTTGTATCCAAATTTATAGCAACCATTTGTTATCCCTGCTCAACTGCAACAACTATTTCTGAACATTCATTTTTCTCTAAAACAATTAAAGTAGAAGGAACAATATGATTTGCAAAAAGATATAAGGTGCCTACTTTCACACTTTTTGTTACTACAAGGGAACCTTTTGAAACCTTCCAATTTTTATCATTAAAAGTAACTACACAACCCTCACCACCGAGTTACCCCACTGAAATTAAATTCCTACTCAGCTTTGGAACATGTCTTACCTCATGTAGTAGCCAATGATTCCCATTTTGCAACTTAGTCTTAATTTTTCCCTTTCCAACAATCTGATAGGGTTCATTATCCCCCAAATAAACAAGTTCAAAATCCCCTTGGACATAATCAATGAAATAATCTCTATGAGGTGTAGCATGAAATGAAGCACCAAAATCTAAAACTCATGAATTGTCAATACTTTCTAAAGATAGAAGTAAAACATCCTCTTCAGACTTGTTACTTACTGCATTTTTGTCCTTGTCTCCATCTAGTTTATCTCCTTCATTTTTCTTTGGACTCCAACAATCTTTCTTTTTATGCCCTAGTTTCCCACAGTACCAATAGTTGTTTGGTCCTCTTGATTAAGACCTCCTCCCCTTTGACTTTCCTCTTGATTTTCCACAATTTCCAAAATTACTTCCTCTCTCAGTCATTCTTCCTCTTCTTTGTGCGTTCAAAGAATTTCCTAATGTAGATCCACCTAAGGATTTCCTATGAGTTTACTCACTCAAAATAAAACCAATCGCATCATCATATTTTAGAATACTAGATCCAGGAATAGAATTACTTACATCCATTACCAATCTATTCCATCTTTTAGAAAAATAACACAAAATCAAGACAACTCTAATTTCTTCATAAAAATTGACACCCACTAAAGATACCTGACTAGTAATAGTATTAAACTCATTTAAATGATCTACAAAAAATCCACCTTCTACCATTTTCATATTAAATAAATTCTTCATGAGAAATACCTTATTTGAAGTGAAGGGCTTTTCATACAATTTCTTTAGAGTTTGCATCAACTCTTTCATCATCTTTTCTTGTGTAATATTTAATGCAACTGATGGTGCTTGGCATAATTGAATTCTTCCAAGTGCCTTTCTGTCTAAAAGATCCTAATTATCATTTGACATAGATCCTTGATTCTTGGTTTTGCCTTCTAATGACTTCCATAAATCCTTCTGATAAAGATAGTCTTCCATTTACATCTTCCATAATTGAAAGTTCTGCCCATTAAACTTGTCAACCCTTAGCTTACTCTTGCCTACCATTGCTCCCACTCAACTGTGAGACTTTCTTACAAAGGATAACTGTAAAACAACTAGGCTTTGATACCACTTGTTAGGATTAAACCATAGATAGAAATAACAATTACATGCAAATATAACCAATACAATAAAATAATAGATCACATAGAAAATAATAGAAGACACCAAGATTTAATGTGGTTCACCCAAATCTTGGGTTATGTCCACCAAACAACAAGTTTGATATTATTACAATCTAGTGATTACAACCTAATTACAATCTGTAATCCCTTATAGCTTAATATTGCTGCAAGAACCAATTTTTGCATCACTCACAATGAAACAATCCCTAACCCTAAGCCCTTTTATACAAGTATTTTTTCACTCTAGGGTTACAACATGTCAGCCATAAAGTGGCAAATAAGTGAATCAGTGAATAGTACCAATTTTTTTTTTTGGGCAATGCCTTGAAAACCAATGAATTTATGAAGTATGTACAATACTTTCCTGATCAGTCACCATAAACTAACAAGCTAGGGCCTTTGAGGTCTCATGATGCTATTATGGAAGGGAGGAGCTGCTCATAAGTTTTGGTTGTGTTGGTGCTTATATGCTTATGCTTTCCTTCATATGATGTTTGGTTTATGAATCATGTATGTTCATTGTGATGTTTCTTTCTTCATGTTCTTTCATATGATATTATGGATTACACAGATAGATATTTTCTCCTTCTTGTTGCATCGTGTCTTTCCTTTTATGCTCTCAAGTGATCATTCCTCAATTTACTGGTAATCATTGGTGTGGAGGTTTTATATTTTTATGTGTTTTTGTCTTGCTTCATTTTTGTGCTATTGGAAATCCTCACATGGGAAAGATACTTCCCCATATGAGAATGTATTGTCTTGTGTAGACATACATTCTTGCTTGTGCAAGAATATACTTCCTTGTGTGTAGTGTGTACTTCCTTGTGTGGTGTGATGAGAATAGTTGTGTGGATTAATAAACTTCCTCACATGTCAAAATATTGCACTTCCTTGCATGCAATGATGTAATTCCTCATGTGAGACTAAAGACCAGTGTACTTTCTCATGTGAGAAATAGGGGGCATCTAGACTTGGCCAAGGAAATTTTAAAAGTTATTTTTGGATAGCTTGTTGGATTTCACACCTTTCAAGTTCAAAATACTCTTTCTATAGGGTTTAAAATATATCATGTAAGTATGAGTTGATGTATATTTAATTCTTTATACTTTATATATATTTTAATATATGCAATGATTTATTTGAGATAGGTTCCATACCTCTTTAAGTTAAGATAAAGATTCTAGGAAATTTTAGGGCTTCAAAAATTAAGACTTAGCCAATTTTCAAGGCTTGAGGATTTTAGGCTTAGCCAAATTTTAGGAGCCAATATTTATCTTTTAGCATGGTGTTTAGTAGATGAGTGGTTATATTTTTATCCATCATCTTTTGCATGACTGTTGTTGATCTCTACTTGTGATTCTTGATTATGATATGTTTAGTGGATATGGACTTGTATGCCTAACCATGCTAGGAGCTTTTACCTTGGGTTTGAAAGTGAGCATCCCCTTGGTATATTCTCATGATTCATGTGGTCTTGGTTTTTGGGTTGTGGTTTAGAGCTTGGAGATCTTTGGAAGTTTTTTAAAGACTTTTGCTAGTGTAGGTGAACATGTGAGTCTTTCCATGTTCCCTATTCTCATCACCTTGTCTTGGTGTTTCACTATTACACTTAGTTACTTTATCCTATTGTTAAGTAACTTATCTTAAGAAACAAATTATTCAATGCATTTTTTATCCTTGTGTTCCAAGGATCTCTAGGTAGGGCATTACACATTATCATCAGCCTATACTCTACTACTATATAACTTTATGTATCCTGGTTATCTCACTGTAATGAGATTAAAAAAAATCATCATAAACTTCTTTTTAGGTGCTTTGTTTCTATACTAGTCTCTTCACTTATATCTTCCTTATCTCTTTGAATTAAATTATGCACACTTAACCTTGTCATTAGGACACCTTCTAAAATATTTTCTTAACTTTGCATCACCTAATCATCAAAACTCTATCCGTATAATAATGATCTCTATTAGTTATTCTTTTAGTCTTTATAGAACTACTACTATGTTAAAATCAATGAAAAACATAGTCATGAATGCAACTTGTCAATATTGTCACATGTTCTCCAATGCTTAGAATACTCCCCCAAAGGAATACCATATACAGTCATGATAGCAATCTCCCCCTTTGATATTGATGACAACATAGATGAAAAAAATCTAGGTTCCAAGAATAGAAAATAATGCCCTATTGTTGTTGTTTTTGTTCTCATATTTTTAAATCCTCCTTATCAATCAAATCTGAGATACTCTAGAACACTTTTCTATGTTACACCTTCTAGGATTAGCGTCAATTTTTTACACACTTAAAAACCTCTCAACTTCTCCCCTATACATCATATTTCTTCATGCTTTATATCCCCTCCATAGAGATATTTCTTCTCCTTTCTTACAGGTATCTTCCTAAATCTCCCTAATATAGATATGTTCAACTATCTCTCCCTTATTCAACTTGAGGATTTTTTCATGTACATATCTCCCCCATTGAGGTCAATGACAAAGACCTCATTTAGTCAATCAACTGCTTCAGGTCTTTAACTAGCTCAAGTATCCAAAGACACTATTCAAGACCAATTACCAAGAGTCCTTAATGACTCATCTCATCATAGATACTCCCCCATATAGGAAGTATCAACATTCATTCAAATAAAGCAATAGTTCTCTATACCAGTAGACTAGTGCACTCTTTGCATCATCTACTTTAAAGTAGGCACGGGCATAACCCCAATCATACCTCCCAAGTACTCAAATGTATCTTTAGGTAAGGGATTTTTTAAACATGTTTGTAATTTGATCTTTAGTACTAACATACTCTAATTCAACCTCTTTCTCTACTACTTTCTCTCTCAAAACATGATATTTGATAGATATATTCTTATTCTTAGAATGTAATACAAGATTCTTTGACATACTCTAATTGTGTTATCATAATATATGATAACAAGTTTTGAAAATTCTATCCCAATATCCTTTAACATCTATTTCATCTACATAACTTGATTATAGTTATATTTTTCTACTACATACTTTTCCTCGATTGTCCTCTATGAAATATAATCTTGTTTCTTTCTTAGCCAAGAAATGCATCTTCCTCCAAGAAAAAATGCTCCACCATTGATGCTTTTTCTATCATCCATAATGCCTAACCAATCCACATTAGTATAAGAACATAGAGTAAAATCACTTGATCTATCATACCATATCCCATAATTAGATGTTCCCTTTAAATATCTGAACATCCTTTTAACTACTACATAATGATACTCCTTAGGATCAACTTGAAATCTAGCTACAATCCCAACTACATTTGCTATATCTAGTATAGTGTGAATCAAATATTGCAAACATCCAGTCATGGATTTGTACTTCTTTTGCCCAACTTTAGGTGTCTCATCTTTTCTAGATAACTTGTGACCATTATCATTGGTGTAACGATAGGCTTACAAATTTCCAAGCCAAATCTCTTCAACAATTCTTTCAAATACTTCACTTGTAAAATGAAAATACCATCACTATTTTGCACAATCTACAAACCTAGAAAGAATTTCATCTCTCCTATCATAGTCATTTCAAAATCATTCTTTATTTCTATAGAAAACTTATTAGTTGCTTCATCAATGCCTCCAAGTAGTATGTCATCAATAAATATTACTATTATCAACAAACTATTCTTAATTTCTTTCAAACACAAGTTACTATTCATCATATCTTTAGCAAATCCAAGATTTTCCAAATACTTTTCCAACCTTACATACTAGGTTCTTGGTGCTTTATTTAGACCATATAAATCTTTCTTCAATCTCTATACTATATCTTTTTCTTTTGTTAGAGGAAAACCTTTAGGTTGTGCAATGTATACCTCTTCTTCAAGTTCAACATTTAGGAAGGTTGATTTAACATCCATCTAATACACTTTAAACTTCTTATTTATTGCATAAGCTAAGAACATTCTCATTGCTTCCATTCTAGCTATAGGGGAATATATCTCCTCATAATCTATTCCTTCTTGCGATGAATATCCTTCGCATACAAGTCTAGCTTTGTTTCTTTATAACTTCACCTTTTTCATTCATCTTATTTTTAAATATCCATGTCATTCCTATAACATTCTTGTCTTTAGGCCTAGGAACTAATTCCTACATGTTATTCTTCATAGTTTGATCTAATTCTTCCTTCATTTCTTGAATCTAATGATCATCTTTGCATGCTTCATTTGTACTCTTAGGTTCAACTTGAGAAATAAAACATAATTCCTCATGAACTCTATTTCTTGTCATGACTCCTTTATCATTATTTCCAATTATCTACTCTAGTGGATGATTCTTTGTCAGATTCCTGTTAGAGGTAGGAGTTACTAACTCAACTCTTCTTCTCTTGGTTCAGATCTTTCTTATCTTTGCTCAACAATTTGCACACCATTTTGTAGATCATTGTTAATGTCAAAGAAAACTTCTACATTCAGTCTAAAAATTCCAGTATTTTATTCTTCATCATGAAATTTTTAATCCATCATCTTTTCCTTATTCCAAATGTTTCATCAAATTTTACATTTTCACATTCAACTATTGTCTTAGTTCTATGATTAAAACATCTGTAAGATTTTCTTTTCAATGAATAACCAAGAAACATACCTTCATCACTTCTTGGATCAAAATTACTAATATAATCATCTCTCTTTATGTAATACTTGCTTCCAAAGATTCTAAAATACTTTACTAAAGGTCAAACCATAATTCATAAGGGGTCTTATTCATACCTTTTTTGATCTATACTCTATTCATGGTATACACTGATGTATTGACTACTTCTCTCACAAAGTGTCTTGGATACAACATTTCTCTTACTACCTCTAATAGTAATCTATTTCTACTTTCTATAATCCCATTCTTCTCAGGGGTCTTGGGTGAAGATAGCTGTCTCTTAATTTCATTCTATTCATAGAACATGTTAAATTCTCTAGACATAGACTCTCCTCCTCTATCTGATTTTAAATTTTTTATCTTAACACTTGATTCATTCTTGAATCTATTTTTAAATATATTAGACTTCTCAAATGATTTATATTTTGTTGGCACTCAAAATTGAGTTCCCATTTTGAGCATCCATTTAAAATTTTGAGTCAAATTGAGCCCCTTTAAATGCCCATAAATGCATGTGTACTTGGTTGTACCCTTGAGCCTCAGAGGTGTTCAATGTTTCTAACACCTTCCATGAAGTCAAATCATCATTCTGAGTCATTTGGCGAAGTCCCGTTTTAAGCTAGTGTCAAATCTGCATTTTCACTCGTGTCAAACAGCGACAGGAGGCTGTGTTTGCAATCAAATATCTTGCACCTAGACATGTTTCAAGATTTTTTTCTTTGGGAGTGCTTAATATCCATACCTGAGAACCTATGTTTCAGATTTTGAGTCATTTTGAGTCCGTTTGACTAGGTTTTGAATCCCTCAAAGTTGGTAGTTTACTATTTTCACACATTTGCAAATTGCACACATTTCTGGGAAGCCCTGTTTGAAATGTTATAACTTTTAACTAGTTGACTTGAATGATGAAATTCCTTTTGCGTTGCATTGTAGACCTCAGAGACTTGTTATGTTTCAAGTTTTAGCTTATGATGAATCCGTTTGATTAGTTTTCAAATGTGATTCCAAATGGAATTTCTATCTTTTTACTGGTGTCAACATTTGCAGATTGATTGGAACCCCTGCTCATGATGTCATATCTCCTTATTTGTGGTTGGTAAGATTGAATGGATTGTACCCTTGTATTGTCCTCTAGAAATACTTCAAGTGTGTCAGTTTTTAGGTCTTGACGAATCCATATGCATACTTTTCTAGGTCAATTCCATTTGCAAAAATCGTTATCTTGTCAATTGTTTCCTGTTGACAAATCCAGGAAGCCTACTTTGAACACTCGCCATTTGCGCCTAGTTATTCTTCATGAGCCCTATTCATAGATCCATAATGTCCTCATGACAAAGAACCAATGTCCCAGTTTTTGTTTCCCCAAGTGTCTGTTTGTCCAGTTTTCAAGGCCAAATCTGAACCCAGTTTATTGCTTTCTGACTTGTTTTTATGCAGGTAAATTTTGAGAAGGCAACTTTGACAACAAATATCTTTTGACCCCAAATTCTTCATGAGACAAGATTCGACAGAGTGAAAGAATGCAAAAAAGAGAGTCAGTGTGCCAAGTTTCAGAGCCTAGTCAGAGGTTTGGATAAGTTTTTAAGGCCAGTCAACGGACCTCTTGGCATAAATTTTGACGAGTTGAAAAAAAGTGATAAAGCAAGTTTTAGTTGATGGTTTAGTGATCGAACTTGATTCTAATCAGTTCAAGATTTTTAGTTGGTTAGTTTGATGGTTCAGTTGTTTGGAAACAAAAATTTTTTTAGCCAGACCCAAATTTGGGCTCGACTGAATTCATCAGAACTGGTAGAGTTTGAGGGATTGAAGGCATTATATTTGGGATATGGACCATATGTATATATGTATGGTAAATACATACTAGGATGTATCAGTGAAGCCTTTCAACTTGCAACAAGTGCGATTTATTTGAAAAGAGAGCTATAGACCAACAAATGGCTAAGGACTTTGCCAGTGAAAGTGGAATTCCATTCTTGGAGACAACTACCAAAGATGCAACAAATTTTGAACAAGCATTTTTCCCTATGGCCAGAGAAATTAAAAAGAGGGTAGGAAGTCAATGCTGAGTATAGAATGAGGACATTTTGTTTAAAATAAGATAGCAATCAACACTATAAATAGGAAGGAAGCCATCCCAAGTTGAAGCTATAGGGTAGGCAAGATAGAGTTAAATTTGCACTTGGCAGAGGAGTGTATGATAAGCTCATGGCAAAGATGAAGCCACATTGTAAAGTATTCTCTATGCCATGGTTAAAGTAGCCAACGGGAAGACAAGTGAAGCTGCAAAGCAGCTTAGCAACAAGTCTTTCCTCCTCATTATCAATCAAAGAAGACAACGATACAAGATCATGGCATGTACAAATGAGGAGGCATCCAATAAAGTGTCCATAGTGCAGCATAAAGCGGCTCCATCCAACTTCATATGAGAGTAGACATAGTCGGTTAGAATAAAAAGGAAACCCACGCTAGCACTAGTCAAAGTATAATAAAGAGAGTAGGACTCCTACATTGGAAAAAAGAAGCCAACAATGATCCAAGAATAAAGACATTAGGAAAGTCTTAAAAGGGAAGGAAGCCTTGGAGCATAATTTCATGCCTAAAAAGGCAATTCGGGGCAAGCTGGCAGAGAAAAGAACTCCACGCATGATAAGAACAAAGACCCCAAGCCACTTGAGAGGAGACCATGCAACATTGAAAGGGGTCACTCACGTTAAACACAGACCACTGCCATCAGCCAAGGAGCCACCCCACATTTTAAGACAAGAAGGCTCACGCATAGAAAGAAGACCCTGCACCAATTAAAAGCATGAAACAACAAAAAATGAGAGCCCACATTTTGAAGCAACTCACATATTTTAAAGAGGAGTCATCACACCAATGCCAACGTTAAAAGGAAATCTGTAGGCAAGAGAGTAGGGAGGGTGTCAGTCCAACAAGGAGAATCTACATAGTATCCACATTTTAAAAACAAGCCGCAACATAAAAATGGAAGCTCTTGGCATGGTGGGAGTAGGCAGGATCTCCTTGTTTGAAGATAAGGGAGCCCATGATCTAGTAATAAGGGGCATTTTTAAAATGAAGACATAGTCAATCAAACAATGTGCCATATAGAATCAGAGCATGAACAGAAAAACCCATGAACATAGTAATAACAGCAGTGAGCAAGAAAATATTCACAGGTAAAATCCCATATTCACAAAACAAGAGACTTTTAATATGTTTAAATAATCTTGCATACAATATGCCTTGTGTCTTAAGAGACACACCTTTTAAAAGGAAAAGCTACATGCACGTGGGGCCATATGGCCAGTATAGAGATGAAGGACAGCTGGCGGGTCATACGAATTAAATTTTGAAATGCGCAAGCATGAAATAGATGACATCAGCCAATTTTAAGTGTCAAAAAAGCTAAAAATTTGGCTAGTCGCTATGGTGCTAGCCAGAAAATCAAAGAAATTCTGGCTAGTGACATAGCGACTAGCCGAATTTTTTTAAAAAAATGGCAAGAGTGAAAATGCAACGTTGGTCCCACATAAAGCACCATTGGTGAATAAACATGTGACAATTGGTGGTATGTGCGAGTAGGCAATGATGTGATGAATTCAAACCAGTTGCAATGAGATCGCAACACGTGTCCAGATCGAATGGTCGTCGCTAACTTGCCAAGCGAAAGATGCATGAGGATTAGCATAGCGCCAAGCAGAAGATGAATGAGGATTACCATAGCGAGTTAGTGAGAAGATGACATGTGTCACTGACACAGCAGCAAGGTGGACGAATCTCATGTTGACATGTATCAGAGGTCGGTCAAACTAGGTTTGACCCAGATGAAAAGGGTAGGTTAAATTCAGAAGTCTCAAATAAAATCTTATTTTATTTTTCTTGGACTTTCATGTGTAGGTGCATAATTTTTAAATAAAATTTGATCTTTGATATAGTTCAATCTTTATAAAATTATAAATTTTTGTAAAATGTGTGAGAACCATGGAGTCAAAGGTTGAAACTTTAGAAGGCCATAACCTGGGTGTTTTTTATCGAAAACTGGCACTCCAATATACCACCGAAATCAGGAGAACTCAAATCTTCCAAATATGAAGTCAGTTCTTGCACAAGTACTCACCAGTTTGAGCTACAGGTCAATTTGTGAAATTAGGGGCATTGGAAACATAACAGGCAAATGTGATCATTAATCATTAAAGTTTGTTGCAGGGTAGTTTTGAAGACCTTTTGGAATCTGAATGTGAAGAAAAGCAAGCTTAAACAATTTTCTTGCATCTTAAAAGCCATTTTCAACTGATTTGTTACTTTTACTAAGTTCATTTCAACACCAAAATCAGTTACATCCTTTCATCATCAGATTTTTGAGATATTTTGATGCCTTTGGATGATAAAATGATGGGGATTTGATTTTCAGTTAGAGGGAAAAGATAAGAAAGATGGTTTTAACCTACTGAGAAGGTTTTCTGGGTGGACAAGCATCATGTTCAGATTCAATCCGATAAATTGCTTCTTTCCTATATCTTTCTTTCTTCTTCTCATTTGTGGTTGTTGGTAGTTTTCTCTGGGTAATACCAGTAGGGTTCCAGTTCTACTGTTGAAACCAAGATTGTAGATCATTTTACTTCCTGACTTTGAGCTGAGCTCTAGCAGTGAATGCCACACATCCACCTTGTGTAGATTTGCATTTTCATGTTATGCATTGTTATTCTGAAGTACTGGATATTAAGGCTAGATCATATGAATTATCTTGAGTTTCATTTTGTGTTACCAGTTACTGTATTTAATCTTTCCAAGGATAAATACAAAAGGGGATTTACAAGAATTATCTGAGTTCTCTAATTCTGTCTCCTGATTCTTCATGTGTCATTAACTTTGTAATTGAATGGATAATATTCATTTGGTTTAAGGAATTTTGGAAGAAGTGTGTATCAGATATTTGTTGTTTTTGACTCAAGTAGTTAAGTAAATGCTTCATAGTTCAGATAGGGTTTCTGGGCGTATGAAAGGGATAGTGCATAAGAATGGGATTAGGGATTTCAGTCGATAAACTTTATTATAATGCAAGTAAGTTAGGTCATCCTGCTAGTAATGACTCTATGTTTCAATGGATAAGGCATTGATCACTAAATCATATGCAAGCTGATATGAATGGCATTTGCCCAAATCTTTTATTCAAATAAATTCAATTGTTCATGTTTGAAGTGGGCATAAAAGTTGAAACCTCACTTAGCTTCTGAGATCCATAGATCTGCACCTAGCTACTGTAGGTCCATGTCATATCATGAGTCTTTAGGAGAAATAAGGGTAAAATCTCCTTAATAGATTCAGGGATATGTTTTTGCACTGGTACAATATCGATTGAATCTGAGGTCTACCCGCGTAGGTTTAGCAGAGCCTGAAGAAGAAGAAGGGTCATGCCTTATAGTTGGCCTGTTGTCAGAAATGGCATGTTGAAAATGGGAGTTAGCTGCCCCTAGATATGTCAGTTTCTTATTGGGATAATTGAAAACCCTCCAACATTTTCAAACACCAACAAAATGGTGACTCTACTGGAGACTGTATTGAATCAGATTTAAGAAAAACCTTGCAAATTTGAAAAAAGGAGATTCAATACAACAGGAGAAGTGCATTAAAAAAGTTTCAGCAGTAAGTTCTCTAATGTTCTTTCTAGTTTTCTTACTCTAAATCATGCACCCCAGTTAAGTTTTATCCATTACAGTAGTATTTTTCAAGGTTGAATACAAATTGTGTTGCTAAGAATGTTCATATTTAGTCAAGTTAGCTGGTTGTTGCTTTCAAAATACTATTGTAATTCAGAGTCAGAATTGTTTAAAGATGTTTTCTCTCTTGTAAGTGTTTAAAAGTTTTGCAAAATTCTACAAAGTGAAATTCTAGTTCAGATCTATAATGATGCAAATTATGTTTCAAATATTTCTCACATAAGTGAGTGGTGACTCTATCTAAAGGATCTCTAAGCTAGTGTAGATTGGTTGTATAATTTATTTCAAAGAGTTTTCAATTGAAATAAGCAGATTTGAAAGTTGTGTGAATTTTCAAGCGAGAAGAGAGATCTATATAAGTTTCTGACCAGTAAGTTTCAAATTGTTTTTTTGATTTGCTGTTAAAAGTTTTTGAAATGATAAATGTGAATCACTGCTGTGATTTCATTTCTCTCCTCAAGGAGATGGCAACCTTGTAAGGTTATGATCAGTGGTGTGAGGAATTCATGTTAGCACCATGCCAATCAGCAGATCAGTGGTTTCATGCAACAACACTAAAGGTATTTTCATTTTCATGTACTTTCTTTTCATGAAAATTGATTTTTATACAAGTGTGTTCTCCGTCAAGTGAAGTTTCAGCACCGAGAAGAGGAGAATGGTTTTAAGGTTATACATTTCATTAGATCAGTTTCAGTTGGTTATTTTTAAAGTGGTGAAGTGTATTTTAGAAGTTGAAATGGGTAGAAGGGTATAGATCTATTGCAAAATATAAATCAAAAGTTGTTATAGGTGAATGAGGTTCAAAGTTGTTAAGAATGTCAAGATTCAATTCACCTAAGATGTAGCCAATTAATGAAATGCCTAGATCCATTTCTACCAAGCGGTATATGCCATTGAATTTTAGTGGTATTCATGGTTTCCCAAATGTCATTCCTAATGATGTTAGGAAACGTTTGCCTAAGTTTAGTGGGAACCATCTTGTTTCAACTGGTCATCATATTGAGTTGTTGATTGATTTGATGGGTGACTACAAAATTGCTCATGAGGATGTGCACATGAAGCTATTTGTTTATACCTTAGAAGGTGATGCTAGAGACTGGTTTTCTTTTTTACTAGCACTTTCTATTTCATCTTAGAGTGAGTTGCATTCAGCCTTCATGGAGCAATTTGGAGAATAGGTAAGCATATCTAATTCTTATGATAAGTTCTTGAAGATTCATATTCAGAGTGATGAACTTGTCCCTCAATTTAATATCAGATTTGCAAGAGTTTTGAATGAAATCCCTGAGAGTTATAGACTTGATGATCAAATGTGTCTAGCTATTTATTTTGATGCATTTGATAAGAAAATGAATTATCTACTAAGGGATAAAGAACCGTAGACATTATATCAGGGTTTTATGACCGCTAGAGATATTGAGAATAATATGAAGTATGGATTGACTAGAGGTCATTTTTCCTTGAATAATTGTTGATATAATGTGTTTGAAAGAAAAGTGGAACATAGTGTTGATATTTTAGTTTCAAAACAAAATGTCAACACCCCTGCTATAAGTTATAATCAGATTGAGAATTCAAATTAGAATGTGTGTATGAGAAAGGCTAGTCTAGTTGCAAATAGAAACACAAATGTTCATGATGCTACAATAGTGAATAATATTTCAGACTTTGATAGGTTTCAGTGACATGTTGATTTTACAAATCAAACATTAGTTACAATAGAACGTTCTTCTCATGACAGTTATGTGTATGATGATGTTACTAATGTTTCCAATTTTGAAGTTGTTGAACCTAGATCTCAGTCTTGTGCAAGTGAGAAGGCTGAAAGTTATCTCTCTGATCATGAGTTTGATGTTGTTGATCTGACATGACATGGAGAGTTAACACAAAGTGAAGAGTGTGAATCACAGTCATCTCAGCCACAATTAAAAGAACAGAATGCACATGTTGGTAATGTTTCAGTAGTAAATGGTAAGATGTATTCTTTTAATCAGTTGAATAGGCAAGAATTGAATTCTCTTATTGAGAGGTTGCATTATGTTAATAATGAATTAGAAAGATATGAATCTCAATGTGGGTATGAAGAAGCTGTAAGTCATCTTCCAAATGATGATAATGAAGTTGTTTATCCGATGTACAATGAAGAAGCATCATATGAAGGAGATGATGAGAGTGGTTGCTCGAATCATACTGAGAAAAAAAACACTGTATGTTTGCCTTCATATGAATCTAATTTTGATTGGAAAGAAGAAAGCAATGATGGCAATGAACATTCATCTGAAGTTGAATGTATGAATTCTTCCTCTAATTCTGAAAAGGTAAGTGCATCTCAATTTTTGCGTCATACAAATCAGTTAGCCAATGAATATTTTGAGAGTGATATGTCCTCAAGTTATGAAGATAAAAAAATGTTGAGTTCAGTTAATGATAGTGAATTTGAAGACTGCAGTAAAGGGTTGTCAAATGCTTTTACATCAGACAATAAAAATCCAACATGTAGTGAGGTGTTTAGGAATGAATCACAATCTTTTCATAATGGTTATCCTAAACAAGCTAATGAAGAGAGTGTAACTATTAACACTATATGTTTGGTAGAAGAAATAGAAAATGAGTCTTCATACAGTTCTGACTTTTCTTCATACACTGAAAGTTTCCATGAGGATAGGGTGGGTAGTGAATTTCAAGTCTATAATAATGTTTTATATGATGATGCTTGTGAGGATAAGCAACCCATGTTTTTTCCTAATGTTCAGAAAGGATCACTACATGGAGTCATTAACCCATTGTTTGAAGATGACATTGAGGTTTCAAGTTTAGTGGGGTTAGATGCAAATTGTGATACACTGTCATGTTGCTATAACATATCAGATTATTGTTCTTCTATTTCTAATGTTGAATCTTCTAATGATGTTTTATTTGGTGAGTGTGAAGATGAAGTGTCCAATGGAGTTGTCTTTGAAGAGAAACCAACACTTGATGGTGAGTTCTATGATGATTCAAATGAGGTAAAAGCCAATCAACACTTCAATTATGATAATGCATCAGAAGGTTATGAAATATTTTCAAATTGTGATGATGATGTTATGTGTGAATACAAATTTGATTGTTCATTTGAAATTCAGCTAGCAACACTTGAGGAAATGCAAGGTCAAGGTGAGTTAAAAATGCATGATATATAGAACTTTTTCTGTGAAGTTGAAAATGAGCACTTTGCATTTCTGGTAGACAACATGCATGGATCAGTCAGTAATGATGAGTTTTAATTTGACACTGATATTCATGAGCATGCTGATCATTATTTTCATAATGGGCTAACGATTGAGCATGAAGCAAGTTTTTATATGCATTATGAAAGTAAGAGTGATGATTTTGTTTTGCCAAGTGATTTGTTATATGATGATAATATGATTGGTGAAACTGATAGGAGAAGAAATTTCAGTTTACCTTATGAAAGTTTAGATGAGAATTATGTTTATGATAGAGGTAAACAATTTTGTTGAAGTTCGGTGGCCCAGGGCCATCGTGTGTACATAATCTTGGTAGTTGTAGTTGTTTCCCTGTTTTCAATAAAGCTATTCAAGAGAGTTTTTGAAGTTCAGGTGTGTGGTCTACTTCTCCTAGAGATCTAAAATCTTGCCATGCCTGCAAGGGGCATGCATCCCCAGATAGAGCCACTATTGGCGCTCAAAATTGAGTTCCCATTTTGAGTGTCCAATTAAAATTTTGAGTCAAATTAAGCCCCTTTAAATGCCCATAAATGCATGTGTACTTAGTTGTACCCTTGAGCCCCATAGGTGTTCAATGTTTCTAACACCTTCCATTCAGCTTGTCTACCTTTTCCATGAAGTCAAATCATCATTCTGAGTCATTTGGTGAAGTCCCATTTTAAGCTAGTGTGAAATCTGCATTTTCACCCGTGTCAAACAATGACAGGAGGCTATGTTTGCAATCGAATATCTTGCACAGAGAAATGTTTCAAGATTTTCTACTTTGGGAGTGTTTAATGTCCATACCTGAGAACCTATCTTTTAGATTTTGAGTCATTTCGAGTCCATTTGACTAGGTTTTGAATCCCTCAAATTTGGTAGTTTACTGTTTTCACACATTTGCAAATTGCACACATTTTTAGGAAGCCCTGTTTGACGTGTTATAACTTTTGACTAGTTGACCTGAATGATGAAATTCCTTTTGCATTGCATTTTAGACCTCAGAGAGTTGTTATGTTTCAAGTTTCATCTTATGAAGAATTGATTTGATCACTTTTCAAACGCGATTCCAAATGGAATTTCTATCTTTTTATTAGTGTCAACATTTGCAGATTGATTGGAACCCTTGTTCGTGATGTCATATCTCCTTATCTATGCTTGGTAAGATCGAATGGATTGTACCCATGTATTGTCCTCTAGAAATAATTCAAGTGTGTCAGTTTTTAGGTCTTGACGAATCCATATGCATACTTTTCTAGGTCAATTCCATTTGCAAAAATTGTTATCTTGTCAATTGTTTCCTGTCAACAAATCCAAGTAGCCTACTTTGAACTCTTTCCATTTGCGCCCAGTTATTCTTCATGAGCCCAAATCATAGACCCATAATGTCCTCATGATAGAGAACCAATGTCCCAATTTTCATTTCCTCAAGTGTTCGTTTGCCTAGTTTTCAAGGTCAAATCTGAACCCAGTTTATTGTTTTCTGACTTGTTTTTGTGCAGGTAAATTTTGAGAAGGTAACTTTGACAACGAATATCTTTTGACCCTAAATTCATCATGAGAAAAGATTTGATAGAGTGAAAGAATGCAAAATAGAGAGTCAGTGTGCCAAGTTTCAGAGCCCAGTCAGAGGTTTGGATCAATTTTTAAGGCCAATCAACGAACCTCTTGGCGCAAATTTTGACGAGTTGAAAAAAAGTGATAAAGTGAGTTTTATTTGATGATTTAGTGATCAAACTTGATTTTAATCAGTTCAAGATGTTCAGTTGGTTAGTTTGATGGTTCAATTGTTTGGAAACAAATTTTTTTAAAGCTGGACCTCGACTGAATTCATCAAAATTGGTAGAGTTCGAGGGATTGAAGGTGTTATATTTGGGATATGGACCATATGTATGTATATATGGTAAATACATAATAGGATGTATTAGTGAAGCCTTTTAGCTTCCAACAAGTGTGATTTATTTGAAAAGAGAGCTGTAGACCAACAAATGGCTAAGGACTTTGCCAGTGAAATTGGAATTCCATTCTTGGAGACAACTACCAAAGATGCAACAAATGTTGAACAAGCATTTTTTACTATGGCTAGAGAAATTAAAAAGATGGTAGGAAGTCAATGCTGAGTATAGAATGAGGACATTTTGTTTAAAATAAGACATCAATCAACACTATAAAAGGAAGGAAGCCATCCCAAGTTGAAGCTGCAAGGTAGGCAAGATAGAGTTAAATTTGCACTTGGCAGAGGAGTGTGTGATAAGCTCATCGCAAAGATGAAGCCACATTGTAAAGTATTCTCTATGCCATGGTTAAAGCAGCCCATGGGAAGACAAGTGAAGCTGCAAAGTAGCTTAGCAACAAGTCTTTCCTCCTTGTTATCAATCAAAGAAGACAATGATACAAGAGCATGGCATGTGCAAAGGAGGAGGCATCCAATAAAGTGTCCATAGCACATCATAAAGTAGCTCCACCCAACTTCATATGAAGGCAAACACAGCCGGCTAGAATAAAAAGGAAACCCACGCTAGCAATAGTCAAAGTATAATAAAGAGAGCATGACTCCTACATTGGAAAAAAGAAGCCAACAATGATCCAAGAAGAAAGACATTAAGAAAGTCTTAAAAGGAAAGGAAGCCTTGGAGCAGAATTTCATTCTTGAAAAGGCAATTCAGGGCAAGCTAGCAGAGAAAAGAACTCCACGCATTATAAGAACAAAGACCCCAAGCCGCTTGAGAGGAGACCACACAACATTGAAAGGGGTCACTCACGTTAAACATAGACCACTGCCATTAGCCAAGGAACCCCCCCACATTTTAAGACAAGAAGCCTCACACATAGAAAGAAGACCCTGGGCCAAGTAAAAGCATGAAGCAACAAAAAATGAGAGCCCACGTTTTGAAGCAACACACATATTTTAAACAGGAGTCATCATGTCAATGCTAGCTTTAAAAGGAAATATGTAGGTAAGAGAGTGGGGAGGGCGCCAGTCCAAAAAGGAGAATCTGCATAGTATCGACGTTTTAAAAACAAGCCAAGGCATAAAAATGGAGGCTCTTGGCATGGTAGGAGTAGGTGAGATCTCCTTGTTTGAAGATAAGGGATCCCATGATCCAGTAATAAGGGGCATTTTTAAAATGAAGACATAGTCAATCAAAAAATGTGCCATATAGAATCAGTGCATGAACATAAAAACCCACAGACATAGTAATAATAGTAGTGAGCAGAAAAATATTCACAGGAAAAATCCCACATTCATGAAACAAGAGGCTTTTAATATGTTTAAATAATCCTGCACACAATATGCCTTGTGTCTTAAGAGACATGCCTTTTAAAAGGCAAAGCCACATGCACGTGGGGCCATATGGCCAGTATAGAGATGAAGGACAGCTGGCGAGTCATACGAATTAAATTTTGAAGGAATGTGCAAGTAGGAAAAAGATAATGTCAGCCAATTGTAAGCATCGAAAAAGCTAAAAATTCGGCTAGTCACTATGGCGCTAGCCAAAAAATCCAAGAAATTTTAGCTAGCGACATAGTGACTAGCCAAAAAATTCAAAAAAAAATAGCGAGAGTGAAAATGCAATGTTGGTCTCACGTACAACGCCATTGGCAAATCAACATGTGATAAGTGGTGGTATGTGCAAGTAGGTGATGATGTGCCAAATTCAAACTAGTTGCAATGAGATCACAACACATGTCCAGATCGGAGGGTCGTCACTAACTCACCAAGTGGAAGATGCACGAGGATTAGCATAGCACCAAGCAGAAGATGCATGAGGATTACCATAGCAAGTTAGCGAGAAGATGGCACGTGTCACTGACACAACAACAAGGTGGACAAATCTCATGTTGACACATGTCAGAGGTTAGTCAAACTAGGTTTGACCTAGATGAAAAGGGTAGGTTAAATTCAGAAGTCTCAAATAAAAGCTTATTTTATTCTTCTTGGACTTTTACGTGCAGGTGCAGAATTTTTAAACAAAATTTGATCTTTGACATAGTTCAAACTTTATAAAATTATAATTTTTTGTAAAATGTGTGAGAACCATGGAGTCAGAGCTTGAAACTTTAGAAGGCCATAACCTGGGTGTTTTTTTATCAAAAATTGGCACTCTAATATAACACTGAAATTGGGAGAACTTGAATCTTCAAAATATGAAGTCGGTTCTTACACAGGTACTCACCAGTTTAAGCTACAGGGCAATTTGTGAAATCAGGGGCATTGGCAACATAACAGGCAAATGTGATCATTAATCATCAGAGTTTGTTGTAGGGCAGTTTTGAAGACCTTTTGGAATCTGAATGTGAAGAAAAGCAAGCTTAAGCAATTTTCTTGCATCCTACAAGTCATTTTCAACTGATTTGTTACTTTTACTGAGTTCATTTCAACACCAAAATCAATTACATCCTTTCATCATCAGATTTTTGAGATATTTTGATGCCTTTGGAGGGTAAAATGATGGGGATTTGATTTTCAGTTAGAGGGAAAAGATAAGAAAGATGGTTTTAACCTGCCAAGAAGGTTTTCTAGGTGGACAAGTGTCATGTTCATATTCAATCTGGGAATTGCTTCTTTCCTATATCTTTCTTTCTTCTTCTCATTTGTGGTTGTTGGCAATTTTCTCTAGGTGATACTAGCAGGGTTCTAGTTCTACTGTTGAAACCAGGATTGTAGATGGTTTTACTTCCTGATTTTGAGCTGAGCTCTAGTAGTGAAGGCCACACATCCGCCCTGTGTAGATTCACATTTTCATGTTATGCATTGTTATTCTAAAGTACTGGATATTAAGGCTAGATCATATGAATTATCTTGAGTTTCATTTTGTGTTACCAGTTACTGTATTTAATCTTTCCAAGGGTAAATACAAAAGGGGATTTACAAGAATTATCTGAGTTCTCTAATTCTATCTCCTAATTCTTCATGTGTCATTAACTTTGTAATTGAATGGATAATGTTCATTTGGTTTAAGAAATTTTGGATGAAGTGTGTATCCGATCTTTGTTGCTTTTGACTCAAGTAGTTAAGTAAATGCTTCATAGTTCAGATAGGGTTTTTGGGCATATGAAGGGGATATTGCATAAGAATGGGATTAGGGATTTTAGTTGTAAACTTGATTGTAATGCAAGCAAGTTAGGTCATCCTGCTGGTAATGACTCTATTTTTCAATGGATAAGGCACTGATCACTAAATCAGATGCAAGTTGATATGAATGGAATTTGCACAAATCTTTTATTCAAATAAATTTAGTTGTTCATGTTTGATGTGGGCATAAAAGTTGAACCCTCACTCAGCTTCTGAGATCCATAGATCTACACCTAGCTACTGTAGGTCCATGTCATTTCATGAGTCTTTAGGAGAAATAAGGGTAAAATTTGCTTAATAGATTCAGGGATATGTTTTTGCACTGGTATGATATCGATTGAATCTAAGGTCTACCCGCCTAGGTTTAGTAGAGCCTAAAAAAGAAGAAGGGTCATGCCTTATAGTTGGCCTATTGTCAGAAATGGCATGTTTAAAATGGGAGTTAGCTGCCCCTAGATATGTCAATTTCTTAGTGGGATAATTGAAAACCCTCTAGCATTTTCAAACATCAACAAATTTCTCTTCAAGAAATGCTACTCACATCATTCTAGTGAAATCATCAACAAAAATCATGAAATACATTTCTCCATAGAATCCTCTTGTTCTAGTAGGGCCACTCAAATCTACGTGAACAATTTCTAGCTTCTCTATGGTAGTAAACTTCTTGTTGGGAAATGATACCTTCTCCCACTTAGCTATAATACATTCTTTGCAGACAACATTAGTAGGATTTATTATCATAGGAAGATCTCTAATTGTAAATGTGCTACTAACCTTCACAATGTTATCAAAGTTTATATGGAAAAATCGTCGATGCCATAACCAAATGTTATCCAATTTAAAAACTAAACATGTCATCTCAGAGAAATTCAACTAAAATACATTACCTCTAGATCATGTTACTATTCCAATCAACTTGCCATCATTGTCTTTGATAATGCATGTCTTTTTAGTGAATTGCAATTGATAACCTTTATCCACTAACTATCAAACCCTCAACAAGTTATGCTTTAAACCATCAACAAAGTAAATATCATCAGTGTTAGTTGTTCCATCAATAGTAATAGATCCCATCCCTATAATGTGATAGGTTTCATTGTTACCAACTCTAACAATATCTCCATCATGATACCTAAAAACTTATTGATGTCACTAGTCATGTGATGTGAACATCCACTATCTATTATCCAATTATATTTCTTCTCTAATTTCTATGTAAAGACCATCTTCTTTAATAGCTACAAATCCTAGCTCATCATCACTTTATTGTGAACTCTTTCATTAGATTCTTTAGCTTCATTTGCATAAAAATAATTTCTAAGTCTTTTAGGATTAAAATTTCTCTTATACTTTTTCTCTCTTTTAGGACATTTAGATACATAATGACCAAATTCATTACAAGTCCAATATTTAAATATATTATTACTATCTAGTTCTCTTCTTACAAGAAGGGCTCTACCTTCTTCAATATTCCTATCTTCATCAAATCTGATTCTACTACTACTGGTAAAATCCCCATGAGTGCTTGCACTTCTAGATAGACATGGATGAACATTTAAGGTATTTAAGGTTGTCTCCACTCTTGTCAATTCTCTAGACTATCACAGACTAGCTTCTATTGCTTCCAAACTTCAAAGAAATGTTTCCCTAGTTAACTTATTAGTATAGGGTATCAAAATTTCAATAAACTGTGCTAGTTTCTTGAATGGTGGTGTCAAAGTTTTCAAGATCTTTCACACAACCTCATATTATTCCTTGGCTCCACCATATAATTTTACTCCTACAATAATCTAAGATATCCTACCAACACAACTTCTTACAAATTCATCTTCCATCATTTTAGCATCTTGAAACAAACATATCTGATTCTATAATCTTATCCTTTTTACATGCTTATCTCCTTCAAAAGTAGATTATAATGCTTTCCAAACTAGATGGAATGTTTGAATTGACTTTACCTGACTGTATTCATTCATAGGAAGGGCTATCAGTAAAGCTTCTCTTTCTCATATTGCACATGAAAAAATCTCTTTCTACTTTACTGCATTCCTCAAGATTTTCTTCCTCTACAATGATTTTGTTTTCTTTTGTCAAAATCCACTATCTTGGACCCATACATAGAAGATGAGTCTTCATCTTTTCCTTCTAGATATCATAGTTCAATCTATCAAACTTAGGACTATCCTTTCTAAAATGACTCACCATTGATCTCCCAAAGTTATTTAACTTTTTTTTCAAGGATATGATGCTCTAATACCAATTATTAGAATATATAATCCACCAATATTAAAATAGAGGGGCGGGTGGGGGTGCATGCTAAATCAATTATCAAACTATTATCACAATTATCAACCTTATTAAATATTAACCATATGAGCAATCTAATAGAAAACCATAAGAAGATACGCATGAATAATAACACCAGATATGTTAACTAGGGAAACCCTTGATTAGAGGGAAAACCCTAGTAGGGATAGTACCCACAAGATTATGTACTACTATAAATATTCCTTGTTAGAGGACATGCCCTATTAAGAGTCTATAAAAATATCCAGTACATATCAATCCCTATTAGGAGAATTTGAATCCATGTTTGGAGATTCCAACCCCATTAGGAGTTGTGCCAACCATGTTAGAAGTTGTAGAAGGTAGATGGACCCACTATCCAAATAGCTTTAGCTTAAAGACCAATGAACCCACTATCCAAATGATCTCTCTATTATTCCTTACAAAATAATAGAATAGAATTGTACCCATCCCTCCTCTTACTTTGTCCTATCAACTATATATCTCCTCCTTTTGATCTCAATACCAGATCATGAAATTCACATCCAATACTCAGTTGCATCACTTATCCACATTTACCATATAATCTAATCTAGTTCATACTTCCTTAAACACTTCACATTTGACACATACTTACAAACAAGGAAAATTTTTTCCTTTATACCAAGTCCTCAAAATAATTCCTTGAGTCAGCCTTGTGTCTATTGGTAATATGGTCAGTAAGATGTCTTGATAGTTGTCATTTATGGAAACATATATTCAACATTTCATTTATGCAATTAGAGTTAGAAAATTATCTAATGTTAGACAATTTGCAACAACATTGAGATAGATATGATGTGTATAGACAACACACTTTGAATTAGCTTATGAATAGTTGAGGATAGCCCAATGATAATGTCATGATGACATGGTTAAGTGAACAAATATGTACATACAATGTTGCACAGGTTACTATTGAAATATCACTATGGGTATTTGAGTGAGTAGAACAGAGCATAGTAGAGAATTGAGTTGTACAACTTAAGGAGTTATTTTGGTGACAAAATAATTACTAAGTCATGATGAGCCAACTTTGTGGATATTAATCCTTAATTTATTTGATATTATACCAAGCATGTAAAGACATGAAGGCCAACTAAGCAAAAAATTACTAATTTGTGAACTTTAATTAAAGATCTTATCTTGCGTTGATAAGTGGGTTAGATGTGAAAGTTGTATGATATGTGAACTATTGTAAAGACATATTGAAAAGATATACAAGCCTTATTTGATGCAAGATCTTATGTATGATCAAAGTAAGTGTGAATTATAGTAGTTAGAAAGTAGTGTATATATATCTACTCTTGTGAAGAACTTTATTGTATAAATGCATGTTAGGGTAGTGGGCTCTTCTTGCATACATTGTATTTGATCTACTAATTCCTAATAGGGTTGAAGAAAATACTAATAGAGTTGAGGCTTCTAAAAAGGCCTAGTCCACTAACATGATTTTTTTGTTTAGTGAATCATCTTGTGGGTATCATCCCCACTAGGGTTTTCCCTTGTCTAGGGTTTCTCTAGTTGAAAAAAATAGTTTTATGAGTTCTCTATGTGTATGGTTATATTTACTATTCATAATTGTTGGTTTACTTTCATATGCAATTCATAAAGTAATTAAAAATATTTAGTTGTGGGCAAAAATTTGTAGAATATTGATTCACCCCCCTCTTAGTATTATGTATTTCTAACAATTGGTATTAGAGCCCAATTACTCTAAAAAATCTTAATAGCTTGAGTAAGATCCCTATGGATATGGAATAGTTAAATATATAACCTTTAAGAAGCTCTTGAATAGATTGACCTTCTTACAAAAGAAAGAGATAACCTAAAAGATAGGTATGAAGATGCACAATTTTAAATTGGAAAGTTAAAAATCTGGAAAGGAATCAATTGTGTAGACTAGTGATAATGATGAAGTAGGAAATCTCAAGAAATAAAATGAGATCTTGAAACATGAACTTAAAATTGTTGAACTTAAGTTGAGTCTTAAGAAAGATAGTAGTAAGAATGAACTTGATTTGAAATTTGAGAATGCAAACCTTAGATCCCTGTTGAGTAAAGTAACATATGAATTGGATTCTATTAAGATTGAGCATTTAGAAATAGAAAAGTACAATATCATTGTGAAATGAGAATTGACTCAAGAAAAATAATAGTTAGAAAAAAATTATTCCAGTAGTAAGAAGATTGATGGACAAATATTTCACCATAGACCTTCTTATGATAAGATAGTACTTGGATATCTTATTGGTGATAAATCAACCAAGAAAGTTGAAATTAGATGAGAACCAAATCAAGTTGTCAAATCCACTAAAGAGTCTAATATAAGTAAGGTAGAATCAAGCACAACTATTGAAGTATCAAAAGAGATTGAATTAGTTGATTTGTTAGTGAAACATGATGAACCTAAGAAAATAGAGAAAGTTGATAAACCTAACCAAGATGAACCACCCAAGGAAGTGAGACATGATTTTAGAGGTAGATGTTTCATATGTAATGAAGTTGGTCATATGAAGAGAGATTGCATAGGTAAGTCTTTTAAATCTATTACTAGTTTTGATTATTATAATTGTCATGGTTATGGACATAAAGTAGTAGATGATAAGAAACCTAAGTTTGATGGTAATAATGAAAATAGTAGAATGCTTAGGAACACTAACCTTGCAGGTAATGAAAGAGTGAGATCAAAAAGAAAATCTAATGATGGAAGAATATTTTATGGATAAAAGAAATAGGTTGTATATTACTATGTAACAAACCTAGACACATTGCAAGGAATTGAAGAGCACCTAATAGTCAGAATGGAACCAATCAAAGAAGGAATGTACCTATATGTTAGTTATGATATAACTTTGGACACATAATGATATATTATAGAATGGATAGAAGGAACTTTAATAGGAATCCCAATTAAAAAAGGAAACACATCATAAATAAAAAAAGGAATGGAAATGATAGTACTAACAGTCAGAAGGAAACAATAAATGAATGTGTTGATGAATTCAAGAAAGAATTTGTGAAAGATAAGAAACAAGAAATTTCTTATACATTTTTGGAGGAATGTGATTTTTATGCACCTGATGAGAAATTGAAGTCAACAATTGTTTTTGACTCATCCTATCTGAATTGAGAAGTTGTAGTAGAGATAGAGGATTAGTTGGTTAGAACTAATGGTAGAGAAATGATTAGAAGTTTCATAGTTAATAGAAGGTAGAAGCTTGAAAAACTTTGAGAGTTAGATAAAGGGTAAGTTAAGTGATCTTGACACAATCACTATAAAATTATAGCTCCCTAGGACCACTATTGAGGATTGTAGAATAGAAGTTGAGAAGATCCATAATGTGATAAGAGGTTTGAAGTCTAATAAGAAAAAGGTAGAAAAAAGGTTCTCTACTCTTAGAGAAATCTTGTCACCCAAGATCAGCATTTTGTCAAGGAAATTGGAGGAATGTCTTACAACAAAGACTTCCTATGATAAGTTTGCATATATTGGCTTGAGCATAGTTGAAGTGGAATCTTTTGCACTATGTGCACTAATTAGTATCTTTGACATAGTGAAGGAGAATTGGAAGAAGGAAGTAGGAATACTGAAATTGTATATGCAAATTATTTTTATAGGATATCAAGTTGATCAGCAAAAGGCCATATAAGTTTTTTATATAGTTTGACACCTTTATCATTGATTTTAAAGGGGGAGTAATATGTAAGGAAAATTGTATGTAAGGAAAATGAGTATTAATATGTAAATTGTATGATTGCATATGTAAGGGGGAGTATACTTATGTATCAATGTAAGGAGTGATAAGGAATGTAATGATCCATCAAAACATGAATGAAATTGTTATGTTTTGAAGGCAATTTTGTGTAGTTACTTTTACTTTTTTTTTTATGTATGACATCATTCTGGGACTTAGAAAATTTTCCCAAATATTGCCATCAATGAAAAATGGGGAGATTGTTGGCCATATGTTCAGTAAGATGTCTTGATAGTTTTCATTTATGGAAACATATATTCAACATTTCATTTGTGCATTTAGAGTTAGAAAATTCTCAAAGTGTTAGATAGTTTACAATAGTACAAAGATGGATATGATGTGTACGAATGATACAATTTGAATTAAATTATCTATAGTTGAGTATACGCTTATGAAAATGTCATGATGACATGGTTAAGTGTGCAGATGTGTATGAACAGTATGATGCAAGTTATAGTTGAAATACTAGTATGGGTATTTGATTGAGTAGAACATAGCAGAGTAGAGAATTGAGTTGTAAGACTTGAGGAATTATTTTGGTGAAAAAATAATTACCAAGTCATGATGAGATAAATTTTAAGATATTAATCTATATTTTATATTACATCAAGCATATGAAGACATGAAGGCCGACTAAGAAAAGAATTACTAATTTGTGAAGTATAAGTAAAGATCTTGTCTTGCATAGCTAAGGGGTTTAGATGTGAAAGTTTTATGATATGAGAACTATTGTACAAAAAAATAAAAAAGATATATGAGCGTTATTTGATGCAAGATCTGATGTATGATTAGAGCATGTGAATTACAATAGTTAGAAAGTATTGTATGTATATCTACTATTGTGAAGAACTTTGTTGTATAAATGCATGTTAGGGTAGTGGGCTCTTCTTGCATACATTGTATTTTCTCTACCAAATCCTACTAGGGTTGAGGCTTTTAACAAGGCCCAGTCCTCTAACAAGTACTTGAGACAGTATATGTACTTCATAGACTCCTAACAGGGTCAATATCCTTAAGATGATCCTTTTGTTTAGTGAATCATCTTGTGGGTATCAAGCCCACTGGGGTTTTTTCTTGGTGAGGGTTTCCCTAGTTAACAAATAATGGTGTTATGATTTCTCTATGTGTATGGTTATATTTACTATTTAACATTGTTGGTTTACTTTCATATGCAAGTTATAAAGTAACAATATTTAGTTGTGGAAAAAAGTTTGTAGAATACTAATTCACCCCCCTCAGTATAATCTATTTCCAATAGTGTCTTTCCTAATTCATTATAATAGGACCACAATAAGATAATTAAATATTTTCCAACCACATAGCACTATTAGCTCTTAGTATATACAACTTCTCACACATGCAACTTCAGGAGTTGCACACTTACAAACATCATCATTATACTATCCTCTACCATTGTGTAACTTTATCTATCCTGGTTATCTCACTATAATGAGATAAAACACAATCACCAAAATCTACTTTACAAGTGCTATGTTTCTAAACTACTCTTTGTAAATCACTTATATCTTCTATATCTCTTTGACTTATGTTATGTGCACTTAAATTTTTTGAAACATGTCCTTAATTTCACATCACTAATCATCAAAACTCTATCCATACAAAAATGATCTCTATTTGTTATTATGTCAGTCTTTATAGAATTAATACTATGTTGACATCAATGAAAAACATAGTCATGAATGCAACATGTCAATATTGTAACATGTTCTCCAATGCTTAGATACTCCCCAAAGGAATACCATCGACATTCATTCTTACAACTTTAACTTAGCATTCATCTTCTTCCATAAATTCCTCCAAAAATAACCAATAAACATGTTGTCTCTATCATGGATAATACTTTGTAATCATCCATGTAATCTAACAACCTCTTCTCTATAACATGCACTACATTAGATATCTGCTTACATGGTATAAAATCTTCTACCTGATAAAATCTATCCACAATAATATGTATAGAATCATAAATGTAGTGCCTCTCCCATTTGACTTTTGTAAGTCATCCTAATGGATGCGACCTTGATGATCTTTTGTTGTGATGGATCATGATTGTAACCCTGAGTGGTCTACACCATTGAGGTGTTTGGATTTATGTTTATGTATCAGTTGCTTTGTTTATGCTTTTGACTGATCTTTGAGATTATGATGTGATTTTTGGTTCACTGAGGTTTGTGCCAGTGGTTACCAGGATTGATGTGGTATCATGAGGTTGTTCTGTGATTACCCTAAGATGTGTGCAAAGATTGCACTATGTTCTTTTTTACCATGCTACACTAGACTAGGTTCCTGTAGCAGTGGTTAGTCATGTTTATGACTGTGTTTGCTTATGTGTTTTAAATGCCTTTTTAATGCAGAGTAATCAATCCTTATTAAATGCATTAATGATTAGAAATGGATTATTCTTGTTGGATTCTTTGGTTATGTGTTGCGGACATTTACCTTGTTATATTTCTGATTAGAGAGATATTTGTTACTCATGTTATGTTCACATTTGAGAGGACCTGAGGGTCAGATGTTCACTTTGATTTCAGTATCATGGATTTTAGACTACTATGCTGTTCAGTTAATCATATTGCATGATGATGCCATTTTGAGATGACAATGTGTTTTATAATGTTATCTGGTTATCTAGTATTTGGACATACCTCTGATTATGTTATGTGATGGATTTAATGCTATGGTTATTTACTTCATTCTTGCGTTGTTATGCTTTATGCGAAAGTGAGTGATGTAAATAGATTATTTTAATATATTTAAATAAATGCTTAAATTAGGCGATTTAATGCATTTATTGCTTCGACTATGTTATTATATGCAATTGCACTTGATCGTGTTGTTTAGTGTGTAGGATTTATATCCCTGGTAGTGGCACATGGAGTTAGTGATTCAGCCTTTCATATTTTACCAATGTCATCCTTATATGGTTGATGTATCCTTAATTAAATGTTTAATTTAAACCTTTCAGTGATTATTAAATCCAAACTCATTTGCATTATGTGATTAGACCTGTACGCGTGTCTGTGCATTTAGAGGTTCACATTGTCGCGAAAGTTGTTAAGGTGAGTTTTGTGTTTTTGGGTTTTCGGGCTTTTAATTATTTTATTTTACTTTTTGGCAGCTTTGCCATAGATGAATTCCTATTTATAGGAATAGCTTGTTTTCGTTTGGGTCGATTCGGGGTTTAACTAGATTGGCTGGTTAAATGCCCTAATCGATTATTCACCCGAAAAGTGAATAAGTATCCAATGAGGAATTTAATTCCTCACTTCTCACTTTCAAATTGGAAAGTTGGAGAGTAAAACCCAAAATCCTCTTCATGAGGATTTACTGTTTTGTTCGTTGTGGGAGCTACGGGCGTAGGATTTCCGCGAGGTTGGGCTCGTTGGATCTAGCTCGGGGAAACCTTGGATTGCCGCAATTTTTAGCTACTTCTACGAGATATTTATTTTATGGTTCAGATTCCTGTTTTGCCCTTTTGGTTGTGAGGTAGGGCTTTCCTGTTTTATTGTTTCTGCTCTGTTTCTGCTTCTATTTTTGGTAGCCATTTGTTTGGAGGCTGAGAACTAGTGTTCCCCTCTATTTCTGTATGTTAGTTCTACCTGGTTGGGCAGGTATGAACATTTCCTTTTTTTTTGGGATGAGGGTTTGGAGTTTTGCACCGTTATGCTGGCCATTTTTGCATACGGTGTTCGATTTCATTTATTTTTGGATTTTTGGGGTTTTTGAACCCAAAGGCCAAATGAGTTTTAATTTTTTAGTTTTCCAAATTTTTGGAGTTTTTACCTAGTTTTGCGTGCCACCCTATTTTCTTGAGTTTTCTTGGCACAATGTGGGTCGTGGACCTTGATGATCCATTTAGATATCAGTCAGACCACTTTTGCACTTTTATGTTGTATTAGGATGCATGTTGCATCCGTACTCTCGACGTTGTGTTCAGTTGAGTGATTTTATATTTGTTATGTTTTTGTTGGACCTTTGCTTTTGTTTCATGAATGCCAAGATTCGTGTAGAATCCATACTCTCGGATTGAGGCTGGTTGAGTGAGTTCATGATGTTTGGCCTTGTTACATTGTTGGGATTCATGTAGAATCCATACTCTCGGATTGAGGTCGATTGAGTGATTTCATGATGTATGATTTTATTGGCTTTGGGATTCGTGTAGAATCTATCCTTCCCGTGTTGCTTTTAGTTGGGTGTTTTTTTTGCATTGTGTTCTCATTCCTGTCCTTGTGTTATGATCTTCGTGATGGTGGTGCGCCACACACGAGTACGTGCGCGTACATTTGTTGGGTGACTTGTGAGGCTCAATCTTCTGTGAATTTGCCGAAAGTTATGATCATTGGGGTTGGGATGGGAGTATGCATGCCTTCGGGCACTTGTCGTAGGATGAGCATGGGTAGGGTAGGGTAGCATTTGGAGGGGGCTTCTATCTCGTAGCCCGATGATCATGGTGTCATGGGTTGGCAGAGGAAGCTTTACATAAGTGATAATTAAATATATGTGTGATTGTTAATAAAACTTAAGATAACTAAAATGTGTGAGCACCCGATTAAGTTTGAGGACACAATGTGTGAGCACCCGTTTAAGTTTGAGGACACACGATCCAAGCTTGGGCTTTTTGATGCCAAGAAACTCTCCAGGATGTCAGCCCTACATAGTAGCCTATTGAGTGTCTGACTAGGACCTTTACTCCTTGCATTGTCTTAGGTTCTTGGTTGTAGCCATCATACTGTCTGGCGTGAGTGTTAGCCATAGATGTTGTGTTTTATGTGTGTTTGTGGTTGGATCATTATCTCCATCAGCATGGCGGGTGTGGACCTATGGGTGCCACGTGGTTGGGAGGCATAGCTACCTTTACCACTGCTAGGGATCAGTGTACAGAGACGATCTTTTGTCCTAGTGCGACCGTTGCTAGATGTCTTCACTTGGTACTTCGGGTATCGGAGTATGCTTTCTTGTGATTTATGCTTTCATTGGGATGCTTGTATATCATGTTTAGATGATGTTATTTTACTTGACGCATTCCCTTATCATGATGTTTAGCATATGATTAGATGATGTGATTTGCTTTAGTAGTATATCTGTTGCTTACTATTGTTTAGCATGTGATAGGTGATGTTATCTACTGTAGGATTATCTTATGCGTTATCACTAGCATGTTAGATTTTCTTATGCTGTTATTGTGCATGTTTTAGTAGTGATGTCCCTATTACGACAGTATTGATGATCTGGTCGGTGGCTTGGGATGTTATGCGCGGGGGATGGCTAGGACCCACGATGGTCTTATGATGCTATTGACGGTTGGGAGGAACTGCGCACTTATTTGGTTGTTTAGTTCCGAAATGTATTTTTGTTCATTACGATGTTGCTTTTGTTCTCTGCGATGTTTATTTTCAGTGTGTTCTATGCTGCTGTAGTTTAGATGGTTTGATGTTCTTCATTCCGTGTTGTTCTTGCACTCGAGTGTTCATTCCTCGAGCCTTTGTGGATCCGGTACTCCCCGGTGTGGAGACTCTTTTGTTATTTTTACCCCATTTTTGAGTTCTGGAAGTGATTTTACTTTCTATGGGCGACATTTGTTTAGCATTGTGCGACACTGATAAAGTATCGCACGCCCATAGAAAGAATGTTGTATGATACTGTAAAGTGTCGCACGTATTACTGGAGAAGTTTCGTACAACACTGGAAGAGTGTCGCACGACTTTATGAGAAATGTCGCGCGATACTTTTCCAGTATCACACGCCTTCTTGAGAAGTGTCACACGCAGTAAGGGAGAAGTGTCGCCCTCCCTTAGTAAAAAGTGTCGCACGATTTTTGTGAAAAACCTATGCATGCCATCAGCAGGCACTTTTCTTCGTGATCCGATCTTTTTGAGAGTGATTTTGGAT
Source organism: Cupressus sempervirens (assembly GCA_028749045.1). Classification (NCBI taxonomy): domain Eukaryota; kingdom Viridiplantae; phylum Streptophyta; class Pinopsida; order Cupressales; family Cupressaceae; genus Cupressus; species Cupressus sempervirens. The sequence continues at coordinate 280,027,048 of CM053788.1, read as the reverse complement.
ACCCTTTTTGGGCATTCTTCGATCCTATGCTGTTGCATTTTGAATTATGTCAGTTTCTCTTGAAATCGAGTTTTTGTGTTTATGTTTTTGTCTCTTGGGGTTTAAAATATATCGTTTAAGTATAAGGTCCTTATACTTAAGATATATTTTAATATATGCGACAAATCGTTTGAGATAGGTTTCAGACCTCTCGGAGATAAGTTATGGATTCTAGGAAATTTAAGGGCTTCAGAAATCTAGACTTAGCCAATTTTCAGGGCTTCGGGATTTTAGGCTTAGCCAAATTTTGGGATTCTACATTTTACCCCAGTTTGGTGTTTTGTTGATGAGTGGTTGTTTCTTGTGCCCTCATCATGTGCGTTGTCATTGTTGGCTTTGTTTGTGTGTGTCAGTTGGGTAGTGGCATTCAGAGATTCATTGGTTGCCAGGATTGTGTTGAAGTCTTCTGTTGCAATCTTTGTGATCCATGTATGATGTTGTCTTGTGCATTCATACTTGTAAAAAAAAAATATCTTGGCTTGATTTGAATCCTTGTTTCCAAGGATCTCCAGGTGGGGCATTACATCTGGTATCAGAGCCCATGTTCAAACATTGGGATCTTTGTGTTTATGTTGCCCATGTAGTTGTTGTTGCATTGATTGAGAGTGAGTGTCTTGGTGAGAACTCGTGATCTTTGTCGATCATACTCTAATGGTCTTGTACTTGCTCAAAAATTTCTTAGGTTGGGTTAATATTGGCTGACTATGTAGACTAATGCTATCTAATATGACAAATCATGCAAAAAGTGTCAGTTACATGGTGAGTTGACTCATTTTCCTATGTGTGAACTTATTCCTTCTGTCACATATTGGCCTTTTCAAAAATGGGCCTTTGATTTGGTTGCTAAGATTCACCCAAGCTTGCCTAGTGAAAATAAGTTTATCATCATAGCAATTGAGTACTTTAGAAAATGGGTTGAAGTTGTTCCACTGTCTACTGCTATAAGAAAGCATGGTACCTTGGTCATACTCAACCATATCATCTATCACGATGGTATTTCATCCTCTATTGTCAGTAATAATGGAGGCCAATTTAGAAATAAGGAACTCAATAAATTGTGAAAATTATTCAAGATTAACCAACATTGGTCCTCTATCTACAAACCTTAAGAGAATGGCCAAGTTGAGGCCTCAAAAAAAATACTGCTCAAAATCCTACATAGAACAATTCAAAAATGATGAAGAAATTGGGATCTGCAAATCAATCTAGCACTATGGGATTATAGAACTAATAAACATACTCATATAGAGGATAGACCTTTTTCATTGGTCTATGGTCTAAAGTTTCCCTTGCTCTAAAATCTAAGATTCCCTCTTTACAAGTCTCTCTACATGGCTTAATTATTGATGAGGACCATAGAAATATGATGATACATGAGCTAGAAACCCTAGATGAGTGCCATAGTGTGCCTTTTGATAACATGAGGGCCTATCTATAGAGGATGTCTGCAAGATATAATAAAAAAGTCAATCTTTGTGAGTTCTAAGTGGGTGAACTCATTCTTTTAGAATAGCCTACAAACTAATAAAATAAAGAACATAAGGGCAAGTTTAAACCTAACTAGTTGGGCCCTTACATTTTCACTAATCCATTTAGGTCCAATGCTTATCAAATTTCTACACTTCAAGGAGAAAAACTCCTTGATCCTATCAATATCCTACATCTAAAGTTCCATGCTTAAGGCTCTCATGGCTCAACTATTTGTAAATATTTTATGATCCTAAAAAAATCCTAAAAAATTCATATATGATGTTGAAAAAATCTTTAAAAGTATAAAATTGTTGTAAATATAAGAAGAGTAACTAAGAGGGTAGGGGTGAATTAGTTACCACAAAAATATATCATAGATCCCTTAGATGTCAATACAAAACATAAAATCTAAAACTAGAGTGATTTGATTAACATATAAGCACTTGGTTAACAGTATCAATAAGTTGTAACTTAGCAAGTACTAAACATGTAGATCTTAAGATATTAAGTGTGATTAACCTTAATTAACTTAGTTGAATACATATAAAATAAATATTATGAACACAAGTGGCACTAAGATTTAAAATGAAAACCCAATTTGGGAAAAACCACCAATTTCAACTAGTTACAAATTTTTACTCTTTCGAAGTGAGTTGTATTAGGAATCAACCCTATTAAAGGTTACAAAACACGTTATTAGGTGTGAACCTAGTAGAGGATTTAATCACCCTATTAGGATTGACCTTGTTAGAGGTCTTTAGACATAGGATTCAAAAATAGTTCTTAGGCTAACTCTGCTAAGATATTTGATTCATTGCTACAATGGTTAAAGAGTAATAATGAAATGACCTAATTGCTGATGCAACTATATTGCTGATTTTAGATCTCAATTTTGGCTTGAATACTTGGTCCTTCCTGATCAGATTAAAATTTGTAGCCCAACAAGGTTATTCTACTTATCCTTCCAATTCTCTTCCTCTAAGCATCTTCTTATCTGTCACACATTCAATCCTCAACTTGACTTTATACCTATATCATATGCATTGTCAAGTTAGATTGAATATAACTTAGAACAATAATTCTTCATCTCTTCAATCAGCTAGAACCAACAAACAAATTCATTAAACTCAATATGCCAAAACAAGAAAATCCTTTGTTAGCTGACTTAGCTTGGTAGACACTAAATTTTGAAATGATTTTCCTATGTTAACCAAGTAAACTCTATAAACACTACAACTTTGTAAACTTCCTTTGGTAACTGAGTGACCTTGGTTAACATTGGTTCCATGCCAACGTTCCTTTGTTAATTGAGTGAGCTTAGTTAACACTAAAATTTTGCAAACTTCTCTTTGGTGCTCGAGTAAATTTGGTAGACACTAACTTCTAAACTTGGTAATTATTGAAATACTTGACAGACACTAGAAACTATCTTCATCACCCGAGTGAGCTCGACATATGCTAACTGGTAAAGATATGACAATTTCTGTAACATCAAAGATAATATACAATTGATTAATTGTTTTCACAAAAATATCCAGAATGAATAATCATCTTAGTAAAAACCTAGGAATAGGCACTTTGATGTATCACCCAAAAAATTCAAAAAATTCAAAAAAAAAAACAAAAAGTCCTAAAAATATCTCCCAAGTGGTGAAAAATTGGAAATAGGCAATACTTGAGACCCATGCACCTATTTCTATTAGTCTTACTTCATATCTAATCATTTCATGGTACCTTTCCTAGCTTGGAATCAACTCTTATCCTCATCTGGAGGGGCAACTTCTTATCTTATTAGGGTTCTCCATTGATTAATTCCACCCAACATTTTCCCAACCATCTCACTAAATAAAGAAATTCATTCACATAATTATAGCCCTATTATACTATGGTTGCCTTCAATTAATATTTTATATTAGGGTTTCCCTAGAAACTTGTCTAAAATAGTTTTCTCAAAACTTCCCCCTTGACATCAAGTGTTTCTCAACACTTGTCAGATATCTTACCTACAGTTTAGAATGCTATGACATTTCTCACTAGAAGATTCAAGTTATGAAGAAATGTCCATGTGACTTACACACATGCACTTAAATATTAAACTTGCTAAGATGTGATGAACTTTATTTTCTTGTGTGTTGTCTATGACAATTTATTTGCTGAGTGTTCCCTCCCTAATAGTTTTTTGAGGATGTCTTGCACTACAAGTCTAGGGACATGGGTCATGTTTTACTTATTTTGGGTATACTTTGCTAAGTCTATGGTGTTGAGAGCCATCATATCTTTCCTACTAGACACTTTAGGCCTATAATGTATTTTCCTTTTCTATTTTCACAAGACTACACTCAAAGGTTATTCTAGACCTATGCCTTGATACATGTGTACTCTTGCTATGCTAAACTTAGAGAATCTAATTAAATTAGTCATCTTGACTTACATGTCTTTGATGCTTAGATTGTATTCTCACACAACTATTGAATATAGATCATATTCATATCCTCATAGTTATTTTAGTGGGCTTTGTATGGGCTTCTAATGTCCCTAATAATGCTCAATGATGAAATTAGAGACTAAAAGTTATGCATCACTTGCAAGTAAACCAGTTTGCATGTTAGTTTGCATTGTAAGATCATTATAGCTTAGTCTTGCATTTTTCATATGGAGAGAACTCTCTCTTCACCTTTGATAGACACATCAACTAACTAGATTTATTTCTTCTCACCCTTCCTCTTGATCATTTCTTTCATCACTTTTTGATCACATCCACTATCTAGACTCTTCTATACTTGTCATCATAAGGGGTTAATCTCATCATCAAATCAAATCTATCCAAGTATTACATTTTCAACATGAGTCTATATCATAAAGATTAGAGATAAAAAATCTATGAGAGAGATACATCCATTAGTATATAAATACAAGCACAAAAACATGAGTATAAGCACCAACATAGATGAGAAAACATCATGTAGAAACAAAAAATATAAGTTCTAAAACATCCATACAAATCCATTACATGAGCAATGAGACAAGTACAAAATGAAATCGACCAAACTTAGTATCTCATATATATATATATATATATATATATATATATATATATATATATATATATATATATATATATATATATATATATATATATCAAATGAATCAGTGTACACATACATGTTAGATATAAAATCAAGATAATAGTCTCAAAATACATATATACATCCAAATGTGTTACAAGGATATCAACCTAGACCTAGTTCTAGACCTAAGACTAAGCCCCTCCCTCATGAGTAGGGTGTATCTAAGGGGGATCCATTGATGTCCTCACTGGTGGAAGGTTTGATTGACCAAATCTCTCTAAATATAGAGGCACTCATTGATCCATAGGAACTATTATAATATAGACTCCTTGATAATGTGCTACTCATGCTCTTTGTCACTCAACCTCATGGAGAGCCTTTGCTAGATCATCTCTCAAAGCTCACTCACACTTGTCAACCTCAGCCCTCACATCTACCAAATCCTCATCTCTTATCATAATGGTTATCCTCAACCCTTGTATCTCTACCTCCAATGCTTGAATTTAAGCATCCTAAGGATCCTCCCCATTTCCTCCCATGGGATGCTCCACCCTAGTTTCTTCTCTCTCCATCCTCCTCCATCTAATTGGTTTCTCCTCGTCCTCCCTCATGGCCTAGCTCCGCAACTCTATCTATCTCCCCATATCTCTCGTAAAGATACTCCCAACCTCTCTCCATATAACTCCACCACCATTTCCTCTATGTCCATCATCCCCTCCTCATCCTTTTGTCTAAAATAATACATTAGGTAGCACAAAACAAGGAAATAGATTTCTTTGCATCTCATGGAGGTATGTTGGCTCTGCTCCCTACATCTATGCAATAAGGACTATAGTCCCAAGGTTCTCATTGTAATGCTATAGTATCCCTCATAGTAGATTGATAATCTAGCATGGGAAACTACCCTCAATCCTCCTCACCCTTGAAGTGGAAATATGTGGTAGTCTTTGTGGATATTCCCCATGGGTGCCAAAAATATCTCAATACTTGGCTAATAATAAACTGCTCCACAATCTTTTAGTGCCTACCCATGAGTGGTCTTTTGTAGCACATATAGTTTGGCTCTCATGCATTAGACCATCTCACAAAGTGTTGATAAATCCTCCTTATAAATGATGTCAACTCATCAAAGAGTCTCTGATAATAAGTCACATCTCTGCTATGGGACTATAGGATGAAGCTAGTATATCTGTAGATAAAGGGATGTATCCACTCTTTAGGTTGTACTTGTGGTCACACCACATATATGTGCTCCCATGCCCAATTCAAGGCCAAAATTGTACTATAGCCCCATGTCCTCCCCTCTCAATATGCAATCTTAGGGAGCTCATTATACATGTTTGCAAGGATCATTGGTCACCATGCCATCCTCTAAGGCCATCTAGTCAAACCTACCACTAATGGTACCCAACCCAAAGAGAAGCCCTTCTAGCTCCTATCTATGACCATGGCTTGGGCTACTAGAGTAGAAAAAAGGAATACTATGGGATATTGATCCCTATACTCATCTATCAATCACTCCTAGCTCAAGTACTAGTCTAGGATGGTGTCATTCTAAAATAAATACTGCACTACTAACCTCCCCCTCTGTTGGGGTCTAATTGTAATAACCTTGTGATACACATGCACTCATGTCAGTACACCTCATATGGAAATTAGGAACCAAAAGCACAAATATCAAGATATCTATCATACTCACCATATTTCCATGACATGGTATATGAAGCATGTTATACACATCCTCAAGTGTGATGGTGACCTCACTAGTGGGCAAAGGAAAGGAGTTATGCTCACTATGCCACCTCTTTATGAATACTATCAATAGGCCATAGTTCACCCAAATATGGGGTAGATCTAGTAACCAACCAAATTCCATGGTCTCTAGTACTATGATCTCATCATCATTTAGATGACATACGACTCGTAACCCCACCATATTGGGGGCTTTGATAAGAAATGCTGGAAAAATAATCTACATTACCAAAACAAGAAAAAAAGAGCATCAGTACCAACCATGATGGATCAAGTAGAGCTCTAAACATCTAATAAAGTAAGAAGTTTGAAGAAACATGATCAAATCCTACTCCTAAACATGTGAAAATGCCCAAAAATTAACTATGTGACAATTTTTCCAATAGTGGTGCAATATTTTTGCTGATAATATGTCATGTGATACTTCTCATAATGTGTGTGCAACACTTTTGCATCATAAAATAATTCACACAATATTGTGTGATTTTTGGGTAAATTAGATACGATGCAATTTCTAATGCCCATATGATACAAAATAATTGTTAGAAGTGTAATGCAATACTTTTCATAATAGATGTGTGATACTATTAAAGTATTGCATGATATTTCACAAAAAACTATTTTGAAATACATAAAAACATACCAAAATTTTCAATAAATGACCAAAAAGCTCAAAGAAATTGATAACTTATCAGAGCCTCATAATCTAGAGGTTGGTTGTACAACTAGCTACACTTGAATCAGTGTTGGTGAGTCAGAATTCTTGCCAAATCCATTGATATCTCTCTTAGACCATTGAAAACTCTCAAATTAACAAAAGACAAAAAGAGATGAAAATAACCCTTGAACCCCTTATATAGTTGTTTGACCTAAATTTGACCCATTTTTCAAAATCCTTAGATTTATGCAAAAATTGCACCTCTTGCTAATTTCAACATCTTGGATCCATTTTTCATGATTGAAATCAAAATCTAGGTTCATCTCAATGATCAAAATCACAATTTAAATTTTTGTCTTCTTCTATGTAGTTAGTTGACATTTTGATGTCTAATCTTTGAATCTTTAATGGGGCATCATCATTTCTCAAGGTCTTCATCATTTCTACACTTCTTAGATATTATAGTTCACCTAATTTTACTTTAAAATCATCTTTCTACTTGATTTGATCTCATTTTCATACTTTATCCTTCTTGGTCAACTCTAGTCAAATTGGGGCATTCTATCTCATCCTCATAGTCATTCTTGGGTTCTTATCACATAGTTATCCTCATGGACCTTGATTTATCTTGATTTAATCATGTCTTGCTCATTTTTCAATCCCCTTGACCTCTTTTTGATTTAATCCTGAGGGGATAGGAATATTCTATCATTTCTTTCTTGGTATATATGTCTATTTCTTAGGGGCATATGCTTGACATTTCTATTTTCTCTTGATCTATCTATTTTACTTTATGTTAGTACTCTTCTTGAGTCTTGATATCATCTCTCTCCTAGTGTTCATGATTTCCTATCTAATTTTGTATTTTTTTCTTCGAAATTAGATCTCTCTCTATCATTACTGCCTACTTGGATTCTTTTTTCTTTGACATAATGTGTTCCTAGATTGATCACAAATTAGTCAAAGAGGAGAAAATGTAGTCACTTAAAAATGCTCACTTAGACTATTAATCCCCTCTCCTCATTTTCGCTAAATTATGTAATCATTTTCCTAGAGTAAATCTCTAAAAATTAATTTATTTGATTTTAACTTGTAGTTTGACTATAATATCCAAAGTCCATATTTGATTAAAATAACATGTCCCCTTTTAATAAAATAAAAGACCCCGTTCTTCCAACCCACTATAATGAATTCACATAAAGTATTTTTCCTATTTAGAAATTAAAATAAAATACTTCGTCTCACATGAAAATTTAACATATTTCTATTGGAGAAGACAAATGTGTACATGGCTTATGCCAAAAGTCAATCCCCCCCCCCCTTTGAGCATAAGGTAGAAAGAATAGTATGACATGTACAAAGATATAAGGTGCCTATTTTCACACCTTTTTCTACTACAAGGAAGCCTTTTGAAACTTCCAATATTTATCATTATTAAAAGTAACTATGAAACCCTCATCACCCAGTTACCTTAGTAAAATTAAATTCCTACTTATCCTTGGAACATGTCTTACCTCTTGTAGTAGACAATGATTCCTTTTCTACAACTTAATCTTAATTTTTCCATTTCCAACAATCTAACAAGGTTCATTATCCCCTAAATAAACAAGCTCAAAATCCCTATTGACATAATCAAGAAAATAACCTCTATGGGGAGTAGCATAAAATGAAGCCCCTGAATCTAAAACCTATGAATCATCAATAGTTTTTTAAGGAAAGAAGAAAATAATCATGTAAAAATTTATTACTTACCGCACTTGCTTTGTTGTTTCCATGTGGTTTGTCTCCTTTATTGTTCTTTTGAGTCCTACAATCTTTCTTGTTATGCCTTGGTTTTCCAATACCAACAATCTCTTGGTCCTTTGTATTGAGACCTCTTTCTCTTTGATTTTCCTCTTGATTTCCCATGATTTCAAAATTTGTTTCATCTTTGAGTCATTCATGCTATGTGAATTGAAAAAACTTCATGATATAGATTGACCTCATCTTTTCCTATGAGTTTTCTCACTCTGAATAACAACATCACATCATCAAATTTTAGGGTATTGGATCCAAAAACAAAATTACTCATAGTAATTACCAAGCCATTCTGGCTTTTAGAAAAAAACACAAAATCAAGAGATCCCTCATTTCTTTATAAAAATTGATATTTATAGTAGATAACTTATTGGTAACCCTATTAAACTCATTTAAATGATCAGCAATAGATCCACCTTCTTTCATCTTCATATTAAATAAACACTTCATGAGAAATACCTTGTTATAAGTGGAGGGCTTTTCATACAAATTTTTAAGGGTTTTTATGAACTCTTCTATTGTCTTAGATTTTGTAATAATAAATACCATCGATTGCACTAGGCATAAATGAATAATTCCAAGAGTCTTTTGATCTAGAAATTCCCATTCCTCATTTGTCATAGTGGTTGATTTATTGGTTTTTCCTTGTAATGGCCACCATAAATCCTTATGATAAATATAGTCCTCTATTTTCATCTTCCATAAATAAACATTCTTTCCATTAAACTTCTCAATCTTCATCTTATGCTCATTTTCCATTGCTCCCACTCAACTATGAGACCTTCCTATAGAAGATATCTTGAAAAATGACAACACCTTGCTTTGATACCACTTGCTATTATTAAACATGGATAGAAATAACAATTACATATAAATTTAATGAATATCAAAAAATAATAAACTGTACAGTAGATAATACAAGACACAAGAATTTTACACAGTTCACCCAATCCCTAGGCTACATCCACCAAAAATAAGTTAGATATTATTATAATCCAATGATTACAATCTACAATCTCTTAGAGCTCAATACTGCTACAATAAGATACAATGTCCTCATGCATTACAAAATCCCTAACGCTAATCCATTTTTATAGTTTTTTTATCTCTTACAAATTTAGAGCTAGAATAAGTCATTCAATAAAGTGGGAAAACCCCCATAATAATAATAATCTATGGGAAAAATTCTTAGAGTGCAGTTTTCTTTACACCAAAAGATTGATCTACCAATGATCAATACAACCACTCTAATTATAGTACATAGGAGGTGGTTAAGCCCTTGTTACAAATCTTTAGGGGAGTGTTGAACAAATTTCCAACAATCTCCCCCTCAACATTACCCAAGGGTTTGAGGATTCAAACCTATGACCAAGATTTGATACCACTTATTAGAGTGGGGTTTCCATTGTACAAAAAGATTGATCTATCAATTCCTAATAAAAACACTCAATTTATAGTACACATGAGGTAGTTAAGCCCTTGTCACAAATCTTGAGGGGAGCACTAAAAAAAATTCCAAAAAAACTACACCAAATAAAGTGAGAGAAATTAACCTCTAAGTCTGATTAGGCTCCATATCACAACACTAATACATATGTGTCCAATAATCCTTACCCTTAAGTAAACTCAATGTCTTATCAATACCAAAGTGTCCATCTAATCCACCACAATGCTTTTACTTAATTCAATTAACTCTCATAGAACTTTTTGGTATACATAATTGAATCCCTTTGAGAAACATACATTCTTGAATAAAATATTCTTCATACTTACTCAATTGATCTAATATATTTGATGCTCTGCACTCTATCCATGCCTTAGAAAAATCAATTTCAATTTCATACAACTTTTGCATCTCATCAAAGCCAAGAAATTAAACTTTTATCAAATTTAATAAAGTGTTTCTTACACTTAATACATATGCAACTCACTTAGTGACTCCACTTTTATGCTTCATCACAAATGTGAAACCCTACAAGTACTCAGCCTACTTTATATGTCTTTGATTCAACTTATAGTGACTTCTCAGATACTATAAATCTTTATGATTAGTATAAAATAAAAACTCCTTAGGAATCAAATAATGTCTTCACTTCTTCAAATATTAAATAATAGAATAGGAATATTGATCATACACATAATAGTTCTTTTTAGCATCATTCAACTTCTAACTAAAGAAAAAATAGGTTGTTGAAAATAGATTTATATAAGTATGATAAATGTGTTTCAATCATTGTTTTTTTACTAATATCAAACCTGCTACTTGTTGGTAAGAAAATTACTTATATAATTTAAGTACTATCATTTATTTGATTGATGGAGAGGATTTGATCAATAGCACTTAGAGGAAAGGTTGCGTAATGATATGAAAAGGGAGTACAAGGATTAGTTAAGATAGTTATATTATAGTGCATTGATAATATACTTAAGGTTGCAAAGGTTGGTTACATTGATTAATTTTAGAAGAATAAGTTAAATAAAGTTTGTCTATAAAGCTTAACAATCTACACAGTATGTGTAGAGAAAAGTTAGTGCAAGCCAAGCAAAAAAAATAGTTGGAGCTGAGCAAAGTCAATTTCAGTGTAAGCCAAGTGAAATAGTGTAAGATGAGTAAAGTTAAGTTGATGTTGAGCACTAATAAACTTTAGTTCATGCCAAGTGATTTGATAAAGGATGTTGAGAAATTTAGTATGTGCCAAGGATTAGAAGCTAGTTAATTCCAAGTGTCAGCACTATGAGAAAGATGAGGAATTTGATGAATCTGAGTTGATATGTTTGATTTCTTGGATTGTGTAAACCAAGTGGAAGATAAGATTGATGAGTTGGTGTCAAAAAATTCAAGATGAACTATTTTGAGGCAAATTCAAAGAGGATTGAAGGAGAAGTTTCTAAAAGGGAATGAAATAAAATAAGGGGTAGATTTATTGAATCCTTACTAATCTAACCTAACTCTAAAATGGATGATGGAGGATGAATGAAAAAAAATCTTAATTCTCTATTTATAGAGATGGTTGGTTAGAAGAAAAGGTTATCATGTACAAGAACCTAAGGAAGATAAGGAGTCTAGGGCATTGCTTCATTTAGTGACCTAAGAGAAGAGACTGCATTAGAAAGTAAAGCAAAAAGGCTTAAGAGTATGGATGCTTGAAGGGTAAACAAGCTATCAGAGCTGAAGTGTGTGAAACCCAAGAAAAATGGAGGAGTCAAACAAAGATCTCTAATCTGCAAGTGTGTTGTAAGTTGTTATCAGATCAAGCCTTACTATTACTTTCTAATCATTGTATTAGTCTAGGGTAAATCCTTTGGATTAAGGTTGACCTAACAATCATTTGTAAATCCTTTAACTAGGTGACATTCCAAGTGAATGATCTTAAGTCCTCTAATAAGGCTCACTCCTAATAGGTTGATTGAAATCCTTTAACCAAGTCACATTTAATAATGTGTATTGTAACCTTTAATAGGGTTGGTATTTTATAGGGCATTACTTCAGAAGAGTGAGAATGAGTAGCATGTTATGGATGGTTTTTCTAAAATTGGGTTTCTACATTAAATCATTATCTCAAATATGTTATTGAATTTGGTGTGTTTCATGTTTACATTTCTGCAAAGTTGATTTGACAGTAACTTTTAAGTTTAAGTGATTGCATAATCTAATGGATGCATGCATGATAAAAATATTTTATGGATATGGGTAATAGGGTTCATTAAGATGTGAAAAAAATTAATTGTACATCTAGACCTTGGATAACTAATTCACCCCCTCTCAGTTATTCTAAAGAATTCCAACAATTGGTGTCAGAGCCATCTGCTTAAGATGACTAGTTTGAACCTACTAGAAGCAAAAAGATCAAGATGTCAAAAAGAGAAGTACCGAAGCTTAATAGAGATAATTTTCCTACATGAAAAAGTTTGATGAAGCTACACTTAGGAGTTCTTTGAGATTGTGCACAATCTACCATTACTGTTGAGCATGTTGATCTTGTTAGAGCCCTAACTACTGGAGATCTGGAAAAGAAGAAAGAACATAATTAGGCAATTTTGGCGATTGCCTTTGCCATAAGCTATACCAAGTTTGATGATATCAAAGGTTATAACAGTGCAAAGAAAATGTGGGATGCTCTGCACACTATCTACGAAGGTGACAAGAATTTTCTAACTAGAGCCAAATTTAAAAGTCTTTGAGGTAAGTTTGATGATATGAGAATGTAAGAAGGTGAGAATATTGCTCAATATTGGTCTAAGATAAAAGATGTTGTTAATGAAATAAGAGGATCTACTAGTAAAATAGCTAATAATACTATACTAAGAAAAGTTTTGAGAACACTTCTACCCATTTATGCTATTAGAGTTTCTATAATACAAGAATTGAGATGTATGCCAGAGAATGGTCTAACTCTTAAAGGTTTGGTTGGTAAGCTCACTAATTTTGAGCTATCTAATTTTGATAATTAGAAACCTGATGATATTGAATCTTCTTTCAAAACTAAGATGACATTGAAGGAACCTAATGAGAATAAGAAGAAAAAGACAAAATATGTGTCCAATGATAGTGATATAGATGAGGAAGATGTAGATCAACTTGAAGCACTACTAACAAGGAGATTTGACAGAGGTAAAAGAAAGTTCAAAGGTAAGTTACCCATCATGTGTTTCAATTTCAATGAGGTTGGTCATATTTCTGCTAGATGTCCAGAGAAGAAGAATTATAGAGGTGGTGACAATACAAAAGTAGAAGAGATGAAGACAACAAAGGTTACAAAGATGAAGGCAAGAAGTATTGCTACAATGCTAAAGAGGAAAAAAAAGATGGAGTTGATGATCATAATGATGAAGTAGTGTGTGTTGCAATGAAGGACGAATTTGATGAAGATGAGGCAACTACACTAGTGTCTTGTGTGAACAAGAATGATAGATGGATCATTAATAGTGGGTGTTCACATCGCATGACTGGAGATAAAAGTAAGTTCATTACCTTGAATTATTATGATGGAAATAGTATAAGGTTTGGTAATGATGCACCATGTCTAATAAAAGAAAAAGGTTCTATCAAGCCCACAAAAAACATTTTATGTGAAAATGCTTATTATGATTTTTTGAGTGTGTCACAACTAAATAATTCAGGATGTAAGCTTGAGTTTGAAAACAATATTGCTAAGATATATGATACTGATGCAAAACTTATTGGAAAAGGTGATCAAACTAGAGATAATCTATTCTACATTGATATAGAGGATGCTACTTGTTTAATTGTAGAATTTGATGATCTTTAGCTATAGCACAAGAGGTTATGTCCTATTAATTTTGATAACTTGGTTAGTATTAGTAACATGAAAAGAGTCAAAGGTTTGCCTAAGTTGAAGAAGCCTGACAATATAATTTGCAAACAATGTTAGATAGGAAAAATGAAAAATTCAAGTTTTAAGAGTTAGACTCATACCTCTAAAGGAATATTAGAGATTGTTCATACTAAATTGTGTGGACCAATTGAAGTGCAAAGATACAAAGGAGATAAGTATATTATGCTACTTGTAGATGGTTATTCTTAAAATAATGATTGTTATGTTTCTTGAACTAAAATCTGATTCTTTCCAAATTTTTAAGTGGTACTTAGCAAGAGTTGAGAAGGAAACAGGTAAAGGTCTGAAATGTTTGAGATTTGATAGAGGAGGAGAATTTACATCAAATGAGTTTGAGATGTTTTGTAATGACAGAGGAATCAAAAGATAGAAATCTGCTCCTAGAACCCCTCCACAAAATGGAATTACTAAAAGAAGGAATAAATTTGTAACATAATGTGCTAGGAAAAATCTTGCTTTAAAATATTAGAGAGAAGTTGTAAGTAAAACTATCTATAGAACCATGTGTAAGTCAAGAAAGGTACTCGTTCAACACCTTTTGAACTATGGTATGGATACTCATCCAATGTAAAGTATTTGAAGGTATTTGAAAGTAAGTTTTATATTCCCAAAGATTTTAGGAATGGAAAACTAGATGCAAAAAGTGAAGAAGGTATATATCTTGATTATTCCACAAGAATTAAAGCTTATAAATGTTTAAATACTAACACTAATAAAGTGTGGAAAGTGAAAATGTGAAATTTGATGAATATACATAACTATACAAGGCTAAACCTATGAAGGAACCAGAAGAATACAAGTCATTTGTATACTTTTATGAAAGTATGCCTACTAATGAAGATGTTGTAAATCAAGTTGCAAACCACAACAAGATTCAGTGACTGCTGAGTCACATACTATGAATGTTAAGTTGTGTTCAAGAACCAAACTACACTCAGGTGCTAAGTTACAGAATGAAGTTGAGACACATTCTAATTTTGAAATTAATTTACATGAAAGAGATGCTAAACTACTTGATAGATATTTATATAGTGATTTAGAAGTTGAGATACCAAATGTAGAAGCTAGAGTTGAACTAAGATTGTTTAAGTATGTCAAGAGACATCACCCTAATGAACAAATCATTGGAGATAAAGATGCTAGACCAATGAAAAGGAACAAGTTGAGAAATGCCACATATTTACTGATCATGCAAGAACCCAAAATAGTGAAAGCTACCTTAGGAGATGTGGACTAAAGAAAAGCCATGGAAGAAGAGATTGAACAAATTGAGGAAAATAAGACATGGACTCTAGATCCTAGACCAGAAGGCAAAAATGTGATTAGTACCAAGTGGGTATATAGAAAAAAGTTAAACAAAAATGGCAAAGTCACAAGGAACAAGGCATGATTAGTTTATAAAGGATATACACAAGAAGAAGGGATTGACTATGGAGAAACATTTGTCCCCATAGCAATATTGGAAGGAGTAAGAACTTTGCTTGCTTACTCTTGTAATACCCCAAAATTGGCACATTGCCATGTTAACCAATTCTGGTCTATTTTGATCAACCCTAAGTCCTATTTTACTAGGTAATTTTGATTCTAATTAATTACTACTTTACCTAGGTGTCAAATGTAGAAAAACCCTAATCTATATTAATCTACTCTTTATTTAATTCCTAAATATCGACTCAAATTAGCTTCTTTAAACCTATTGATCAAATTTGATTTAATTGAAAGTGCCCATACTTTGATTAAATTAAATTACTTCTTTAGCTAATGTGCAAGGGAATTAAATGTATTTGATTTAATAATGTCCTCATTAATGATTGAATGTAATTGTTTTATTAATTAAAAATATGCATTTATGAGGTCATATCTTATTTTATTAAATTAAATAATCTATTCAAATCTTCTCTTCAATTCATGAATGAGAATTCTAATTGATCTATTTCTTGAATTGGAATTGATCTAATAAACTCGTTCTCACACTTAGGTGAATTTTGGTTAACTCTCCATCACGCTTAGGATCGAAATTGGTTAACCTCACCTGCACAGGGAATTTTGCATCCTAACTAATTCTCATCTTTGATCTTGACTGTTGATTGATTTTGAGAATTCTATTGAAGAGGACTCTGTAATCACCTAAAAATGGTCATCTAGACTATTATCCCCCTTTTCAAAATTTTGGCTAAATTAATTTAATCATTTACCTAGACCAAATTGCTAATAATCAATTTATTTTATTATAACCTATAGTTTGACTATGCTATCCTAAATTCATTATTTGATTAAAAGAACATGTCCCCTTTTAATTAAATAAAACACCCCATTCTTCTAACCCACTTAAAGTGCACATATAAAGTCCTTTTTCTATTTTACAATTAAAAGGAAAGGCTTGTGAGACTTTTGTCTTATATGACAAGTCAACTTATATTCTATTGGTTTACTTGTGTGTGCACATGGATCACACCTATTTTCAAATTCTACCATTGATCATCCACCATCTTCATCTTGATCTCTACCATCCATACAACTTTAAAAGGGAGAGAGTTTTCCCCCTCAAATCAATCCTCATTTTGAATATTGTTATGTTGCAGGTTTTCTAACAGGTTTCTTTGGAGCTTTGTGGAGAACTTCTATTTCTTGTCTACATTCTCTCATCCATGGCATCATGGCATTCTAGCTTAGCTTAGCTTTCATTTTTACATGTAGGTTAATCTCACATAGCTTAATAATGGTATTGTAACACTCTCATACATGCTTAGCATAGCTGCATTTTGCATTATCATCTTAGCTTAGTTTCCATACTTGCATTGCATTCTTGAGGGATTCCTTGAAGATATTTGCACTCTTGCTCTTGTCTCAAAGAACCTCCTGTTGTATGGTTTACTAGCAAGAAGCACATTTCTAAAGCTTGGTTGAGAGCCTTCATGCTTGAATACTAGCTTCTTGCACTCCGTGGATAGGGAGTTCTAAGCCAACATTCAAACATTCCCAACTCATGGAATCATTTGGATAGAATGGTTTAGAGTGTGACACAAATCAAGTGTACATTTTGGGTGCCCACCGTGGGGCATGAATCAAGTTTCTAGCTTCATTTGCTTTCATTTCTTATCTTTTTTTTTTTTTTTTTTTAAAGCAACATATTGGATCTAATCAAGTGCTTTTTTAGAATTATCACTTTGGTTTTAAGGCCAACCAATAAGTAGATTGGTTTGAAGGCCAAAAATCTAGTTGGTTTAAAGATTTGATCATATCTTTTAAACCACTTGGAGTTTGGTTCTATTTTTTTTTTTGTAAGTTAAGTATGTGTTCAAAATGTCTCAATATTGTTTTTAGAGCATTTTGACATGATTTTTGAGAGTTATGATTTTTTATTTATTTTTCATAAAAAGCTATTTCTGATTGCAAATCAATGCATTTTTTAGAAAAACTTATATTTTCAAAAATATTTTTGAATTCTAAGAGGGGTACTCTCTTTGTGTTTTGACTTTTGAGGCCGTATTAGGGATCAAAAACTCGATTTGATAAATCTAGCCTGTTTTGACAAAATCAATCTCTAGGGAGCAAATGAAGACAATTTTTTAAATTTCTTACATTTTTGGAAAGCTCTCTGATTTTTAGTAGGGGTCTCTTCTTTTCATTTCTATTTTTGGATCCGAAATCATAGCAAACAAGTCCAATCTTGTTGACTAGGTCAAAATCAAAGAGTAAAAATGAGAGCATTTGTGATTAACTTGCACTTTCTTTGCATGCACTTGGTTGGAAGATAAATTGGATTTTTGAGGCAACTAACCACTTTTTATTGAAGATTTTTATGTTATTTCACACTAAATTTTTGTGCTAACAAGTTGTGATTATAGGTTGCCATCCTTATGAAAAAAA
Source organism: Cupressus sempervirens (assembly GCA_028749045.1). Taxonomy (NCBI): domain Eukaryota; kingdom Viridiplantae; phylum Streptophyta; class Pinopsida; order Cupressales; family Cupressaceae; genus Cupressus; species Cupressus sempervirens. Next base: position 280,009,037 of record CM053788.1, on the reverse strand, counting down.
TTGAAACATTGCATAAAAAGAATGCATGTCAAAGCTTCAAATGCGCAAGGGCTACTAACATTGTTTGCAGGGCTGCCCAAAGCATAAAAACCCAAACTTGCTTGATTTTTGTTTCCATGTGTGGCATTGAATAATTGTTCATTTTTTATAGGCACATAAAACTTGTGATTGGAGTCTTTTGGTAATAGGAGAGTATGCTCTTCACCCTCGTGGTGAATCAGAAATCTTGACTTGCCATTTGGTTTCAAAAGCAAGGGGTAACTGAATCTTCCTAGCGTGTTTGGGAAAAAATGATTAGAATAGGAGAGTATGCTCTTCACCCTTGTGGTGAACCAGAAATCTTGACTTCCAAAAGTTGATCCACTTTGTGTAGTTAGAATCCTTTAGAGGGCTTTCTCTCGGACAACCTGAGAGGAACGACCCAAGTGGGGACAAGCTGATTACCTGGCTCTTCCAACCTACTAGAAACTCAAGGCTACCAAGAACACAAAACTTTGGTAGATGTAGTGTTTTTCTTCACCTAGTGTGATCGCTTATGGGATTTCGACCATAGGGAGATCACTAGGCAAGAATGCTTAAGGTACTCTTGTGATCATGAGATCGGTTACTCATCACAAGGTGAGGTGTCTCGTAATTGGGAGCAAGAGGAACACTATGAACGGAAGCTCAATCTAAAAACCCTAAGTTAGTAACTACCCTTTTTAGCCGCTCAACTTCTTGGTGCAAGGATCGATCCTAGTGGACTACCCGGATCACCCCAAGATTTTACACTCACCATCTGTGTTCCCTTGGTTATGCTTATGGCATTTCCATGACAAAGCCAATATCTCTTGTGGGAAACCACTTGGTGTGAGGCGAAGGAGCATCAAGCGTGGGCCAATTTGTTGAGTAATGAACCATGTCTTTTAGGTAGATATTGCTTGATGTGTTCTCGAATGTGGTATACCTGTGAAAATCTTTTGAACATACACATGACGATAATTCTAGGGAATTCTTTTGAGATCTCAGATATGCTTGTATCATGCAAGGTTGCTTTGTCCCTTGCTTGATTGTTTGAAGACTATTCCATGTGTCACTATATTTCTTGGAAAGAAATTGCTTTTGAACATCAAACTTGCTATGCTATCAACTATTGTCAAACTTTGTCAACCAAGTCAAAACATCAAATGCAAACATTTTCTTGTGTTTCTTGCTAAGGGGAGTCTCATCATTTGATTTTTATTTTCTATGTCTCTAGTTCTTGAACATGCTTAAAGTGACTCTTTGGTCTTGGTGCTCTTGGTCTTTCTATCTTCATGGTCTATGTCCACTTGCTAGTTATATTTTTGCTGAAATGGTTGCCTTGATTTCTTGACTACACTCTTGGGTTGGAGAGCTATTCACTTGTCACCCTACTTGCTCTATCTATTTGGCTATTTGGGCATCTTTCCTAGCTATTGACTTGAGTCATTCATGTCGTAAGTTTCTTGGACATATTGTTTGACAAGTAACTTTAATCTCTCTCTATATCTTGGCAAGTAAACACTCTAACTCCTATAGTTTCAACATCAAGTTATCATCTAGGCTCTTTTATGCTTGGCTTTGCATCTAAAACTATGGGATCTAAACCTTGTGCTACCAAGCTTCAACCAAATCTAGATGATCATGATATCCTCCATGTCACTAAAGAGTTTCAAGATCTATATGCACAATACAAAGAACTAGAAGAGACAAATGATCTTTCTTACCTTCATCTCTCTAAGCGCATGATGGAAATGAAGTCTAAACTTGAGAAAAGGTTGGAGGAGAAGATTACATTGTTACATGAATCTTCCTTAAGGTCTTTATATGCATGTGAGTCACCTTCTTTGAGGTCATCATCTTCTTCTAGGTCTACATGCTCTACTTCAAGTAATCAAATGTCTTCATCTTCTAGATCTAAAGACCTTTGTAGAGAACAAGCACTTGAGCCTATGCCAAAATTTTATGATGGACCTATCTTTGACAAAGATAATGATGAAGACATGAACACATGCTATTCACTTGAGAAACAACAAGAAGATCCTAGACATATTTTTGAGAGGACTTTTACTCCCTTGGAATATTCTTATGATGACATTTTGCAAACACTTCTTGAAACTAAGCTCATCATGTTGCCTAAGTCTAGCTCCTATGGAAATCCATTCTTGGATATCTATTGTGCCTATCATTGATCTAATGACCATGCTACTTCAGATTGCATTGAGCTAAAATATAAAATCCAAGATCTTATTGATAATGGAATTATTGATACCTCTAATGATTCATGCGATGAGGATACTTTTCATGAGCAAGATTATATTAATGAACCTATGTCTAGTAGTAGCTCTATTACATCTTCCACTTCTTCCAACACTCGTGCATCTCCCAACACTTCCAATATTTCCAACATGCCTCCATCAAATAAAGAACCTAATGCTTTCCACATTGACTATGTGTATCCTCAAAGGCTATCTCTAAAAGAAACTCAAGGTAACCTTCACTTGGCTGCAAACCTTTTCCATGCTACTAATCCTAAACATCCTCAACTTTCATGCACTACTATGCCTAATCCAAGCACTACTCCATTCACTCTTCATTCTCCCTTGTCCTTACAAGTGGCTCCATGTCAAGAGGGCTGTCAAAATGAAAAATCTATAAATGTTAAGAAAGATCAAGATCAAGCACCCTTTCATCTCCTTGAAAATGTCACTCCTCCATATCCTATGTCTTTTCCACCTCCTAAGTATGATGAAGATACCACTTCCATTATCTCCCTTGAGCTTACTGAAAATTATGAGAAAATTTCTCTTCATATGCTATCCAAAGCTACTTGTCAAGATCAAAGCATCCCCTCATGTTCTACTTCTCCACATCCACTTCAAAATTGTGTTCAAGCTTCAAGTGCTTCTATTAAAAATGTTGTTCCTGTCAAATCTACTCATGAGTCTATTGATGGCTTTGACCACATTACTCACTCTAAAGATGTTGATATCCCTTCCCACTATCCCTTTGCATCTTCTAAATCTATCCTTGGTCCTTATCCATCTAAGCTAAAGCATTCAAACCTTCCATCCATATTGGGGTCTTATGTTCCTCCATCTCCTACATTCACTCCTAGCTCATTCCCTAGCTCTCCTATAATACCTCAAGATCAAGAAAGACACTCATCCTTGATGACTTTTCACCCATCTATCCATCTAAACCAGTCATATCAGCCTTATTCATCCACAAATCCCAAGTCCTTTGGAAGTGAGAATAAAAATAAGAATCCATTGAAAAAGAAAGAACACTATGTCCCATCTAATTGACATGTGAATGCTAAGAAGGAGAATGCACAAAAGAGATCGCAAAGGTCCACTACTCAAAGAGCTAAACCAAAGAAAATATGGGTTCCTAAACCCATTATTGAAGAAATGTGTTTTGAAGTATCCAAAGGAAAATCTAAAGCCATATGGATTCCCAAATCTCTTTTAGAAGACTTGAATATTGAAAATAATTCAAAGTTGACATTCAAGCTTCCAAAGGCTTCTATTCCATCTTCTTCCAAAAATTTTCCTAAAAATATTCCAAAGCCTTCCACTCCACTTTTTTCCAAATCTTTTCTACCACCTCATACATCTAAATCTCAAGCTACTTCATCCATGATTCCTCCATCGTTCCAATACCCTTCAAGGTGTGTGTCAATATTGATCTTCTCCAATATTTCAGCTACCCTCATGAAATCCTCTAAATCTTACACTTACTTTCTATACATGAACTCTTATCCTCCATATACTCTTCCTACTACCATTTCTCTTTAATCACCCTATCAACATCTTTGAGCATACCTTTCTATGGTCTTGGCTTATTATGACTTATATTTTCTATAGGAGCACTATCTACAAATAGCTTGAGCTCTTTCTAAAAATTCAAAAAAAAAAGAAGAAAAAAAGAAAAAGAAAAGAAAAAGAAAATGTGCCTTGGTGAAAACCACTTCTTGTGGCACCTTGGTAGCAAAAGTAAAGAGAAATAAATCCATCCTATGGTGAAAACTACTTTTTGTGGCACCTTGGATAAGTACCATGATGAAAACCTGGCAAACAGGCATCATGCATAAGTCTTTCATCATCCATCTATCCCTTCTTCTCTCTTTGATCTTGACAATGTTAAGCTATCTTTGCATATTGGCTATCTTATCCACCAAATTTTCTATTGTGCTCTCCCATTCACTCATAGCCTCTATCTTGAGTTTTATTCTTATTGCTCTATCCCATTGCTATACTATCTAGTTGACCCCTTGGTCTTGATCATGATAAATAAAAATGGTTCTTAGGTCTCTTGACATGTCTACTCTTTTGGACTACACGCTTCATGATATCTCACTTGTTGGCTTCATTTCTTATTCTACAGGCTATCTTGCTCATTACTTCCATTGCTTATCCAAAACATGTTTCATATGGCTATTTCACCTCTTTCCCTAGCTTGGATACTCTTGAGGAGTCAGTCCTTGAGGATCACTTTTACTTGCTTCATACTCCTTTCTTATCCATCTCTGCTTATCCACCAGCTCGTTGCTCCATCATATCCTATACCTTGCTAGACATTGAGAGAAAATGATATGATATTTCTTGAGAACTAGTGATCTCTAAATTATTCTAAAAAATCCAAAAAATCATAAATGATGCTGAAAAAATCCTAAAAATCAGAAAATGTCCTGAAAAAATGATCATCTTAGTCAAAACCTAGCAATAGGCACTTTGATGTATCACCAAAAAAAATAAAAAACTTTAAAAATACAAAAAAATTGAAAAAAGTCCTGAAAAAATCTGTCAAGTGGTGAAAATCTAGAAACAAGTGCTACTTGAGACCCTTGCACCTCTGTCTATTAGTCTCAATCATCTATTTTGCTACACATTTCCTAGCTTGGAATTGTTTCTTGTCCTCATCTTGGGGGCACAACTGCTTAGCCTATTGAGGTATTCTTGTACATTAGGGTTTCTTGGACAACTCACAAAATGGTGTTTCTCAACACTTCTCCCACTTTTACATCAGGTGTTTTTCAACACTTTTCAGATAGTTTACCTACGGTCTCCGATGTCGCAATATTTCTCACTATCAGCATCAAGTCTAGAAGAAATGGCCAAGTGACTTGCACATACACACTTTAACACTTAAATGGCTGAGCTATGTTGATCTTTATCTACTTTGTGTGTTGTCTATGATGATTTCTTTGCCATATGTTCCCTCCCTAATAGTCTTTTGAGGATGTCATTGACTAGAAGACTGGGGGCATGAGACATATTTTCTTGATTTCTGCTTGTGGGTATACTTTTTTTTGTCTATAGTATTGTAAGCATTTATGCTGGTCCTATTCAACACATTGACTTAAAAATGTATCATCCTTGACTATTTTGCAAGACTGCACTTAGGGTTTATCCTGGTGCTTATGCCTTAATACAGGTGTAATCTTGCTAAATTAAACTTAGGGAATCTAATCACGTAGTTATCTTGACTTACATGTCTATGATGCTTAGATTGGATTTCCACATACCTATCTAATATTGATCATATTCATATCCTCGTAGTTATACTAGTGATGGTTGTATGATCTCATGATGTCCCTAATAAATGCTCAATGATGAAATTAAGAGTCTAAATGTTATGCACTTATTGCTGGTAAACCACTTTGCATATTAGCTTTCATTTTAGGTTCATTTTCTAGATTAGTCTTGCATTCTTGCATATGGGGAGAGCTCTCTCTTCATCTTTTTTGTGGACATATCAGCTAACTCCTTTCATATATTTCTTTACTTTCTTCTTGTTCATGTCTTTTCACCTTCTTAATCTTTTGCTTCATCTCTTTTCTATCTTATCATCACATTATATAAATTTTTGACCTCTTAAATAATTTCAACATCCTGGATTCATTTTTGGGATCGAAATCCAAATTTGAGTTCATCTTGATGGTCAAAATTGTCTTTTAAAATTCTACTTTCTTCTAAGCAGTTAGCTGACCTTTTGAGGTCTAATCTTCAAATCATCACTGGGGCATCTTCATTTCTTCATGTCTTCATCATTTCCATACTTCATATCTACTTCAATTCAATGTTTCATGTCTAAAATCACCTTTCTACTCATTTTGACCTAATTTTTATGCTATATCCTTCAAGGTCAACTCTAGTCAAATTGGGGCATTTTATCAGTTTCTTATAGTCATTCTTGGGTTCTAATCATCTATCTGTCATCTTGGACATTGCTATATTCTAATTTTCTCATGTCTAGCCAGTTTTTGCATCCCCTTACCTCATTTCAATTTCAATCTCGAGGGGGCAGAAATACTCTATCGCTAATTGCTACAACTATCTATTTCTTAGGAGCATTTGTTTGATCTTTTCACTTGTTCTCGATCTATCTACTTTGCTAAGTGTTAGCATTCTTCTTGAATTCTGACATCATCTTTTCCTAGTGTTTAGTGTAGACACCTAAATTTGATTACACTATTTTAGTAATCCTATTTAGTTATCTAAAAAGGCATTATTAATTAAATTTCTATTTAATTAATCCTTTGTCATCCCCTAGTTGATTAATTTAATTAATCATCTATAGTCCTAATTGATAAATCAAATAATCTATTATTTATCAATTAAATCCTATTCTTCTATCTAATTCCAAAAATCCTCATTTATTAAATAAATCTATTTGATAAATGAAATCCTCAAATTCAAAAACCCCTAACCTATCTCTAATCCTCCATTTAGCCTAATCCACAAGCTACTACCTTCACTCCACAAAGCTACCAAAACCCACAAGCTACTGCCAATCTTCTACCAAGCTCCCAAGTGACCCCAACTCCCACCACCACTCTACCAAGCTTCCAAATCTAGCCACAAAGCTATCAAACCCCATCAGTTCCATTCCCAAGCTTTCAATTCCCACCACCTCCACCACCAACTAATCCATTACCTCCAATTACCAACTACTTTTCAATGCCACTTCTAGGAGGTAATCCACCACCCCAGCCAACCACCAATTATTTGCAGATACCATCCCCAATGGGGGCACAACCCACATATATTGGTCAAACCCCAAAAGCCCTCCGATCCTTTTCCCAAGCCTCACAAGCATATTATACTTTACCTCCACAAAGCAATCCATTTATCCCACAACCAGCTTATGTTCCTCAATCCCAACCTCAAATCCAATATCAACAACAAGCCTCGCAGCACATGCAGCAATATGCGCCACCTCCCCCTCAACAACCCGTCATCCACCATGCAGCTTCCCAAACAATGTACAATCCCTATCAGCAAATTCCTCACAGCCATCCATATTCAGTGGCCCCATCTAGCACATACCTACCTCAAGGCACTCCTACATTGGGGGCAACCCAACCATCACCTATCAATTCAGAGAGGGAGCAAATGAAGACAGCTCTGAAAGCCATCCAAGAAGGGAATGATCCAAAGACATTCAAGTGTGAGAATGTGTGTCCTTACCCATTTGACAGAGCCATTACCATGACACCATTTCCCAAACACTTTGAGGTACCTAAATTTGACAAATTTAGAGGAAAAGGAGACCCTGTCACACATATCAAAGAATTTTACATGCATTGCCAGGACGTGGCATACAATGATGTCTTCCTCTTGCGCCTTTTTCCCAAAAGCTTAGTTGGACCAGCTCTTGAATGGTTTTATAGAATCCCCTATGGCACAATTAAAAACTTTGCTGAATTATCTGAGGCATTTGTAGCCCAATATGCCCATCTTGTTGAAACAGAGCTATCAATAGTTGATCTTGTCCAGACCAAGCAAAAAGGTGGAGAAAGCCTTGCCGAATACCTGCAAAGATGGCAAACCCTTACCACCCGCATATCCTGCACCTTGCCAGAACACCATGTGGTGAAAATGTTTATTGATAATGCACATCCCAGCTTGGCCCACCACATGACCATGAACTGTTTGCAGACCTATAAGGATATCAAAGAGAAAGGAATGATCCTTGAGCAAGGACTCATCAAAGATGGTGTGGTAAAGATTTACAAAGAGGCCAACCAAAATCAATCACATTCGAATGACAAGTCTAGGTATTGGAACAAAAACAAGCATGTTGCAACAGATGGGGTTACTGACACCAGACATGTGAATATTGTTGGTCCTTCTCAAAACCAGTCTAACCCACCATATCAAACAAACAACCAACAAGCTATCAATTACCAACAATGAAATAACCAAAGCTATCAAAACCACAATACAAGACCCAACTTTCAAGGGTCTAACAATCAAGCTAATGCCATCAATGTAGCTATAGGGCAAAAGCCCAGATTCCAACCTGCACCTAGAAACTATACACCCCTTGGTGAGCCATTGGATGTTATTTTTGAGAAATTGGCTAAGGAAAACCTCATCAAATTTCCTCCTACCCAGCAAATTGATCCAAGCCAATCCAAAGCTACATGGTACAAGGACAATGAGTATTGCAAGTTCCATAGGGTAAACAGTCACACCACCCTCAGATGCATGAAACTGAAATACTATGTGCAAGACCTCATTGATCGAAAGGAAATCACTGTTGGTGCCCAAACCTCTCCCAATGCAGGCTTACAGATTTATCAAAATGCTTTTCCTCCACACAACAACCAAAATCCTAGAAAAGCATCTATCCAGAAAAACACCAACAACCGCCAGCCAATCCAACAGCATGGGAAGAACAATGACCACACTTCATCCTATATAGACTATGGTAGCCTTATAGGTTGTATATCTGAGAAAGAGCCTTCTGTCAATGTTATCAATATTCGAGGACCAGACAATGAGTGTGCGGTCACCACTCAAAGAGCGCAATTTAACATCGCAGGCCCACCAATTTCATCAACACCATCAGCTCCATCAAAAAGTTGGTACAATATCTTGGAACACCTTGGGAACATGCCAGCCCAAATATCCATTTTAGACCTTCTCCGCACTAGTCCTGTGTACAAAGACATCCTTGACAGTGCTCTCATAGAATCCCGTGTCCCTTATGATATCAATGCTACTGATTTTTGTAATCTTGTTGGACACCTTTCATCCTCATGTGCCCTATCTTTCAAACCCACCGACATACCCGCGGTTGAGCCAGATCACACCCTTCCGCTTCGCATAGCCATCATGGTATCCAATTTTGCCATGAAAAGAGTAATGATAGATAATGGATCAGCCTTGAACATTTGCACCCTAAAATTCATAAAACAAGCTGGGTATACTGAGGCAGATATGATGAGTGAGGTTATCACCATCAAAGCTTATGACAACTTGGAAAGGACCACAGAAGGGACTATTTTGCTACCAATCAAGGTTGGGCCAGTCATTCAAGAGACAGTTTTCCATGTTGTTGATCTAAACCTACCATTTAACATCCTCCTCGGTCGCCCATGGATTCATGCTATGAAGGCCGTTCCATCCACCTACCATCAGTGCATCAAATTTCTGCATCAGGGCACTGAGGTAACCATCCATGCCGATCCAGAACCCTTTGCTTACTGTAATGCGGTTGAAGCTTCATATACAAACCATTGCCCTGGAATAGACATCAGCACAGCCATCGCCAGCTCATCCCACACTTGTAATGATGCAGAAACCATCCTCGCCTCCACCCTATATATCGTAAAGATCAACAGCAAAGGTTGTGGAGAATATAGTTTGTCAGATGCATTTGCTATCGGAGCAATCCCACTTGATCCACATACCCATGGACGACCGACATATCAAAAAGCTAGGGAGATTCCACCTCCTCGATACAAACAGTTTGGCCCAACCACCTTTGTGTCCTCAAAAACCCCTCTTCATGAAGAGCTCACTCCAGATATCAACAATTGGTTACATAAGGATGCACCTCCAAAAAATCAAGCACGCCTTGATCACTTCAGCCAAAAGTATCCCCAGCAACATAAGCTCATCACTGAAAAATGGAACTATCAAGGAGGTGGACTAGGACCAGAAGAAAGGGGCATGCAATGTCCCATCGAAGCACATAATTGGGAAACGAATTCAGGACTTGGCTTTGGCATACCCACAACTGGGGGCACCAACGAGAATGGTCACGCTTTTTCGAACATCCACCGCGACCTTGTCGAAATCGAAGACATTCCTGAGGAAGTTGAAAAGAGAGCCTATAACGATATCCCAGACCAAATCTTCCTAGGAGACTCTATTCTCCGAGAACTATCCATCCATCTCATTGACCTACCACTTGCTCATCCACAACTCATAGATTGGGACCAACCAAGTGTTATACATATTGATGAGTTCGCATCAGAGGAAGCACTTCTAAGATTCATGGGAGCTAAAACTCCTCATAAGAAGACAAAGCCAGATTCTGCCTACATCTATAAGCTAGATCCCAAGGGGTATTTTGGAGAAAATTCCCAACCTAGTTCCGATAAACCCAAAACTGGAACTAAGGTAAATCTGGGACTAGCTAAGGCAGCGAAGAGAACCCCTCAGCAAGAAAATCCAGAGCCACAAGCAGAACATGAGGATTTAGTATTGCCTCCTCAAGATAATTGACCAGAGGTGTCTTCTATTCTAATAGAGGATACTAGAGAAGTCAACATTGGTTCTTCAAAGATCCCTAGAATTGTTCACATTGTTGCATCCCTATCACAAGACCAAGCTTACCTCCTCTTTGAGGTTTTACGAGAGAACATTGGCTGATTTGCATGGTCATATAAGGACATGCCAGGACTTGATCCAAAGCTTGTAGTTCATCATCTTGCAGTCGATCCAAAGATCAAGCCCGTCAGAAAAAAGCTTAGAAAAATGCACCCCAAGGTGGCATTACTAGTCAAAGCTGAACTAGAGAGAATGTTAGCTGCTAAGGTTATCCGACCTATCGACTACTCAGAATGGATCTCCAACATGGTCCCTGTCACTAAGCCTTCCGGTGACATCAGAATCTGCACTGATTTTAGAGATCTTAACAAAGCTTGTCCAAAGGATGATTTTCCCTTGCCCAACATAGATATGATTGTAGATCTTATAGCTGGACATGAAATTCTATCACTTATGGATGGATTTTTTGGGTATAATCAGATCAAGATTGCAGAAGAGGACCAGCATAAGACAACATTCACTACCCCTTGGGGAACCTTTTGCTACACCATGATGCCTTTTGGCCTAAAGAATGCTAGGGTTACCTATCAAAGAGCTATGAAAGCCATTTTCCATGATCTTATCCATAGCATTTTGGAGGATTATGTGGACGATATCCTAGTCAAATCTCACACCTTCATGGATCATCTTGCTGACCTGGAGAAAGTCTTTGATAGGTTGACCCAATATCATCTCATGCTAAATCCCAAGAAGTGTGTCTTTGGGGTCACATCTGGCAAGCTTCTAGGCTTCATAGTTTCTAAACGAGGTATAGAGATCGACCCCAAAAAGGTCAAGGCTATCTTAAACATGCCTCCTCCCCAGACACTGCGACAACTTCGCTCTCTTTAGGGAAAACTTCAATTTGTCTGGCGCTTCATCTCCCAACTTGCAGATAAGTGTACACCATTTTCACACTTGCTAAAGAAGAATGAGAACTTCAAGTGGGATCTTTTATGTTAGCACATCTTCGATCAGCTCAAGCAGTACCTCACCAATCCCCCTATCTTGGTTCCACCAGTTCCTGGTTGTCCCTTGATCTTGTATATATCAGCAACACCTACTGCTCTAGGGCCACTTCTAGCACAACATGATGATTATAGCAGAGAGAGAGCCATCTACTATATCAGTAGAACCCTAGTTGGTTATGAACTCAATTACACTCCTATGGAAAAAGCTTGTTTGGCAATTGTTTTCTCAACTCAAAAGCTTCGCCACTACATGCTAAGTCATACCATCCAATTAGTCTCCAAGATTGACCCTCTCAAGTATATGCTCTCCAGAACAGCACTTAGAGGCCGTTTGGCCAAATGGGTTACGCTACTAAGTGAGTTTGACATCCAGTATGTGGACAGAAAGGCAATCAAAGGGCAAGCTATAGCAGATCACCTAGCTGATGCACCTCTAGTAGATGCATATCCTTTGCTCACAGAATTTCCAGATGAGCATATCTGCCTAATTGAAGAACAGCCCCCATGGAAGCTTTATTTTGATGGCTCATACACCTCTCATGGATCAGGGGCAGGAATATTATTAGTTACACCTCAAGGAGATTACATTCCAAAAGCCTTCAAGCTACAATTCTCTAGCACCAATAATATAGCAAAATATGAAGCTCTTGTAGCAGGATTAAAGATAGCTACAGAATGGAATATCACTAAGTTACAAGTCTTTGGTGATTCCCAACTCATCATCAAACAAGTCTTAAATGAATATCAAACCAAAGATGAAAAGCTATTACCCTACAAAGAGCTAGTTGATCAGCTGACCCAGCATTTTACAAAGCTTCAGTTTACACAAGTGCCTTGAATGCAGAACAAGGCAATAGATGCCATGGCCACTATCGGCTTGCTCTTGGAAATTCCCCAAGAAGCTACACAGTATGAGTTTTTAGTTGAGCAGCTCCTCACACCTGCCTATGCGAATGAGGATTCAAACCGTGTTTGTATCTTGGTTGGTCCCCAATCCCCTTGGTACCATGAAATTCATGCTTACCTTAATGATGGTATCATATCCCCTCACTTCACACGTACCCAACACCAGAACCTCATCCAAAAATCATCCATCTATGTTATCATAGCCAATACCCTATATCGTCGGGGTTATCACAATACTCTCTCACAATGTTTAGATGAAAATGAGGCCGCGATGGCATTAAAAGAAGTACATTCTGGACTTTGCGGTGCCCACACGAGTGGTATTGTCCTAGCACGACAAATCCTTAGAGTAGGCTACTATTGGCCTACCATTGAAGAAGACTCTTGTGACTTTGTCAAAAAGTGTCTCCCATGTCAGCAGCATGCAAATCTTGTGCACGCTCCAGCACAGGATCTACAGCCTATTGCACCACCTTGGCCTTTTGCTTGTTGGGGCCTTGATCTAGTTGGAACTATCACACCTCTCCCATCTGATGGACATAAATGGATAATAATAGCTACAGACTATTTCACTAAGTGGGTGGAAGTAGTCCCCCTAGTCTTAGCTATAGGAGTTCAAGTCTCCAAGTTCATCTTGTACCACATTGTTTGCCGCTTCGGCATCCCATCCACCATCTTCACTGACCATGGAGGTAATTTTGAAAATCTCAACATGGAAGAATTATGCACTTCCCTCCGCATCCATCACTGCTTTTCTAGCCCATATTTCCCACAAGGTAATGGCCAGGCAGAGGCAACTAATAAAACCCTCCTCAAAATCCTAAAGAAAGTTGTCAATGATTCTGGCCGTGATTGGCACCTTCAAATAAATCCATCTCTATGGGCCTATCAAACTTCCTTTCGTACATCCACAGGCACAACTCCATACTCCCTAGTCTATGGTGCCGAAGCGGTATTACCTATAGAAGTTGAACTTCCCTCACTACGCATATCTTTGTGAGGGAAAATCTCAGATGAAGAATACAGAGTAGCTCGACTCACCCAGCTAGATCTCTTAGACAAGAAGAGACAACAAGCCTATGACCATCTCACAGTCTATCAAACTCGTCTCAAAAGGAATTTCAACAAGAAGGTGCTCCCATGACACTTTCAGCCAGGTGACATGGTCCTCAAAGAAAATATGAAAGTCCAAGCAGATCGAGAAAAGAAAGGCAAGTTTGAACCTACATGGCTTGGTCACTATGTGGTTACTGCCTCCTTTGGCTCCAGAGCCTATCAATTATCTACACCAGAAGGAGAACTCTTGAATGATCCCACTAACATCATTCATCTCAAGAAGTTCTATGCTTGAAGATCCTTGGTATACCCAGCTTTTGAAAAATACAAAAAAAAAAAATAGTAAAGAGAAATAAGCGTCCAATGGTGAAAACTTGGCAATTCAAGTGCCTTGGATAGGTACCTTGGTGAAAACCTGGTAATTCAGGTGCCTTGTGTGCTAAAGACTAATCTATTATCTATCACTATCCTATCCCTCATCCATCCACCCACCATCCCATAAAACACCTGCTTGTTCCCTTGGTGTTCCAATCAAATATCCAAAATCTGATGGAGCTTGTCAATACCTCCTGTACAACTTGTAAATCTTGTACCAAAGCTTGTATTATACCTTGTAAATCTTGTACCATATCTTGTATATATTTGAATCTTGTCTAAAGCTTGTACCATATTCTAGCTTGTAAATAATCTTGTATCCTAACCTGTATCCTATCACATGCACACACAGAATCCCATTTTCCTTAAGCTTTTCACAAACCATCTACCTATCCACCTATCAACTATTATAGACATCCCATCCTTCACAAACATTTCCATCTCACAAAAAACCAAAAAATGAACAAACTTGTACATTTGTAACATATCTTGGTCTGTCAGCTTGTACATCCTCTTTAGCTTAGTATCATTGTATCTATCCGACTTTCATGTTAGTTCATCCTTGGTCAACATCTTGCACACATCGCACACCTTGGTTAGATATTCCAATGCATCCTTTAGCTAGATCTCCTATCACCAAAGTGTTATCCTTCTTAGTTCAGCTTGCCAGATGCATCACTCATCCAGATCCATCAGCTTAGGTGCTCTCTGATAGATTCTTGCAGGATATAGCTTTCCTCATGTCTGATCTTGGTCCGTTAGTACCTCGTCCTACCCATCTCATTGGCAAATAGTTCTCTTTTGGATTTTCACTTTCTTTTGATTTGGGATCTTCCCTTTTGGGTCTTGAAATATCTTTTCCAAGCAATCTCCTTGTTCCCTCCTCAAGGTTGCCACGATCTTCCATATCATGGTATGCTACGAATGGGGCAATTAGAGCATAAGGTCTTGATCAGGTCTTTTGCTTGTTTTCTTTTTCTGCTTGTGGGTTACCTAGTGTCATTTCCACGCTGCTTCCTCTGGGATTCATGTGTGATACTGGGGAAATCCTTGTGTGTTTGTTTTGAGTCAGTTCGTCAGTCCTCTGGACGGTTGGTAAAAAGGCCTTGATGTTCTTGGTAACCCTGGCAATTAACCAACAGTCCTATAGCAAATCTAGTGCTCAACTACATGGTGGTACTTCTCTTTGAAGTATCCCCCCGCTCAAAAAGCTTCAATGGATTCCCTTCATCTCCATTATCCCCCATCCATATCCTACATCTGTCGCTCCTACCCCAGCTTATGCATCAGTATCTCTTTGAATCACTCCTCACACTTAGCTTTAGGGATCCACAATCCTAGTCTTAGGGATCCACCAATCAAATCAATCCACCAAGCCTCATCTTTCGAGATCCACAATCCTAGTCCTAGGGATCTCCGAAGCCCATCTTCCACCAGTCTGACTCTTTGAAATCCTGTTGCATCATCTTTTATCATTCTATCATCCATCTCCCTACCATGGATTCCTTTTATAGCACTCCGCTCCTCCATCTCCCCCCCCCCCCCCCCAATCTTGGAAAGTCTTAAGCTTGCTTTACTTTTGTGCCTCTAATTTCCCTTTATCATTCTCCCGTAGTGAGAGTTTGAGCTAATTCAGCCCCTTCTCTTTGCCAACCTGTGTCTTAGCTCATCTCAATTTCTTGTACTTTTCAAGAAGTTGTCGAGCCTCATTTCTCTCCCCGTCGCCTTCTTGAGGGGGCATCATCTAAGTCTAGTCTCTCCTCTTCTTATCCGAGACTGGGGCAACCTTGTTGCTAAAACATCTTCCTCATGTCATCTTCATTCAAACTTCTTTGAAATAGTGTTGTCTCAACACTATGTCAAAGAGGGGCAAAATGTAGACACCTAAATTTGATTACACTATTTTAGTAATCCTATTTAGTTATCTAAAAAGGCATTATTAATTAAATTTCTATTTAATTAATCCTTTTTCATCCCCTAGTTGATTAATTTAATTAATCATCTATAGTCCTAATTGATAAATCAAATAATCTATTATTTATCAATTAAATCCTATTCTTCTATCTAATTCCAAAAATCCCCATTTATTAAATAAATCTATTTGATAAATGAAATCCTCAAATTCAAAAACCCCTAACCTATCTCTAATCCTCCATTTAGCCTAATCCACCCCATCCACCCATACTAACCAAGCTTAGCCACTAACTCACCCACCCTCATTAATGTCATCCACTTGCACATCTCTAACATCCCTAAGCTAATCCTAAACCCAAGCCTCATCCACCCCCTAATGTTGTCACATTCCTTAAACAAGTTTAAGACTTTCCTAATCCAAACCAAAGTCTCCCCTCAAAAAACCCAACTACTAAGTCATGAGTGCTCTTACAAAACATAAAGACTCTTACAAGCCCACTCATGACTCTTACACCCATCTTCCACACTCTTCCCTCCTCCACACTCATTCCTCTTACATCCCTCTTACATACTCAACCCCACTCATCATGCCTTTAACCAACCCTTTACCCTACCCTCTCACACTCATCCTCCTTGTGACAAGTGTCACCTTCCCATTGTTGCTAAACAAGCACAATCCATGTGCTCTCCTTTGAGTGCATCCTAGCCCTCCTTAAGCCTTCATCCATCCTTGCATCTAAGCCCTCCATCCCTCTACCCCTTAGCCTATAAATTGAATCCCATCCCAAGCCATTTCATCAACAATCTTTGAGCTAAAGTTACCATGCTATTTTGAGAACCAAAGCCATCAACCATACCCTTATAATGCCAAATTGAGAGCTCACAAAGCTACCAATTTTCCATTACCCATCTCCATTGAAGCAGCTTTTGAGCATCTTGAGCATACATCCACAGCAAAAGGACACATCTACAGAATCAAGAAAGCATGGAGTACTTTTTCTTGTGAGGTTTGCACTTCTTGTTTTCTTTCTTTGTCTAAGCATATATGTGAATTTAGTTTTTGGTTTGTGAATGTTTACTTTATTTGTTAATGTTCTTTGCATACTAATTCGTGTTCTACATTTAGTACTACCACTATCAGGCTATACATTTAGGACTTGCTATCTTTTTCTACATTTTGTTCTTCAAAATCAGATATCTATATCTATCACCGCCTACTTGGCTTTCTATTTTCTTTGACATAATGTGTTCCTAGATCGATCATGCATTAGTCAAAGAGGGGAAAATGTAATCACCTGAAAATGGTCATCTAGACTATTAGCCCCCTTTTCAACATTTTGGCTAAATTAATTTAATCATTTACCTAGACCAAATTGCTAATAATCAATTTATTTGATTATAACCTATAGTTCAACTATGCTATCCTAAATTCATTATTTGATTAAAAGAACATGTCCCCTTTTAATTAAATAAAACACCCCATTCTTCTAACCCACTTAAAGTGCACACATAATGCCCTTTTTCTATTTTACAATTAAAAGGAAAGGCTTGTGAGACTTTTGTCTTATATGACAAGTCAACTTATATTCTATTGGTTGACTTGTGTGTGGACATGGATCACACCTATTTTCAAATTCCACCATTGATCATCCACCATCTTCATCTTGATCTCTACCATCCATACAACTTTAAAAGGGAGAGATCTTTCCCCTTCAAATCAATCCTCATTTTGAATATTATTATGCTGCAGGTTTTCTAACAGGTTTCTTTGGAGCTTTGTGGAGAACTTCTATTTCTTGTCTACATTCTCTCATCCATGGCATCATGGCATTCTAGCTTAGCTTAGCTTTCATTTTTACATGTAGGTTAATCTCACATAGCTTAATAATGGTATTGTAACACTCTCATACATGCTTAGCATAGCTACATTTTGCATTATCATCTTAGCTTAGTTTCCATACTTGCATTGCATTCTTGAGGGATTCCTTGAAGATATTTTCACTCTTGCTCTTGTCTTAAAGAACCTCCCATTGCATGGTTTACTAGCAAGAAGCACATTTCTAAAGCTTGGTTGAGAGCCTTCATGCTTGAATACTAGCTTCTTGCACTCTGTGGATAGGGAGCTCTAAGCCGGCATTCAAACATTCCCAACTCATGGAATCATTTGGATAGAATGGTTTAGAGTGTGACACAAATCAAGTGTAAAGACTCCAATTCCTCATTAAAAAGGTTGAATTGAATTGCATCAAATTACTGTCAAAATAGATACTCACTTGCTTAATACTTTCATAGCTTTCATAACTATTTAGTCTTCAGATCATATAGATTAAAATGCACTCATTTAGTGTAATTTTCTTTTATAATTATTAGATTAAAATGCATATCATTTAGATTAAATACAATCTCATATAGCTACATAAATCCTTCATACTAAAAGGTCTAGTTGCCTACTTCTCAGTCTAAGAGCAAAGGAAAAATCCTTCTAGTTAGAAGGCAATAGGTTGCATTGTTGGATTACTCAAATGAATAATTCAATGTTCATTCTAGGATAATCTCTTAGGTAATGGATGTGTTGAAGTGTATGTGAGGATTTGAGGCCCACATTTCACATATATTGGTGCCAACCATGGGGCCTAGAAATCAATTTTTCTAGCTTCATTTTCTTTGTTTTCTATTCTTTTAATGATTTTGTTGTGTTTGTCCATACAAATTTTCAAATTTTTGTGCGAGAAATCTCATTTTTGTATGAAGAACTAAAGATTTTTTCACTTTCATTGAACTTTCTTGTGTGAACAAGTGCATAATTGCATAGTTTCTCATGTGGTGCACAACATTTTCTTGTGCTAGCCTATGTAGGATTTTGCACAAAATTTTACAACACATACAAAATATAATTTTCTAGAATTTAGTTTAACATTATGTTTGACTAGTTTTCTTTGAAGCATTTTCTTTTGGATTTTTGGTTTTTTTGTAGCTTAACAATGGTTTGTAGGACATTTTGATGAAGATGTCTATATCTAAATGCTTCAAACATGTACTAACTATTTGATTGCATGACACTTGTCAAAGAAACAGATGCCATCAACTTATTTCAAACCCACTTTAAATGTCATGTCTTTTTTTTTCTTTCCACACATAGTATAATTAGGGCTTTTGAATTTCATAGGGTGCAAGATGGGGGAATAGGGGAGTATGCTCTTTGCTACTTGGAAGTGATTCCCAAGAGTAAATTAGAAATCTAAAAGCATTTGAAAGATGACACTCGAGGGAGGCAAGAAAGTTAGTGGTTCTCTAGCATGAGTATTTTCTATTAAGAGATGATTTCCTTTTAGGGAATGAAAATCTTGAGAAAGGATAAGTCTAGATTGATTAAGCTAACTCAGTAATTAATATGTCTTGAATGTTTGGTTGAGGTGATGAGGTAGAGGAGTATGCTCTTTTCCCTTTAGGGAAATTAGAAACTTGGACCCTTAGATCAAGACCATGAGTCTGAGTCAACCCTTAGAGGGCTTGTCAACTCCAATGCCTTATTAATTTCCTCTTCTTCATTCTAATATTGCATATCAAGAAGAGGTTCTATTTGTTGCACTGGCTAGCATTAGCCCTAGCCTTACTAGTCAGGTGTGTGCAATTTTAGATGCTGGTGTGGGTTGCTAGTCTCAACTTTTCTTGTGAAGCCACTGAGGGTTAATATGAATGGATACCAATTAAAAACCTCTTAGTTAGTTGCTACCTAGTTCACCTCTAAAAGGGGGCATAATCTTTGTGCAAGGAGGGGGAAAAATCTCTCCTATAGAACTCACCATAGGCATGTACCTAGGCATTAGAAGGTGGTGTATGCACTTGACCCCTGCTACAAGGGTGTTCATTCAGTGTATATATTATTGAGCCCTTGGAATACACCAAAAACATGGGTGCCCTCTAGTAGGGTGACATGACTATGTGAGGTGAATAGATGCACATAAGTTGTGGGACAAAAGTTTTGATTCCTCTACCATTTTTGGTTATAGGGATAAAGTGTGTTTGTTATTGATTCTTAAACTTTTCCAAACCTTTCAAAAAAACTAAAGGTCAAGACTCCCCCATTCCTCTAAGTTGCTTTGTCCTTGGTTGGATTGTTTGTGACTACTGATTGCTTCCCATGTTATCTAAAAATGAACTGTCTTGTGCAAAACCAAAATGTTATTTAATAACTTGAAAACCATCTTGCTATCTATCTGAAATATGTCAAAACAACCAACAATCTATCTAGAATTGTCTAAAACTTGCAAAATCTCTTCAAAATTTTATCCCAGTTGTTAGTCTGGTCCTTATTTTTGTGCCCAATTTTGTAAAATTTCATGTGAGAACCTTTTTGGTCAGCACTTCTTCATGTGGTCCTCTGTAAATCTCTACGCAAGATCTTGAAAATTCTATCCTTTTATGTCAGAAGTCTATCTTTTTGTCAATATAACACATCTTCATGTAGCTCTGTACAAGTCCTCACACGAGAAAAATTTCTAAAATTTGTTTTTTTTAATCTTTTCCTAGATCTTTGTACCTTTTTACATGGTTCCTTGGGAATCCTCATGTGGAATCTCATCTTAAAACTATTAACCTATTCTATCAGAGCTATGTACACTCTAAATCTTGTCTGTTATCTGCAATATTTTACCACTTTTTTGTCTATAAACTATTTCAGACAATGACATTTTTCTTAGCTAACAACTTGTGACCTATACACAAACTAGTTTCATCTCTTGTCTATCTTGTCCTTGTCCTTTCAAGCTTGTCATACTCTATGTCATGATAGTCATAATCTTTGGCTATTCTAGCCTTACTCAGACAACTTATACCTTAGTATACAACACTCGTATCTCACTTTTTGAGACTACATTCTAGGTGTGGTCCTTGTCTAGGTTTTTTCTTTTTGTCCTTGCCTATGACTGTGGAAAAAATAAGTGAAAATGTGTTTTATCCCCTTAGACTTAGATGTGGTAGACCTAGGGGTCATAATCATGGCAGAGGTCACTTTCTAGTTTATACATGTCAAATTCATCTAGTGAGGAATCTTCATGATCTCCTTCACCTATCAGATCACCTCATGTTCAAAGAACATTCTATATAAACTTATAACAAACTAGGAAACCCTTGTATCAATCAAATCTCAAAACTAGCAAAGGCCATATATCTCCAAACAACATAACTAAATTCTTATTTAGAGGACCTTTCCATCTAAAACACACTAAAACTTATCATATACCTACAATGGTTGATCAAGAACCTAAACATGGAGAACATTGTAAAGACCAAGATCAAAATAGGAATGGAAAACGTCAGGAACCTCTTTTCACTAATGAGAATGAGGAAGAGGTAGAAATACTCCCTAAACACATTTTAAAATGTCGTAAGCACAAAAACTTCCAAAAAGTCATGGAAATATTTCTTAATGAAGAGAAAGAAAAATACTTTCTCAAACTTGTTCAAGAGGGAGCCAAGCTACCTCATCACTTTAATGTTGAGACTATCATTACACCTAAAGAGGAAACTAAAACATCCAAATTGAAAAAACAACTAAAGATCATGCAAGAATAATTAGCCCAAATGATGTGTGATAAAGACAAACCTATGAAAAAATACACCTTAGATGCTCTTTGTCCATTCCCTTTTGACAAGAGTATAGACATGCCTCCTTTTCCAAGAGTAGTTGAGTTACCTAAGTATGATAAATACTTTGGAACTACCAATCCCCAAGATCATTTGTGGGAATTTGGTGCCTTTTCTATGGAATTTATGCATAATTAGACATATCTCATGTGTCTATTCCCAAGAAGTCTAGGTGGTTAGGCTATAGAGTAGTTTTCACACTTGCATATTCGTATCAAAATGTTTGATGAGATTGCTAACTTATTTTTCCAATAGTACTCTCACAACATACAACACTCAATTAAAATTTCAGACTTGTGTAACCTTAAACATAAAGTTGGGGAACCTTTCCTCACATTCCTTCAAAGATGGAGATAACTTTACACTAAATATTCACAAAAAATTCCTAAAGTGACTTGACATCTTCACTGATAATCTCCTACCTAATTTTGCATACAGAGTTCAACTTCAAGGTCCATGCACCTTTGAAGACATGGTCACACAAGCTATCTATATAGAGGAATTCATGGTAAAAAAGGGTAAACTAACCTTTCAAAAAGACACTAAACAAGGATCCACCTCTAATAAGGACAAATCCAAGTATGTGAACAAAAATTGAGAGGTTGCGTATGATGGAGTTGTTGACAACATTACTCCTAAATCTACTAAAGGTAGCCTTCAATCTTATAGACAACCTCAAAGCATCCAAGAATGTTGAGAAACCTCCTTCTAAGAATAAGATGTTTGGAAACAAACCAGAGAACACATCTGGTATCTCACATCCAAAACAAGAATATACACCTCTTGGTGAACCTTTGGATGTGGTCTATAAGACCTTGCTTTAAAAAAAGCTTATTTCTCCATTGGATAACTTTTTTCCTTATGATCCACAACTATGATCAGCATGGTGGAATGAAAATGCATTTTGTGAATATCACCAAAACAAAGGTCGCAAAACTAGCAACTGCACCAATTTTCATCACAAAGTCCAACACCTCATTGACAATGGTGACATTGTTGTGGATGGACATAACAAGAATATAGATCAAAAGTTTTCAAGGATAAATTCCCATCTTATGAAAAAGGAGAAACCTCAAAATAGAAATCTCATAACAAGATCAACTATATGTACTGTAATGATGATGATGAGATAGTCCATATGGTTGAACTTGTGGATGCTAAGTACTGTGATGTTATCACCATCAAGACAAACAAGAAAAAATTAAACCCAAGACACCATTTGTCTTAAGGAGTCCTTCTTCCTATACATCTAACAATGAACCATCATAGTCTTATGCTAATGTTGTTACGTATTCCCATACTAAGTTTTTTCTCAAAGGCCTCGCACCTTCTACTCTTGATCTCAAACAACACAAAGATAAACCTCTTGTTAGTCCTTCTGGAAAAGGAATAAAATTTGCAACAAATTTTGTGACTACTAGCTATAGTATCCTCAATTAGCTACAACAAACAAATTCTCAAATCATGATCTTCAAGGTGCTCAAAGTCTTTCTTGCTCATAGGTAGATTCTCAACAAAGCCCTCACTGAGGTAAGTAAATGTACTTCAAGATCTTGATCTTGAGAGGTTTCAATCTATGGTAGGTCATTTGACCTCACCTTACTATATTTCCTTCTTTGAGGAGGATGACAATTCATTGAGTCATCTACATAATCAACCTCTACACATTGAGGTCATGATATACTAGAAATATGTATTTCATGTGCTCATTAATAATGGAGCCAATTTAAACATTTTCTTTGCTGCACTACTTAGACAAATAGACTATTCTGTAGAGTCCATCGATCCCCACCATAAGATAACTATCAAAGCATATGATGAAGTTGAGAAAAAATCTATAGGTCTTGTGGTGTTGCCTCTCTACATTGGTCTTGTAGAAAGGGATGTCACTTGCTAGGTCCTTGACATTCCCTTGGCTTACAATAGCTTGTTAGGAAGACCATGGATAAATGAGATGCAAGCTATGCCTTCCACTTACCATCAATGCATAAAATTCCCATTTCATGGTTTTGAAGTCACCATACCTACAAGTACTAGCTATAACTATAACATTCTGAAATCTACTAAAAACTTTGTACCTACTAATAGAGAATCAACAGACCATCATGATAACAAGCTGAAGCAAACTAAGCAGTCACTCAAGCTACAAGAAACTGGAATGGGTGAATATCACATAGAACTAGTTTTTTCTTTGACATCTCTTCCCGAGTCTCCCCATCATTATGGGAGACCATTTAAGGTGAAGAGACCATTTGTGTTGACACCTCAAGCTAAGTATGATGGTACTTTTGTCAAAGCTATTGTACCTCTTAAGGAGGAAGCTAAAAATAGAGCTATTGTTGTATGGATCTATAAAGAGGAAACTCTAGTTGACCTTACAGAATAGTCTCATAAAATTACTCCTAAAAATTATGGTCCCAACCTTAAACTCATTAAATTCTTTGGCTACAAGGAGAATGGACCTATTGGATGCAAAAAAAATGGCCCAATTGATCCTATCAAAGCAATAGCTAGAAGGAATTGAGACACATCTGGTCTAGGCTTCAAGAAGATTCCCTTCCATCTAAGGATTAATAAATTCATACCAGAACTTGAGAGTTCATCTAAAACTAAGTCACAAGCTGAGTTTGATGACCATAAAGACAATACTAATGATGAAGATCCTTATCCTTATCCAATTCCTGATGATCTAGCTAAGTTCTTTGTAGAACCAAATGACTTTGTACCATGTGTTAGTACCATGGATGGTGATAGTGATTCTTTTGAGGATACTACTAATTCACATCATACCCAACAAGAATAAGGAGAGTCAAGTCATGCTTTACGCATTGAGTACCTTTGTAAAAATCTAGATAATGAAGGAGAGTTTGTTCCTATCACTATTGGATAATTATATTGTCTATCTCCATGTAGTATGGATTCTCAAGAGTATGAGTTCATCTCTCTCTCAGAAGCAACTAAATACAAAGACATAAATCAAGTTCATGTTTATGAAAACCTCCTTGAAGTAGGTGAATCATCTAGGGTTGGGTTAGATGAGTCCTATCCAACTAGTGTCCTTGAGTCTTTGATAAATGATGTTAATGCTCAAAGGAATTCAAACACACTTGTGGATGAAGCCACTCTAGATCTTGAATTTCTTATCCAAACATTTAATGATTATATCATGAATGCAATCAAACCCACCACATCTCTTTCAATCACCTATCTTGAGCTCATAGACTAGAATTCCAATGCATCTAGTGAAGTCCTCATATTCTAGAATGACTATGCTCTTGCCTATTACTTAAACACTATCAAACTTATAACATCTTCCACCAGCAAACAAATTGTCAACATTATTGAAGCTAACATCAACTATCTTAGTCATACAATAAAAAATAAAAGAAATAGAAGGTCTGATGGTGAAAACCACATTTTTGCATTATCAAAATCTAAAATAGTGAAAATAGAATATGTATCCAAGGGTGAAAAACTCTCTGAGGTAGCTATGGATGAGATATTTGATGCACTTCCTAGTCAGTTTTAGGAAAGATCGTCAGTGTTGATAGAACCAACATAGCCTTTCAACTTGAGAATAGAGGAATAGCCTCGCACGATACATGTTGCACAATCACTATCTCTAGAACAAAAAGAGGAATTCATTGCTTTCTTCCAAGAGAAAAAGATAAATTTTGCATGTGCATATTTAGATATGCTAGGATTAGATCCTAATCTCATAATGTATTTCTTATCTATTGTGCTAGGAGTTAAACTAGTCAAATAGAAACTTAGGTAAATGCATCCTCATGTTGCACTACTTGTCAAAGTTAAACTGGAGAAGCTTCTGAAAGCTAGTTTCATCCATGCTATTGATTACACTGAATGGATATCAAACATTATTCTAGTCTCCAAGAATAAAAAATCTATCAGAGTCTGCAAAGATTTCTACAATCTAAATTTAGCATGTCCAAACAATGATTTTCCATTCCTTGACATTGATATGATAGCGGACATGATAGTAGGATATGAGGTGTACTTACTCATGGATGAATTTTCTAGTAATAATTTGATCAAAATTGCACCAGAAGATCAAGAAAAGACTATTTTCACTTGTGCATAGTGAACTTTCTATTGGAATGTGATGCCATTTGGCTTGAAAAATGCTAGTGCTACATATTAGAGAGTAGTTACTACAATTTTTCGTGACATGATGCACAAAAAAATGGAAGAATATTTGGATGATACTCTAGTTAAGAGCGCAAAATTTGAAACTCACCTTCAAGATTTAGGACCTATCCTAGATCACATGGAGAAATTTAGTCTAAGACTTAATCCCAAGAAATGTGCATTTGGTGTAACATCTAGAAATTACTTGGCTACATCATGTTTGAAAAAGTAATTGAGGTTGATTTAGAGAAAGTTCAAGCAATCATGGACATGCCTCCACCTTGTAATATCAGTCAGATGAGGGGCTTACAAGGAAGACTTCAATCCATTTGTAGATTCATCTCATAGCTAGTGGATAGGTTACAAAATTTTACCAAGACTCTACATAAAGGTGTGAAATATAATTGGAGCCAAGATTGTAATTAGAGTCTAATATGGATAAAGAAATATCTTGCTAATCCACCAATCTTGATGCTTTCTATTCATAGAAAGCCTCTTATTTTGTATATCTTAGCAACAAAAACATCTTTGGGTATCTTGTTAGCTCAAGAAGACAATGATAACAAGGAAAGAGCCATTTATTATCCGAGTCACATGTTGATCTCCTATGAAAGGAATTATAGTATTATTGAGAAGGCTTGCTTGGTAGTCATCTTTTCTTCCCAAAAGTTGAGACACTACATGCTTTCCCATACTACACAATTGGTTGCTAAAATTGACCCACTAAAGTACTTACTTAGCAAGGCAGCTCTAACAAGGAGATTGGCTAAGTGGGTCATGATCTTGAGTGAGTTTGACATTCAAAATATCAAATAGAAGGCTATCAAAGGACATGCAATTTTTGATCAGTTAGCAGAGGCACCCATGTAGAGTCTTCTTCCACTAAATGTTGACTTTCTTGATGAATTAATTCTGACACTCACACATCAAACTTGGGTGATGTTATTTGATGGTTCCTTCACACAACAAGGATCTAGTGTTGGACTACTATTCATAACACCACAAAGGTATTAACTACCTAAGGCATACAAGATTTTGTTTCCTTGTATGAGAAATATTAGAGAATATGAAGCTCTCATTAATGGCATGAAGATTGTAGTTGAATGGAGAATGGATCAATTGAACATCTTTGGTCATTCAAAAATCATAATCAACTAGGTCAATGATGTATATTTGATGAAATATGAGAAATTGATCCCTTATAAATGCATGGTGGATGATATGAAGACATACTTTGCTCATATCACTTTTTAGTAGGTTCCTCAAGAAAGCAACAAAGTGGTTGATGCCATGGCTACTCTCACTTCCTTGTTACAGATGCCAGAGAATGATCTTTGACATGAGTTCCTAATAGAAACATTACTCTACCCTACCTATGATACCCATGAAGCTTAGATGATCTATTCTATTATAGGACATAATTCATCCTGCTACCACCATATATACTCCTATCTACACGACCAAACCATTTTGGGTAGCTTGACCTAGAATGAAAAATGCCACCTTGTTTGTAATGCTTCACGATATGTCATTATTGCTAATGAATTTTTTAAGAGAGGTCTTAATGGAACACTCCTTAGGTGTCTAGAACCCGATGATTCCAAATGTGCTTTAATCAATGCCCATGAGGGCATTTGCAGATCTCACTCTAATGGCTTGACACTAGCTCATAAACTTGTTAGAGATGGTTACTATTAGCCAGAATATGGAGCAAAATGTAATCAAATATGCCAAGTCTTGTAAACAATGCCAACTCCATGGGAATCTAATTCATGCTCCAGCCAAGGAGCTTATTCTATCTATCACACTATGGCCATTCTAACAATGGGCCTTTGATCTTGTGGGTAAAATTCACTTGTCTTCTTCAAATGGACATAAGTTCATCATTATAGCTATGGACTACTTCACTAAGTGGGTAGAGGTAGTCCCGCTCTCTATAGAAAATGAAAAAACTATAGCTCTATTCATCATGAATTACATCATATGTAGGTATGGTTTACCTTCCTCCATTATTACTAACAATGGAGGATAGTTTAAAAATAAAGATCTTAAGGAGTTATGCAAAAAGCTCAAAATCATGCAACATTGGTCTTCTATCTATTACCCCTAGGATAATGGTTAAGTAGAGGCATCCAATAAGGAAATCCTTAAGATCTTGCATCACATAATAAGAAAATCTAGAAGGGACTAACACCTTTAGATTAATCTAGCTTTATGGGCATACAAAACAAGTATAAGGACTCCAATAGGTACAATGCCCTTTTCTTTAGTATATGGAGTGAATGATGTGCTTCCTATTGAGGTTGAGATTACTACTTTGAGAATCTCCATGAAGGGCCTCATTACTGATGATGATTATAGAATATCTTAGCTTCAAGAGCTAGTATTGTTGGATGAACATCGATAGGTGACATGTGACCATCTTTGAGCTTATTAGCAACGTGTGTCTAGGAGGTACAATAAGAAAGTTAAGCCATGTGACTTCCAACTAGGTGATCTCATTCTAAGAGAAAAACCTAAGAATCAGCAACAATAGGTACAAAAATGGAAGTTTGAACCCAATTCATTTAGTCCACATATAATCATTGTAGTGTTTGGATCTAATTCTTACCAACTTTCTATAGTTGAGGGAGAGGTGCTCAAGGAGCCTATCAAAACTCTCCACCTGAAGTGGTTCTATAGTTGATTTGGTTCCAAAAGCTCTTTTTATAAATCTAAATATCCTAAAAAATCTAAAAACTACAAAAAGTCCTAAAAGAGATCATTACCTTGGTGAAAACCTAGCAATAGGCACCTTGGTAATACCAAAAAAAATCAAAAAAAGAAAAATACAAAAAAATTAAAAAACAAAAAAAAGGTATCATTGTTGAAAACCTAGAAATAGGCATCATGGTAGCAAAAAAAA
Source organism: Cupressus sempervirens (assembly GCA_028749045.1). Lineage (NCBI taxonomy): Eukaryota > Viridiplantae > Streptophyta > Pinopsida > Cupressales > Cupressaceae > Cupressus > Cupressus sempervirens. The sequence continues at coordinate 279,980,505 of CM053788.1, read as the reverse complement.
AGAATCTCTACCAAGAAGGTGAAAACTTGGTAAATAGGTACCTTTTGTTCCAATGTTATGCCTTGCAGCCCATCTTCTGGCTCTTGTATAGTTCTTTCCTACTTTATTTTTTTTCTTTCACTCATGTATCCATGGATGGAATCTTGTCATAACTCAAGGGAAACACCCTAAAGTATCATAGGAATCTCTTAAGCATCAGTCACCAGTTGTTCTAACTGTATTTACCTACTATCACTCATTTCACTTCTTGAGATTCCTCTAATGGATAATCTCTTAAGCATCAGTCACCAGTTGTTTTAATTGTGTTTGCCTACCATTACTCTTGTCACTTCTTGAGATTCCTCTCACAAGCAATCTCTTAAGAATTAGTCACTAGTTATCCTAACTATGTTTTCCTACTATCAAAAGTGTCAATTTTTGAGATTCCTCACATAGATAATCTCTTAAGTGATAGTCACCAATTGTTCTAACTACATCTACCTACTGTCACTAGTGTCACTTCTTGAAATTCCTCTCATAGACAATCTCTCAAGCATTAGTCACCAATTTTTCTAACTGTGTCTACTTCTATCACTAGTATCACTTCTTGAGATTCCTCTCATAGAAAATCTCTCATGTCAATCACCAGTTGTTATAACTATGTCTATCTACCATCACTCATTTTCCTACTAAGGTTCTTCTTATTGAAGATTCCTCTTTGACTTCAATCACAAGTTGTTCTAACTGTGTCGATCTACTATTATCACCCTACTGAAGAGATTTATTTCATACATATTATTAAAATTGACACTTGAAATCAATCTTTTAACAAAAAAAAATTGAATTCAAAATAATGAATTTGTGATGCAAGGAAGGACAGGGAAAACTAGGGCCAATGGCACACCCAACTCTCTGAACCACCTTGCAAGAGTTAACACAACAAAAGAAAACATAAAGAACAACAACCAAAGGAGGAAGAAGAGTGAAACAATTTTATTGATTTATCAAAATATCTTCATACATGCCCAGCTATAAGGCCTTCTTGGTTATGGTCAAATACAAATACTTTCACGTTCAAAGATTCAACAACAAATTCGTAGTTTTTAGTTCTACTTTGTAATCCTCTTCCTAATTCACTAATTCTACCTAGTTCTAAGCCCAAAAACTCTATTTATACTTTCCAAAATGGATTATGAATTATTCTAGAACATGGAGAAGCAACAAGTCGGCTCTCAACAAATATTAATTGAAAATAAACCAAAATTAAATACACAAGTTAGCCTGCATCAGCAATTAATTGTCCTAAAATTGATGTCCGAGAAAAATCATGATATCTCCTCACTCTGATTGAGTTAGAATTCACACTTCAAACTGTGGGTAGATACCTAGGTCCTCTAAAACCCCTTAAAGGTTTGATTCATTAAGGAAAAGTGTGCATCCATTTTGAAAGTTAGGCAAAGGAAACTGTCGCACAAAATTGCCAAAAATTGATGTTCTGGGAGAATTGCCCTATCTCTCAAACTATATTGAGTTAGGACTTGCACTCTGGAACATAGATAGTAATCTAGGACCTCTTGAATCCTTCAAGTGAACAGCCCTTCATTCATTATGTAAAAATAGTTATATGATCTACAATAGGCACCCAAAAACTAGAAAATGAAGTTTCAGCAGTAAAATAAAAATTGAAAACATGCAGGATAGCAATGCAACCCACGATGCTCCTGCATCAATTTGTTTGGGATATGGTGAGATTTTCTTTTATTTTTTTTATTTTTATTTACCATGTCTCTTTGAGAAACTCAATGATGTCTCTTTCAACTATAGAAGCAAGGACTGGGGGCATGATGTTTTCTTTGTTTTCTATTTGACGGTTAGTTCCAATGATCTGAAGTATCCATATAAAAGGGATGTCCACTATAAGAACCTCTATCTCATATTGGATGGCTATGTGTACCTTGACTAATTTTATGTAGAATATTCATTAAGGTTGGTCCTTCTCCTTTCTTTTTGGAGTGAACTTTTTATGCTACAATAAATACTGATACTCATCCTGATAAGTGAACATACAGTTCACTATGAGTATACCTAGCACACTTCTATCTTAGGTTATGCATGCAAGGGTCATTGCAAATAGAATAATTATTGATCACTTAGCATAAGAAGGATCTCTTGTGTGTTTGGTGTGTCTATGCACAAGAAATGTTTTGGTCATCCTCACATTTATGCTTTGATGCTTATGTTAACTTGCTATATTTAAAAGGATAAATATTCTGGTCATTCTAGCTTCTTGTGCCTTAGATGCTTATATTAACTCTTGACAAAACTAGAACATATTTCCTATTCATATTCCTTTTATTGCAATATCAGTGGGGGTTGTATGACATTTGGGGTTTCACTACATGCTCAATGATGATAATTATTGAAGCTTGGTAACCATACCTAGGGTTGCATCTAGTTTAAGGTTACATCTAGCATAGAGTTGCATTGCATAAGCACATGGTTCAATTGTAGATCTACTTGCATCCTTTGTGATGAGGAATTGTTAGCTTCTTCAAAGTATCATGTTTCTTCATAGCTGCACACGCATTTGGTTCTTTGGTTCATCCTATCGATCTTCATGGGATACCTGTCACTATCAACAATAAATAGAACACTACATGAGATGTTAGTTCATTAATATTTTTCATTTCATACATAATTTCATGATTCATATCATCTACACTACATCCATACATCACATCATATTTGCATTCATAAACCATAGCATAGATTTCTCATCATGTATAACAAGGTATAAAGACAAAGAGAGAAAGTGGCACATGCAATGGTACTTGAATCAAAATCTCATATATATATATATATCAAAAGTGTACATTTGTGTAAAATTTGATGCTACTCGAGTGCTGTCGATCTCAAAATGATACAAAATGGTGCTAACACACCAATTGATACATAGCCAGACCAAAAAGTGGAGTAAATGTGAATCTAACTCTCTCCTCTACCCTCACCTCCTAGAGGAGGAGGAGGCATATCAGGTCTTGTTGTAGGTCATGCACATCCTGACTCTTGGGCATACCATGAAAATTGAGGCACCTCCTTAGCTTCATCTAGTATGACCACTACATAAGCTATAAAATAGTATGCTACCTTACCTAACTGCAATTAAATCTCATCCTATTTTGAGCTTTAATCACTAAGCCTCTTTCTCTAACTACTCTCATAGCCCATGGATCTCACACTCTCAATTTTCTATATGGGAGTCTCCAACAACTACCTATATCTATAGCTCTCCTAGTTATTGTTGTGTTGTCTGTATCTACTCTCTAGCTCTCCTCAAGGCTTCTTGAGTTTGTACTAGGATATCTCCATGTTGGGCTCCTATAGTAGGTTGATCCTACATCTCCTCATCTCCCTACTCTTTTGGCTGCTCTACCTTTGTGCATCTCCTTCGATGGCTCCTAAGGAACCCATCTCTCCTTGAGGTTATCTCTACCCTGCACTACTACTACCAACACTTGGGTCTACTCTCATCTACCATGATGGAATTTGCACCTGGCATATCCTATGTTTCACTCCCTCCTACTAGGGCTATTGTGATGGTGCCTATGGTGCCTACACTAGCTAAATAGGTACAGCCATTCCCACTAGATTGATAAACCGTGGAAAGGGATGACTCACAAAAATGTGCCTAATATGCAAGAGTCATCCCTCCATCCACTACAATTGATAGATAGTTGGGCACTATGTCACAACCAAGTTGCACATATCTATCACTGATCTACCTAGATCTAATCTCAGTGACCTTCCTTACTCCAAATTTATTGCTAGCTACACATAGTAACAATACTCCTGTGATATGTCATATGGCTAGTCATACTATTGCCACACTCATGTTAGAGGAAATTTCTCCACCATCTATAAAGATTGACCTATCAGTGGTTGAGAGGTGAACATATGACTCAACTCTCCTTGCACATTGTCCCAGTCCTTTGTCTCTCTCTAGGGCCACCATACTACTAACACCAAGTCATCCAGATGGCCTCTACAATGCTCAGTCTTCCCTAGACCTTTTTGGGTTAGCTAACCTCTGTATCTACAAATGTGTAGCTCCATAGGCTATTGCTTATCTATAAAATTGGGCCTAGTAACTGGCAAGTGCTCCCATGCCCATATCTAAAGAACATAGACCCTAGTGGCCATTCTCTTCCTCTCATGGTACACTATCTCATGCATTTCATGATACGTGTGAGCAAGCATGCACTAACCCCATCCATATCTCTCTATGGTTGCTAACATCATCTACAACATCCTACTCCATCCACACTCTAGTTTGTGCTAGCCTCTATCTAGCATCAAGAAATAGTTGATAAATATTGCTAATACCAATGACAACTTGTGAGTGGGACCATAGATATGCACTAACTCATCCCACATGATGGCTCTACCCATAATCAGGTTCTCTTGGAAGGTGGCCCTAAGTGTCTCTATACCTACTCATGGAACTATATCATAAACTACCCATGGTCTATGGAATGGTATATGGAGTATCTTGTAGATATCCTCTGGGGTGATCATCATCTCCCCCTATGGAAAATGGAATGTGTTCATCTTTGAATGGAAACACTTTACTAGTGTTATCAAAAGGCCATGATTCACCAACACTAGTGGAATCTAGCAAACATATGATAATCCAAGCCTATCAATATGTGGCATGTCAGCATCATTGAGTTGTCACAATAGAGCTCCATACAATGGGTAATGGGATCAAAATCTGACATTATGAAAGGTAACCTGCACACATGAACACAACAAGTACACAATCAGTCCCAACTGAACAAAAAATATGAAAGAAAAAGAAAAATTGCAACATGTCAAATTTTAAACACTAAAAATTGCATTCTACACTAGAATTTCATATGAACATGCAAGTTTTTGCGTGAGACTTTGCATCTTTTTGTGAGGAGACACTTTCTCACATGAAGAGCAATCAATGTATAAGTGAAAAATGACATAAAATTAGGGGTTTTCACATGAAATATTGGTATCCTTCACACAATGAAACCCATAAAGCCAAGCAATGAAGTATAGTGTTGGTACTTCTTCACGTGAAAGGCGATTCAGCTCATGTGAGGAGAGACATCCTTGTGTGAAATTTGATATGACAAAATAAAAAAAAACCCTAAAAAATGCTAAAATCGTCTCAAAATAAATGAAAATCAAAGTACAAAGCAAGATTATTGACTACTCACTAGAGGTCTATACTCTATTGGCTAACTATGTCGTTAGGAGTGCTCAAAATGTTGTATCTACATGGGGACCACCATTTTTGCCTCAGAGCTCTCTTCTTCACAAAAGACAAAAGCACAAATGATTTGAAAATGACCCTTTGGGCCCTTTATAGGTTTTGATCTAATTTTTCAAAGTGCTTTGATTTGCATAAAAATCACCCCCTAGCTAATTTGACTACTTTGAATACATTGTCAGGATCAAATTCAAAATTTGACACACTTAAATAGCTCAAAAATGCATTTTAATATTTTGGGACCAACACGATCGAATGCTTGTGCAGTCCAACTTTTGTTGATACTTTGTGAATCTTGGAATCTTTTCAAATCACATTTTCCTCAAATTTTCTAAATTTCTAAAAAGTCAACTCAACTCAACTCTAGTCAACCTTGGTCAAACTTGGTCTTCTAGACATTGAAATCATTCTAGATTGACTCAAAATTTTCTTTTGATTATTCTGATCTCTTCTATATTCTTTTGTCTCTCTACTTTCTTCAATATCTCTTAACATACTAGTTTGCATCACTATTTCTGGTGTGTCATCTTTTGATTTCACTCTCGAATGGGCAGGATGGTTACATCATTGAATCTGAATTTCAACTCATTTTGAATCTTATATCCTCATCACTCGGGGCATCTCATCACTTGGGGCATCTTGTTCCTCTCTATATAACATCTATGTCATCTATCTTATCTTCTCATCAGCTGATCACATCTTATAGTAGTTCTTATCAAAGTTCAATGGAAAGGTATTGGGACAATCTAAACCTCAAATCCTAAGGATCAAGCCTCATTTTGGGGATGATTCTATGACTCATGATTGGATCTTGTTATCCTTTTGGACCAGTATTTTGATATTCTATCTAGACTCTGTGGGATTAAGCTTCCTTGTGGAGATAATTCCAAATTCTTGCTAAGGATTAAGCTTCATTCTAGAAATAATTTTAAGTTTTGCTAAGAGTTAAGCCTCATTCTGTGGACAACTCTAATCTCTTTCTTTCGATCACTATTCAATGGATAGGTATCAAGATAGTCTAAACCTTGACTCTTGAGGATCAAGCCTCATTCTGGGGATGATTCTATGAATCATTATTAGTCTTGTCATCTTTTAATGGATAACTATCAGGATAGTCTAAAGCCTGACTCCCAAGAACTAAGTCTCATTTTGGGAACAATTTTATAAAATTTAACAATCTTTGTGTTATCAACTTGGTATCTAGGTGTTCTATCTAGATCCCCTAAGGTTAAGCTTTTCTCTAGAGATAATATTTTAAAGCTTATCAATCTTTGGTATCTAGGTATTCTATCTAGATCCCTTAAGGTTAAGCTCCACTCTAGAGATAATCTTTAAAAGCTTATCAATCTTGGTATCTAGGTGTTCTATCTGGATCCCCTAAGGTTAAGCTCCATTCTAGAGGTAATCTTTAAAAGCTTATCAATTGGTCTCTATATCATCAATTTCAAAACCAATCTCATTTCTTGATCTTTGCATCATACTTCTAATTTCTTTTAATCAAATTTGCTACTTGCACATTCATTCAAAGAGGGGCAAATGTAATACCCCAAAATTGGCACATTATAATGTTAACCAATTATAATCTATTTTGATCAACCCTAAGTCCTATTTTACTAGGAAATTCTTATTCTGATTAATCAATACTTGACCTAGGTGTCAAATGTAGAAAACCCTAATTTGAATTAATCTACTCTTTATTTAATTCATAAGTATCAATTCAAATTAGCTTCATTAAACCTATTGATCAAATTTTATTTAATTGAAAGTGTTCATACTCTGATTAAATTAAATTACTTCTTTAGCTAATGTGCAAGGGAATTAAATGTATTTAATTTAATAATGTCCTTACTTTAATAATTGAATGTAATTATTCAATTAATTAAAAATATGCATTTATGATGTCATATCTTATTTTATTAAATTAAATAATCTATTCAAATCTTCTCTTTAGTTTAGGAATGGGAATTCTAAGTGATCTATTTATTGAATTGGAATTGACCTAATCAACTTATTCTCACACTTAGGTGAATTTCAATTAACTCTCTATCACACTTAGGATTTGAGTTGGTTAACCTCACTTGCATAGGGAATCTTCCATCTTGACTAAATCTCATCTTTGATCTTGACCGTTCATCCATATTGATCTTGACCATTGATTGATTTTAGAAATTTTATTTAAGAGGCTTCCAATTTCTCATTAAAAAAGGTTGAATTGAATTACATCAAATTACTATCAAAATAGATACTCATTGGCTTAATACTTTCATAGCTCTCATAATTGCTTAGTCTTCATATCATATAGATTAAAATACACTCATATAGTGTAACTTTCTTTTATCATTATTAGATTAGAATGCATATCATTTAGATTAAATGCACTCTCATATAGCTACATAAATCCTTTGTACTAAAAGTTTTGGTTTCCCACTTCTTGGTCTGAGAGCAAAGGCAAAATCCTTTTAGCTAGAAGACAATAGGTCACATTGTTGAATTACTCAGATGAACAATTTAGTGTTCAGTCTAAGATAATCTCTTTAGGTAATGATCATGTTGAAGTGTAGGTGAGGATTTGAGGCCCACATTTCACATATACAATGCTACATAAAAATGTTTCAAATTTTATCAAATGGATGTTAAGTTTGCATGTCTGAATGGTATATTAGAGGAAGATGTTTATATAGAACAACTAAAAGGATTTGTTGATGTTAACAAAAAAAACATGGTATGTAGACTACACAAATATTTATATGGTTTGAAGCAAGTGCCGAGAGCATCTTATGAAAGGCTTCATAATTTTCTTGTGAAGATTGGATTTGAAAGGACTGATGATAACAACAATATCTACTTGAAGATAGAGAGAGGAAAAGGTATTTTGTTATTTGAAATTTTTGTTGATGATATCATATTTGGAGGTCAAGACACCTTATGTAATGCTTTTGCAAATAAAATGAAGAAATAATTTGAAATGTTTATGTTTGGAGAGATTAAGTTCTTTGTGGGTTTGCAAGTACATCAGATGAAATATGTTATATACATTAGCCAAAGTATGTTAAGGAAATACTGAAAACTTTTGGATTGGATGATTCCAAGCTAGTAAGTGCACCTATGGTAACAAGCCATAAATTGTCAAAGAACAATGATTCAGCTGATGTGAATCAAACATTATACAGGTCCATGATTGGCAAATTACAATATGTAGTACATAACAGACCTAATATTACATTATCTATAGGGATAGTTGCAAAATTCTTGACTATTCCTAGGGAGAATCATTTGATGGTTGTTAAGAGAACAATGAGATATCTAAAAAGAATAGAGGACTATGGTCTATACAAAAATAAAAATGAGAAATTCAAATTGAGAGCCTATATTGATGTTGATTGGGTTGGGAATATTGATAATAGAAAGAGCACTAGTGAGGAGCATTTATCTTAGGCAAAAGGTTGGTTACATGGACTATTAAGAAACAAAATTGCATTTCTCAATCTACTGCTGAAGCTAAATATGTTGCTACTATAGTAAAATGTACAAACATTGTATGGATCAAACAACTACTCAAATGTATGAAGGAGAAAATCAATAAACCTATGATACTTTATTGTGATAATACAAGTGCTATAAATATATCAAAGGATCTTTTAATGCATACAAAGACTAACCACACTGCAATCAAGTATCATTACTTGAGAGAATTAGTTCAGGATATGAGGTGAAGATGGAATATGTTAACACAAGACAAAAAATAGCTAATATCTTCACAAAAGTAATATGTAAGGATTCTCATGAGTATCTAAGATGTAAACTAGGGCTGCTACCCCTATCAAAGGCTATCTAAGAAGTATGAGGAGTTCCTTGCATCAAACAAGTTGATTGACATGTGTTATACATTGATGCAATAGATTTTACTTTAGGAGCTTCTTAAAGTAATCAAAGAGCCAAAGCTACAAATTAGTCACAAGCAAGGTGGCCAAAGGAGAAATTGAAAATATTCATATCTGCATATGAAGATGACAAGTCTTTGGCATTCTTGTCAAAGAGGGAGATGAAAGTTGAGGGAGATAAGTGAGAAATCCTAGTTCCAGAGAGAGATAGAAGTACCTGTTGATTACATCTACCTATAAAGAGGGAGACATAAGAAGTGATCAAGAGGGATTCATAAGGATGAGTTGATTGATTATCTATTGTTCAGAATAGAATTTTGTAAACTATTTAGAGGATCAAAGTTACTGATAGAGGGAGAGATTTCAATACAAGGAATTATTTTCTTTTTGGTATTTTTTTGGTCTTACTAATTAAGTCTAGTCATTTTGGTTTGCCATCAATGCCAAAGAGGGAGATTCTTAAAAAAAAAATTGATACAAGTATGATAAATGTATTTCAATCATTGTTTTGTCACTGATGTCAAACCTGCTACTTAATGGTAAGACAATTATTTATATGATTTAAGAACTATCATTTATTTGATTGAAGAAGAAGTTTTGTTCAAATGAGGTAACAATAGTACCCAGAGGAAAGGTTGAGTTATTATATGGAAAAGGAGTACAAGGATCAGTTATGATAGTGATATTATAGTGCATTGAAAATCTACTTAAGGTTGCAAAGGTTGGTTACACTAATTAAGTATAGAAGAATAAGTTAAACAAATTTTGTATACCAAGCTTAAAAATTTGTACAATAGGTTCCAAGAAAAGTTAGTGAAAGATGAGTAGAAAATTAGTTGGAGCTGAGCAATGTCAATTTTAGTGTAAGCTGAGTAAAATATAGTTGATGCCAAACACTAGTAAACTTTAGTTGGTGCTGAGTGATTTGATAGAGGATGCCTACTAATGTAGTATGTGCCAAGCATCAAAAGCTAATTAATGTCAAGTGTTAGTATTAAAAAGATTGAGAATTTGATGAATCTAAGCTAACAAGTTTGATTTCTTGGATTGTGTGAACCGTGTGGAAGATAAGGTTGATGAGCTAGTGGCACAAAATTCATGATAAACCATTTTGAGGAAAATTCAAAGAGGATTAAAGGATAAGTTTCTAGAAGGGAATGAAATGAAATAAGGGGTAGATTCATTGAATCCTACCTAATTTGACCTAACCCTAAAATGAATGATGGAGGATGAATGATAAATGATCTTAATTCTCTATTTATAGAGATGGTTGATCAGAAGTAGAGGTTGTCATGTGAAAGAACCTAAGGAAGACAAGGAGTCTAAGGTATTGCTTCATTTAGTGACCTAAGAGAAGAGATTGTATTTGCAAGCAAAGAAAAATCACTTAAGAGTATGGATGCTTGAAGGGTGAACAAGCTATCAGATCTAAAGTGTGTGAAAGACAAGTAGAATGGAGGGCTGAAATAGTGATCTATAATATTCAAGTGTGTTATAAGTTGTTATTAGATCAAGCCTTACTGTTAATTTCCAATTATTATATTAGTCTAGGGAAAATCAATTGATTTAAGGTTGACCTAATAGTCATTTGTAAATCTTTTAATCGGGTGACATTCCAAGTGAATGATCTAAAGTCCTCTAACAAGTCTCACTCCTAATAAGGTGATTGAAATCCTTTAACCAGGTCATATTTAACAGCATGCATTGAAGCCTTTAATAGGGTTGGTCTTTCATAGGGCATCACTTCAAAAGAGTGAGAATGAGTAGCATGTTACTAGTGGTTTTTCTCAAATTGGGTTTCCACATTAAATCATTGTGTCAAATGTGTTATTCAATCTATTTTGTTTCATGTTTACATTTTTGCAAAGTTGATTTGACAGTAACCTACAAGTTTAAGTGATTGCATAATATAATGGATGCATGCATGATGGAAATATTTTATGGATATGGGTTCACTAATTGTGAAAAGATTTAATTGTAAGATCCTTGGATAACTAATTCACACCCCCCCCCCCCCCCCCCTCCCCCCCTCTCATTTATTCTAAAGAATTCCAACACAAGTTTACCTTGTTAAATCAACATAGCTCCTATTTTACTACCACTTGCATCACTCTCAACTTGAAATACATTTCTGAAATCAAGTAAAGCCAATACAAATAACTCAACAACTTTTTGTTACAAAGTCTTAAAACTCTTATCATCTCCATGTGTCCAATTGAATTTTTTTAATCTTCTCTCATACTTTCATTCATAACATTGTAAACAAAACTTAAATTCCTTATAAAACTCATGTAGAAACTAGCCAAACCATTAAATGATCTTACCAGACCCACATTCTTAGGTGTACGCCATTCTAAAATTGATTTTACCTTGTCAAGGTCCATTCTCAAACCATAAATTGAAATCAAAAATCCCATATACATAATCTCCTATTACATGAATGAACACTCCAAATTAATCAACGACTTCTCCTCTTTTAGCTTCTATAGCTCTTGCCTAATGTGCTCAAGATGTTCTTCCTTAGTTTCAGTGAATGTCAGAATATCATCCAAATAAATAATTACAAAATTATGAATTTTCATTTCATTGGGAGTGGAGCAGGAGAGCAAGGTGTGGTGAGTGGGAAAGATGGATTCAAAAATTTAGGAGGGATTGGGGTAGGATTGTCTAGCACTAGAGTTCATGCATGGATGAATTTGGACTCTGAAGAGGGGAAGAATACCAATGAAGGTGGGACATGAAAGGATCTAGGGGGTAGGGGGTCCCAGGCTCGTTACATTTCTAGTAAAAAAGTGGTCCACTTTGTTTGGTGCCAAGCCAATAGATAAGTCCTCCTTTCCTCTGATTAAGAATATTTTTTTGCTAAGCAAGGTATGTTAACACTAGAGATCCTAGATCAAATCATAGATAGTAATATTTCTAGGATGGATTTGACTCTAGTAGGGAGGTTTTTAGGAGCTAGGCCCAATATTGAGGTTGTCTGTGCTTTTCTTAGAAGGAAATAGGCTTTGACAGGCCAAGTGGACATAGCTGCCATAGCTAAAGGGTGTTTATCCTTTAGCTTTTCTTGTGAAGAGGAAAAATGTGAGATTCTATGCAATGATCCATGGGTTATGGGAAAACATACCTTACTCTTGCATAATTAGTCACCAAATATGAACTCTCAAGATGAATTTATAATTGAACCACCCCATGTGGATTAGACTCCAAGGTTTTCCTTTGGATTTTTTGGTAGAGGATGTGTTTCAAGGTATTGGTAATGCTTTTGGTGAAATTTTATCAATGGATCTAGTTATAGTTTCCAAAAGAAGATTGACTTATGCCATAATTTGTGTGGGGGTTTATCAAGGAGTGGATATGCCAGAAGTCATTTCACTTAAATATAAAATAGGAACTTGGTAGCAAAAGATAGAGTATGAATTCATCCCCTTTGCCTATTTTCATTGCAAAAAATCTAGTCAATGGGCAAAAAGATTCCCATATTTGATTGGAGCCCAAATTTTTTTAAAGAAAATTTGAGTTTGTAAAGGAATGAAGGATTTTGTTGAAACTGTGCAATGCTACTCCAAGGAAGCGAATACTAAAAAAGGTGGTGGTGCTGAGAAGGGGACTTTGGTTGCTAAGGCTTCTAAGTAGGTAGATTCAATCTAGTGGTTTGAGAGTTCTAGAATGAAAAACTAGGAACAGGTACCTTTGGACCATAACAGGAAACATGACGTTCCCATATTGGCCCTAGAAGGGGGTGAGGGAAGTCTCAAAAATGGGGGTGAAGAAGTAGATGGTGAGATTCAGATTGAAGATGTAATAAGTAATGAATTGGATTCACATGAGACACAAGAATGTAACAATGTGAGGAAGGTATTTCAAAGTTTGGTTAGACCTCTTTTAGATGTGACATCTATAGAGAGCAATCCTAGGAGGATGGATGATGAGTACATATCTAAAGCTTTGATGGGGGAGGATGATGACTCTGGTGTAGACTGGATGACAATGGGAGCAAAAAAACCTCAAGATTGAAAAAGTAAAATGAGGTTTAATTTTTTTAAAAGAATAAAGAGAATGCTTTGTTAAGCAAGAAAACTAGAAGCAATAAGATAGGGGATATCCTCAATACTCCATTTGGAAAGAGCACTAAAAAAGGTGATCTTAAAATCAACAAAGTTAGGGATTTTTATTTACCTTTAACACCATTTGGGAAAGGTATCAAATCTAGAGATATTGGTCTAACTCCTATTTTTGTAGGAAGACCCTCTAATATACAGAAAAGAATAGTGAAGACTAATAGGAGTATAGTGGATGATAGTCAGAGGACTATCTTAGATTTAAAATATTTCCATAAGAAATGAAATTTATATCATGGAATATCAAAGGATTAAATAATCCTCACAAGTAAGATATGGTGAAAAATATGATTAGGAATAACAAGCCGGATATTGTTCTTTTACAATAAATTAAAATGTTAAAGGATAAAGTTGAAGGTATATTGGTTTTTTGGGGTGGAAAGGTTCTTGGGAGTGATTCTAATGGGGCCTCATGTGGTATGGTAGTTTATTGGAATGATAGATATATTAATGGTAAATTTATCTCTTAGAATAGAAATATGATTAACATTAGATTCTCCAATACTAAGGATGGTTCTTCTTGGGTGCTTACTAATGTTTATGCCTCCAATTCTAAATTGGGTAGAAAGGCACATTAGGAAGCCCTTACTAATCAAAGAAATAATTTTGTCAACAAAAACTAGATCATTATGGGGGATTTCAACACTCCTCTGAGAGAGAACAAGAAGATGGGAGTTAGTTAGACTAACTTAGACAATAGATTGGAGTTGATGAATTTTATTGATAGTCGTCTCTTACATGATATGGATTTGCATGGGGTTGATTATACTTGGACTAACAAAATATCTAGGAAGGACCTTATTCAAGGTATATTGGATAGAGCCCTCTATTAGTAGTGACTAGTTTTTGAAATATAAATGTTCTCTTTATGCTCATGTTCGAGTTGGATCAAATCACTACCCCATTTTTCTTTTCGTTGACCCCTTAACTATTAAGAAGAATTATCCCTTTAGGTTTTAGAAGATGTGGATTCTTTATCTAGGGCTAGAAAACCTTATCAAGGAATGGTGGAGTATCCAAATGGAGGGTATTGCCATGTTCAAAGTTGCTAATAAGTTGAGAAATATTAAAATTAATATTAAAAGATGAAATAAGGATACCTCTAGGAACATTTTTGACAATAAAAGGAAGATTATTGAAGAACTTCAAGAGATTCAAGACAATATTCAGGTAGAAGGGTATGGGATTGTTTGAAGGGAGGAGAACTTGAAGTTGATTGAGATGCATGATATTATTACTAAGGAGGAGGTGTATTAGAGACAGTGGTCTAGAAAAGTGTTTCTAAAGGAAAGGGATTAGAACACTATGTATTTTCATATGACTATTTTGAAGTATACAATGGTTAATAAAATTTCTAGACTAATTGTTCATGGGGTGCCTACTGATGATGATGAGATTATAAAAAGGGAATCTATGGATTTTTCAGTAATCTGCTGGAAGGTGATCCCAATCTGGATAAAGATAAGAAAAATTTGTTTCTTGATTGTATTTCACATTAACCAAATAAATTCCTCATTTTTATTCTCTCTAATGATGAAGCTACCAAGGTCGTCTTCTCCTTTGATGGAGATAATGGTCCTAGTCCTGATGTGTTTATTTTCCTATTTTTTCATAGGTATTGGTTTATCATTCAAGAGGATATTTTTAATGGAGTTCTTTGGATCTAGAAAAATTCTCAAGGAGTTGAATGGTACCTTCCTCTCTTTGATTCCTAAAAAGCATGGTGCTAATTGCATGGATTAGTTTAGACCAATTAATTTATTTAACTCTTTTTATAAAGTTATTTCAAAAGTTCTTACTCTCAAAATTTTATCTTTTCTTCCTAATCTGATTTCCAAACAAAAAATAGGTTTGTTCCTAGTAGGTAGATCTTCGAATCTATCATCTTAGTGCATGAGAATATTCATTCCCTTACTATGTCTAAGAGAGAGGGTTTCCTTCTTAAACTTGATTTATCTAAAGCATATGATAGGGTGGAGTGCAATTTTTTAAAAAGAGGGTTGGAAGCTTTTGGGTTTAATCAAAGATTTTTGGAGTTGGTCTTTATGCTAGTTTCCTCTACCACCTTCTCTATTCTTGTCAATGGTTTTCCAACCCATTTCTTCTAGGATTCTCATGGGTTGAGGCAAGGGAATCTACTTTTTCCTATCCTCTTCATTCTCATGGCTAAATGTTTAGGTAGATTTATGGAGAAAATGTTGCCTGTGGTAGATTTTGTAGGGCTCAAAGCTTCATATAAAGATCTTACTATATACCATCAAATTTTTTTGGATGACTCTATTGTTATGAGAGAATCTTCTATTAGGAATGTGAGGTACATCAAGAAAGCTCTTGAGGATTATGAGAATGCTTCTAGCCAAATTATCAATTGGAATAAAAGTGTGATTTATTTTATCAATGTCAATGATAATAGGTAGAATAAAATTAAAATAATTATTGGTTGTGAGATTGGTACCCTTCTAGGATCTTATCTTGGCTTAACCCTCTATCATGAACCACTTAAATTTTTTTGGAGTTTTTTCATTGATAAAATCCATTCTAAGTTATCAGGTTGGAAAGGATCCCTCCTTTGCCAGGTTGGTAAGGTTATTGTTCTCAAATCCACTTTATAGAATGTGTCGTTGTATGCTTTAAGTATTTTTTGATCCCTAGAACATTTTCTTTAGATATTGAGAAAATTTAGAAACTTTTCTTATGGATGGGTATGGAAAACAAGAAAAGATTGGCATTAATTGCATGGGAGAAAGTCTACATGTCTATTAATAAAGGAGGCCTTGGTCTTAGAAGGCTTGCTTCTATGAATGACTCTTTACTTGCCAAGTTTATTTGGAGATGACACATAGAGAAGGGAGAATGGAGAGACATTTGTAATGATAAGTATAATTGTGAGAATCAAGATTTTAAACTATTCCTAAGAAATGAGACTTTACAAGGGGGTTCAATGATTTGGAAACATGCTCAGGAAAATAGGCAGATTATTAATAAAGGGGTTAGATGGAAGGTGGGAAATGGGAGGACTATTCATTTTTGGGATGATATCTAGATTCTTTATCATACCCCTAGTTCTAATTAGAGGTATGGATTTATGGAACAATGCAAGAACCTTTTCAGAATCTCTATGGAGGATTATTGGGAGGAGGATAATTGGGTGAACCTCAATAGAGTGGATAATAAACTTAATGATCTTAACAAGATTTTGAATGATTTTTTTTTAAGTTCAAGAGGAGGATAGCTTGATATGGAAACATAATCCCAATGGGTTTTTTTCTGTGTCTTTGGTGTACACTAATGCCTTTGAAGACTATCAGGAGCCTTGCTAGGCCAAAGCTTGGTTTAAAGGTATCACAACCAAGGCTAACATATTTTTTTGGATTATTTTTTAGGATAAAATTCTTACTACTAAAAATTTGTTGAAGAGAGGTTTTAATATTGTTATTAGATGTTATCTTTGTAAGGAAGCAAATGAATCAGTTAACCATTTGACTATTCATTGTTCTTATATTAGAAGATTATGGGAAAAGGTTTGTAGTTTGTTGCATATTATTTGGGTCTTCCCACTTAGCATTCAAGAGCTATTTAATAGTTAGAAGTCTCCCTCTAGTAATACTTTGGTTATGTTGTTGTGGGATTTCATTCTCCCATTTCTTTGCTGGGGTGTTTGGAAGGAGAAAAATGATAGGGTGTTTAGGGGAAAAGAAACTAATTTTGGCTAGTTGTTCTATAAGATTAAGAATATGGTGATAGAGAATATTAGATATTATGGAAAATAGTACCAACCTCAGAATTCTTGGGAAGAAAAAGTGATTCAAAATAGAATTTGGATGGTCTTAGTCTTTCTCAAAATGGTCCTAAATTAAGGGATTTGGCTAGATGGGATTGTCCTCCTTAGGATTGGTGTAAGATTCACTTTGATAAGGCTTCAAAGGGTAACCCAAGAATGGTGGGTTGTGGTGTCATCATCAGGAATATGAATGGGGATAGATTGGGTGTTATGGTCATTCCTAATGGGGAACAAACTAATCATGTGGTGGAAGCAAGTGTAGCTTTGTATGGCCTCAACTATGCCAAAAGTTTGAATTTGAAAAAGATTTGGCTTGAGGGAGACTCCCTTAATATTATAAATTGTCTTCATAAAGTTACTAATCCTTCTTGGACTATTTATAATATCACTAGAAATGCCACTAATCTAATCAATCATTTTGACAATTGTGTTTTCACCCATAACTATAGAGAAACTAATCAAGTTACTAACTAGGCTACTAATGTGGCATGCAAAAGTCATGAAAAGTTAATTTAAAATCAAGGTGATATTATTCCTATTGAGGGGTTGTCCATGATTGATTATGATAAAGTTAGAAGCAAACAAAATAGTTTCATTAATGATGAACATGGCATCAAGGATTAATTATGGTTTGGGTAGGATTGGGAATCGATGGATTATTATGAGTTGGGTAGTGACTTTTCATTCATTTCCACATAGATTGTGGGTCTATTTTCTAACCTAAATCCTTTACTATGATTTCAACATAGGGTTTTTATTGTAGCATATTTTTTTGAGGATTGAGAGCACTTACTATAGTTTGAAGAAAATGGGAGGAAATATATAAAGAGCATTGAATTGGCAAGTTGCAAAGAATGGAAGAAAAAGAGTGAGGTTTGGGACATTCTATAATAGGATAATTTGATGGGATTTATGGAGAAGTTGAAAGATAGTAACCCTGTTATTACCTACCGATTCATCAAAATATGGAAGCATGGGAGTATTTTTGTGGGTAATCAGAGAATGGAGGTTACTAAGGACATTATTATTGAAGCTATGGGTCTTGACACTAAGGGTATCAACTTCTATCAAGCCAAGAAGCTTTCAGATCAGGTGGTAGAAGAGTTTGTGGATACAATTAAGGAGCACAATAGGCTAGTAAAAATTGGTAATTCATACTTTATCCTTAGCTCCATTTCTTGCCCTTGGAGGTTTGTAATTTTTGTGGTGATTGAATATCTTACTTTAGATGGCCACTTTACAAAGATATGTGAACACCATTTTATGTTGGTTAATGATTTTAGGCATAAGGTTAGGCTCAATCTCTGCTTCTACTATAGGAAATCATTGGGCAGCACTATTTTAGCCATTCAAAATGATCCTAAGGGTGATTATGCTTGTCATGAGGGTTTAATGGTTCTAGCTATGAACCTTTTGAAATCCAAAAAAGTGGATAGAACTCATCTGAGCAAGAAAAATTTACATAATGAGATGGAGGGAAGTGAACCAAAGGAGGATTTTGATGAGGATATAGAGGATGAGGTTTTTGAGGTTGAGGTTAAGAAGAGGAAGAAATGTGATCTTGGGAGATCATAGAGGAAGATGAAGGAGATTGAATCTGAACAAGACACTGATTCTAAAGAGGAGTAGGAAGAGGGCATTGAGAAAAAAGGTATCTCAAGAAATGTCTCTGGAAACAAGGGAAAGAATATAGTAAGGGATTCTATTCCTTTTGATGATGAACTATTGATTAAGAGAATGGAGAGAAAAAGGAAAAATATACTAGCTCAAGATTTGGATGCAGATATAGGATTTAAAGAGGCTAAATTTGATAGGAACAAAAAAGGGAAGAAATGAAGATTACCTTAGGCATAATAGGGATGTGGATGATTAGGGGTTTTTGAAGGGAATCTTTGGAAGAAGGATATTAGAAATATAAAGCAATAGATACATGGTATCTTGAGAGAATTTGATCAGATTAGTAGGACAGCTAGGGGAGAATGAACTCTGGGTCAACATATTGATAGACTCTCTGAGCTTATTGGAAATGCTAAAGAGGTAAAGAATTTCATGAAATGTATTCCACCACTTGAAGCTAAGAAAAAAAATCTAGACAAGCTAAGCAAATACTTTCATAAAATATTGGATGGTCTGAACAATAGAGTGGGTAATTTTGAGAATATGGTTAAGAAATTGGCCAATCAAAATTGGACTATCTTGAAGATAGTGGTTCCCAACTATATCACCCTATTGAACAAGCTCAAACAAGGTGAAGGAAAAGGCTATAAGGATATGAAAGAGGACTAGGGTCCTAGCAAGTGTACAAGGGCTAATTCCAAGAAGAGTGAGGTTGTGGAAGAAAAAGAGTTAGATGATATTAAAGCCTTTGTAGAAAACATGAACATCCTAATAGACTAAGTAGTTGATCTTTTGAAGACTTTGCAGTTCTCTCGATGTTGTCATTTTTTCTTTACTTTTTCTATCCTTTTATGCATAGTTGCTTCTTGGCCTCTTGTTTTAGTTGGTTTAGCCTACTCTATTTTAGGTACTAAGGCTTTTTTCCATCTAAGCTACTCTACTCTTATTTCTATGATAATTTGTACAAGGTTTTAGGTCCTCAAAAACCTATTTTTATGTAATCAAAACAATCAAAAAATTACCCAAAAATATTTTAGGACCATATTTATCAACCTCATGAAAGTACTTGGTGCATTATTCAAACCAAAAGCCATAACCAACCACTCATACAAACTATCCTTTATTTTGAAAGCAGCCTTCCACTCATCACCTTCTTTGGTTTTGATATAATGATAGCCACTCTTCAAATCAATCTTGGTAAAACATTTTTCTCCACTCAAACAATCCATTATGTCATCCATCCTTGGCATAGAAAACCTGGATCTTTTAATATTATCTTATTAATAGCTTTGGAATCGATACACATTCTCCATTCTACATTTTTCTTAGGTGCCAATATAACAAGCACAAAACATGGACTCATGATTTATCTGATAAAACTTTTCTATAATAACTGTTGCAATTATTTATTGAGTTCTTTATTTTTAATAGGTGTCAATCTATATGGTTCTTTATTAAGAAATCTAGCTCCAAGAATCAGATCCATACAATGGCTTATACTCCTTACTATTGTTAAACCATCAGGGATATCTTGTAGAATGATCACCTTATATTTACTACACAAATTTTCAATCTTTGGTGGTACTCAACTAATACTATCAGCTTCTACTACTTGGCCTCTACCAAATTTTATTGCTTGACCATTACTATTTTCTTTCTCTTGGCCATAACTATCACAACTTGTCCCTATAGGAATTACACAAAAAAAAACTTGGTTCTCCTTCATCTCCTTCTCAAATTATTTCCCATTAACCATACAAACTCTAATAATTGTACAATTTACCTCATCTAGAACTTCAATCGAAGGCAACAATGTTTTCTTTACTTCATTCACCCAAAGAGTATATTGGCTCAATCTACCATCATTCACAACATGTATATCATACCACTAAGATCTACCCAAAAAATATGACAACAATTCATACACATAATATCACACAAACTTCTTTAAATTAGTTTTCAAATTTAAATTTCACAACACATTTCTCACTTACCAATAATTTATGCACAATCCCTAATCCATGAAATATGATAGGGTTTAGGGTGTATCAACCTCTACAATTACAACTTTGTAACCAAATCCTTTGATGCCAAAGTTACTAAACTGCCACTGTCAATGATCATGTTGCAACATTTTCCTACCATCTTATATCTAGTTTTGAAAAGAATTCTCTTAGGATAGATTCTTCATCAACTCATTCACTACATAGAGTTCTCCTTAACATCAAGTTTTCTCCAGCCTCAAGTCCACTCGGTGAACACTTAAGATCCCCTTGAATCACAATATTTAAGCCATTATTACCTTTATTTATCCTTCTAGAATGTTTAGATTCAAAGGTTATATGTTCCACTTCACCACATTTAAATTAGTTGCCACTTAATCCTCATCTTCCATAACTACTTTAGTAAGAATTACATATTCCTTGGTAAGAACTACGACTTTTCCACTTGGTATTGCCTTTGTCATAATATTTTCATATAGATTTACCTTTATGTAGCATGGTATTGTTAGATCTTCCACTTTCTCCATAAGATCTACCTCTGCCTCTTTAAAATCTACCACCTCTACCCCTAAGCCTTTGCTTATGCTTTGTTGTCAAGATCTATTAGAAAATAAAGTCCACCAAGATAATTGAGAGGGGGGGTGGGGGGGAGAATCAATTATTAGACTATTAAAATAGTTATCAAACTTATTAATCCTTAATCATGTGAACAATATAATAAAAAAGAACAAGAAGATATACATACACAATAATACTAGATATGTTAACTAGGGAAACTTTTGATCAAAGGGAAATTCCTGATGGGGATGGTACCCAAAAATGATGTACTATTATAATTGTTCCTTGTTAATGGATGAACTCTCCTATGAGCCAGTGAAATACATTTAGTACATATCAGTCCCTATTAAGAGATGTTGAATCCCTATTAGGAGATTCTAACCCTATTAGGAGTTGTAGAAGGTAAATGGACCCCACCATCCAAACTATTAGTGTAAATAAGTATTCACTATTTACACTTACTTAAGTTTACTTAGGTTAATGCATATTTTTATTTATTTATTTATTAGCCACCTAGGAGTATGTGCACTCTTGTGAGTTGTCATGTTGACAACATAGGAGTTAGCACACTAATTAAGCACACGGTGTCTACAACCTTCTCATTCTTATCCACTCATCTAGAATGATGGATAAGGCATGTGCTTAGTTGTCATGATTCTTATCTTATCTCCTGGTTCTTTCTAGATACATTCTAGGTGCTTCTTGAGAGGCCTTTATAGACAAGTACTCCAAGTGTGTTTGTACATACATCACATACTGAACAGAGCAATGTATTAGGACATACTCTATTAATTTATCATATCGATTTTTGATCTACAGTTGTGCTTGTGTTTGAGTTCTTAGTTCCTGGGTGAATTTTGCCCTTAGGAAAATTCTTACATGGTATCAGAGCTATACCAAATTCTTACATGGTATCAGAGTTTGGAGATTTTCTCATCACATAGCCATTCACGACCATGTTTGCTTCAACACCTCGACCCGAATGTAGAGCACTACAAAAATTGGGAGCATCCAGAGCCAGATCTGACCTCACCATTGCATCCAAAATGCTAATTCGATGAAAATTGATTATAAAGTTGCCTATCCTAGGCCAAAGTCGACCATGAGGCAATTTTTTTTGCAAACTGGCACCCGAAGGACTGATTTGCAAAATTGGTATGATCATTTCGGATCTATACATTTAATTTTTAGATCTACATTTTTTTATCTGCATCTCTACTTTTTTTTTTAGATCTACATTATTTTTTGGAAATTTTTTGGCCATAGGGCCATAGGAGACATTTTTTGTAGGCAAAGATTGAAGCTTGCAAAACCCCCCAAATCAGATTTTGTTTCATCCAAATCAGACATCTAAGGCAAAATCTAGAGCCATTTTTTTTTTGGAGGTGCGGCGGCGACTTTGAAAAAATAACAGCAATAATGATTTTCAAACAATGATATCTCCCTCATATGAACTCCTTTTTGTGAGCAATTTTTTTTGTTTTGGGGTAGGATTTCATGATCTACACATTGGTGTAGGTGGGTTGAGATCTTTGTTCTTGAATTTTTTTGCAACTCACAAATCCTAATTTTTCCCACTTAAAATGCCTAGTACAGGCTCATCTAGACTCCAAATCAAGTTCTATTTTTTTTGAAAGTGCATTTTTTTTGGTCTAATTTCTAGATCTACAAATAGCTTATAGGTTTTGTAGACAAGAATACTACTTTCAGAAGTAGGCCCTAAATTGGCAAGTGGCTACCAAGTGCCTAAATCATTCATTAGGGGGGTTCTTTGATTCTTTGGGGTTTCATTGATTGATCTCATGGAGTCTTGTCATATTTGTCAGTATGGAATTAGACCCAAGTTGACAAAAAGAAACTATCACAAATGGAGTGCTTTGCTACTTGATCATCTAAGAGACCATCCAAAATTTCTTCCTTACCTCTATTCAATGCCACCACATTTTAATTGGATAAATCTTGTGCACCTTCATCGCTTTCTGTATAACAGTATGACTAAGGGATCTTTTTCTCCTCTTAGAATGGCACATTTTCCTTATGATATTTGGATGTCTATTTGGGAAGCATATGGAGATCCTTGTGATCCTCCATCTCTAAAGAACATTCTACATCTAGTCAATCTAGCTATGGTTTCTTCAACATCAGATGAGATCACACCTCTGGCTCTTGTTGCTCCTACTGATTTTGTTCTAGCCACAAATGCTTCAGATTCAGTGCAGTAGGACCCTTTATATCTTCCTACTCTACCTTCATGCAATTAATTCCTTATCACCCTTGCAGGCCTATTCATGGAGTCTCACATTGAAGATGTGGGAGAAATTCTTGATGACATTCATCTTCTTTTTCCATAGTGACAGATTCATGTACTTCAACACTATAGGGTACACCTCGTCTTCCAGGTGATGATTTCTTGCCAAACATTTCACCTCTATTCTTGAAGTCACACATAGTGGATATCGGAGACTTTTATGATGATCTATTGCTTCTCTTTGCTGAGGCAAAATTCTTCTACAGTTTTTGTGAGGGCCCACTCTGACCCTCAAGTCCATTCTCTACATGATCAATAATTCTAGGTTGGCATGATTGTGGATTCTTATATACAACATTTTTAGGAGGTCTCTTCATCCATTGAGAAGACTGTTGGTTTCCTAAGATAGGTTCTACCACACTCCTTGTTCAATTTTTACTTCTCTTTAGCAGTTTTGGAGGAGGCCATTATTAGTATCAACACAGGGACTTTTGAACAGGTTTCAAAGATGTCATTCATCATAGAGATTCCTTCTCCATACAAGGGACATATCTCACTGGTACCCTTGTATTTGTTTCTTCCAAAGGGGAGGAACATCATCCAGTGTTCATGGATTAGCATCTTCATTGGAGCACTTCTAACTGATTGACACACTACTTTTGGGGGGGACTTTTTCCTCTAAGGAGGTTTTGTCTTTCTCCCTTTTCTCTCTTGTATATACTAGATGTATGTCGTAATGGGGGGGTCTTGATTACTCCATGCATCCCTATTCATCTCTCTTTTTGGGAGAGGGTTTTTCCCATGAGGTTTTCCCTCTTACCTCATTTTATGAGAGATTTTCATTTGCATTTTGTACATGGGTACCTAACATGGCCTAGTAGCTGGGACCCATCATGCATTTCATCCTAGTATTTGTAAGCTTAAGGGCATTCCCCTAAGTTGCACTTAAGGGAGGGTGTTGGTGTAAATAATTATTCACTATTTAAACTTACTTAAGTCTACTTAGGTTAATGCATACTTTTTATTTTTCATTTATTAGCCACCTAGGAGTATGTGACTCTTGTGATTTGTCATGTTGACAACACAGGAGTCTGCACCTCTTTTATTTACATGGTGTCTACAACACAGGAGTTAGCACACTAATTAAGCACATGGTGTATACAACCTTCTCATTCTTATCCACTCATCTAGAATGATGGATAAGGCATGTGCTTAGTTGTCATGATGTTTATCTTATCTCCTGGTTCTTTCTAGAAACATTCTAGGTGCTTCCTAAGAGGCCTTTATATATAGGCACTCCTAGTGTGTTTGTACATACATCACATACTGAATAGAGCAATGTATTAGGACATACTTTGATTAATTAATCATATCCATTTTTGGTCTATAGCTGTGTTTGTGTTTGAGTTCTTAGTTCTTGGGTGAATTTTTCCCTTAGGCAAATTCTTACATGGTATCAGAGCTATACCAAATTCTTACACAAACAACTTTAGGGGTAAGAGCAATGAACTCATTATCTAGCTAGTCTCTATATTATTCTTTGTAGAAAAATATAAATGGAATGAATTCATCTTCTCTATCCTCTTGATTAGACTTATTCTCTTTAGATCTCAATACCAAATCACCAATCTCCCATCCAAATAACCTATTAGATCGCTTACACACATTTACCAACTTTTCATATTACTTGCACAATTTACACTTAATACATCAATCAATCATCAATTACATACTTCATCAAAAGGAAAATAACCTTCCTTTATACCATATCCTCAAAATAATTCCTTGAGTCAGCCTTTATAATTTCCCAATTAATTATAGGAACTCATTAAGATATTATAAAACTTTAAATATTTTTGTAATTACAAACCATTGTTAGCCCATAGTCTTTAATTTTTTTTACATGTGTGACCTCTAACCTTGTGCACTCACTAATGTCATCGTTAGGGTGTCTATTATCACTTTCTAATTGTATTCATCATGATTCTATCTTAGTTAAGAGATACAAATCAATAATTGGAACCCAGTTATCAAGTACTTTGTCTTGTTACTATCTTTTGTAAATCAAGCATATCTTCTACATGTCTTTGATACTCTTCTTGTGCACTTAACCACATCATCAAAATATAGTGTAGAACATGTCCTTAACTACACTTGACCTGATCATCAATAATCTATATGACCTTTTTTTTTGTCTATTACTCTAGAAATCTTCACTATATTGACATCAATGGAAAATACAATCATGAATGCAATATGTGAATCATGATATCCATTTTTCCAATGCTTAAGATACTCCTCCAAAGGAATATGGTCAGAACTCATGCTAACAATCTCCCCCTTTGGCATTAATGGAAACATAGATGAAAAACATCTATGTTCCAACAACACCAAATTAAACTCTACTATTGCTTCTATTGTTCTCTTCTTTTCAAATCTTCTTCATCAATCAAATCAAAAATCCATATCCTATGAGTTTTGTCATGCTTTCATGGATGGACTTGAATTGTTCACAATTTCTTCCCTATTTAATATTTCTTCCCATTGACATCAATCAACAATTCTCTCCCATACTACCATACTACCATAAGATGTTATCATGTATACTCTCTCTAGCATTATACTAGAGGATGTTTTTCATGAATACTTCTCCCACATTGGAATCAATGAAAAAGGCTTCATTATGTCAATAATCTACTTCAAATCTTCAATCAAGTGTCCAAAAGTACTATTTAATATCCATTGCCAAGAGTCATTGATGACTCTTCTCATCTTACATACTCCCCCATAAAGGAAGCATCAACATTCAGTCTAGATAAATAATAGTGGTCTATACCACTAGAAATATGCACTTTTTACATCATCTACTCAAAATTAGGCATAGGCATAAGCCCAAGCATACCTAACAAAGACTCAAATGTATCTTCAGGAAATGACTTTGTAAATATATCTACAATATTCTCTTTTGTAATTACATACTCTAATATGATCTATTTCTCTACAAATTTATCTCACAAAACATGATACTTAATAGATATATGCTTAGTCTTAGAATGCAATATAGAATTATTAGACATACTCACTATACTTGTGTCATTATAGTGTATTATAATAGGTTCTACAAACTCTATTCCAATATCCTTTAGCATCTACTTCATCCACATGATTTGATTACAATTTTTTTTTTGCTACTACATACCCTACTTTTGTTGTACTCTATGAAATATAATCTATGTGTACAATATCTGATTTTTGTTGTAGTAGTAAACTTCTTGTAGGGAAAAGAAGCTTTATTGTGCTTTTCCAAAACACACTCCTTGAAATATGTGTTAGTAGGTTTTACAATCTTAGGCAAATCTCTAATTGCAAACATACTACTGATCTTCACAATACTATCAAAGTTTATATAACAAAATCTCTTATGCCATAACCAACTGTCATCTACCTTTGCAACTAAACATGTCATTTCAGTACAATTCAAATGAAATACATTACCTCTAGATCTGGTTCATATTCCAATTACCTTTCCATCTTTGTCTCTAATTATGCATATCTTTTCTATGAACTGCAACTAATAACCTTTATGCAAGTTAGTTGAATAACACTCAAAAGATTGTGCTTCAAACCATCAACAAAATATACATCCTCAATGTTACTTTTACCATCAAGAGTTATAGATTCAATATCTTTAACTTGGCATGTTGCATTGTTTCCAACTCTGGTAATGCCTCCATCTTGGCTTTTGAAGTCAACAAACTTGTTCATATCACTAGTCATATGACATGAACAACCACTATAAATTATCTAATCAGATTTTTTTTCAACTTATGACACCAAAGATACTTTCTCTAGACTTTATTCTTTAATAGCTACAAATCTAATTTCATCATCACTAGCACTTACTAATTTTTCATTAGAATCACCTTCTTCATTTGCATACAAACATTCTCTATCTCTTCTAGGTTTGAAATTTCCTCTATAATTTTTCTCTTTTTTAGGACACTTAGATGCATGATGACCAAATTCATCACAAGTCCAACATTTAAATATTTTATTAACATCTTTTTCTCTTCTTACCAAAAGGGCTATTCCTTCAATCTTTCTATCCTCATTATATTTGTTGCTGCTAGTAAAGTCTCGTCTAGCACTTGTGGTCCTTGATAAACTAGGTCAAATATTCAAGGAACTAAAAATTATTTCTATTTTGGTCAATTCTCCAAACTATCTAAGCTCATTCTCAACTGCTTCAAGTCTTCTAAGCAATGTCTCCTTTGTGAAATCTTTAGTACACAATATCAACAACTATATCATTTGAACTGCTGAATTAAATGGTGGTGTTAAGCTCTTCAATATCTTCCATATAACTTGATCATCTTCTTTGGTTCCTCCTTGAGATTTAAGACCTGTAGTAATTGCTTATATACTACCTACATATGTTCTTATAGATCCATCTTCCATCATTTTAGCATCTTGGAATGGACAAATCCAACTTTGTAGCCTCAATTTCTTAGAATGTTCATCACATTTAAAATTAGTTTCCAAAGCTTTCCAAATCAAATGTGAAGTAACAATTGACTTTATTTGATTTTATTCAATTTTAGGAAGTGCAATCAATAGTGCTTCTCTAGCTATCATTTCACACATAAAAAGATCTCTTCCTTCCTTAGTACAAGTTTCCAAATCTTTTTCAGCAATGATTGTCTTTGATGATTTTATCAAGACCCAATATCCTGGACCCATACAAAATAGATGTGTCTTCATCTTTTCCTTCCAGCTATCATAATTTGTTCCACCAAACTATAGACTATCTTTCCTAGACATTCTTACCATGGATCTCCAAAATTTGTTAAACTTTATCTTCAAGGACCTGATGCTCTGATACCAATTGTTAGAAATAATATCCCACCAAGATAACAAAGTGGGGGGAGGAAGGTGAATCAGTTATCAAACAATCAATTTTTTTTTATCAAACTTAAACAATATTATCCATTCAATCAAAGTAAATAGCAACCATAACAAGATGCACATAGATAATTACACCATATACATTAACTAGGGAAACCCTTGATCAAAGGGAAAACCCCGATGGGAATGATGCTAACAAGATGATGTACTAATATAAATATTCCTTGTTCGAGGATAGACCTTGTTAGGAAGTTATTACAACATTTAGTACATATGAGTCCCTATTAGGAGACTTTGAATCCCTGTTAGGAGATTCCAACCCTATTAGGAGTTGTAGAAGATAAAAGGACCCACTGTCCAAATAGCTTTTGGGGAAAGACCACCAAACTCACTATCCAACTAATCTCAAAACTATTCCTTGTAGAATAATTATATGTACTTCACTTCAACTTCTTTGCTCCATCCTATTAACTAAACCAATCACTATCAGACCTTGTAAACTAGGTCACAAACCTTGGATCCAAGTATCCAACTTTGGATCACACAATAAAACCTTGATAATGAAGTTTCCTCCACTTCCACTATGCTTTGCTCAACTTCACATTCCACTCTTCATGTTGCTTACAATCACTTCACTTACATCCACTCTTATGATAAAGGAAAATGTCCTTCCTTTATACTAGATTCATAAAAAAATTCCCTGAGTCAATTGTTATACCTTCTCAATTAATTATTATAGGACTACATTAAGAATACATTACACTTAGTTATAACATTAATATTTTGCCTTGGAAATTGAATAATTTTTTGTATGCATAATATTATTATGAATGAACTTAACCATGTCATCACCAAATTTCTTCTTTACATCTTTAACTTTAGATTCTTAGAATAATAACTCTACTAAGAGATATAACAACTTTACTAGAATATGCTTCTATAAACTCTAACTCAAAAAAATCTTCATCGAAACTTACATAACTTCTTCTAGACTTAATATCTTACACTTTCAAGGCTAAGTACATATACTAGAAAATTATTAGTGTAATAATCTACCTTAGGGAATAATTTACCCAAAACCAAGGAACTCAAAACACAAGCACAAATTAGACCAAAGTATGATTAGAATAACTATGTAGTATTCAATTCTATGTACAAGTACACTAGAGGTGCCTCAATATAAAGGCCTCTGAGATGCATCTAGAATGCCTCAAAATCAACATCATGATAAGTCCAACAACTAGGCACATGTCCACCAAATATGGGTTATCCTCTATTATGCATGAAATTAAGGGTGGTGATGAGAGGATAAGCCTACAAAGGTGAAACAAGCACATTAGTGTTGTAGACAACATGTGCTAAATTAGAGTTGCGTACTTCTGTGTTGTCTACATCACAACTCAAGAAGGTGCACAAAATCCTAAGTGTCTCATAAAGAGAAATAATAAAATAATGCACTAACCTAGGTAAACTTAAGTAAAGTGTAAATAGTAAATACCTATTTACACCAACACCCCCCCCCCCCCTTAAGTGCAACTTAGGGGAGTGCACTTAAGCTCACTAATGCATAATGGGTCTTGGCTATGAGGCCATGTTAGGTACCAATGTACAAAAGAAATGCTATAGAATGACACAATGCAATCTCTCATAAAGAAGAGAAAGAGGGAAAACCTCATGGGAAAAACCCTCCTCCAAAAAGAGAGATAAGTATAATAGAGAAGAAGAGAGAGAGAAAAAGACCTTAGAAGAGGAAAAAATCCCTCCCCCAAAAGAAGAAGAAGAAAAGAGAAGTTAAGGGACTCCCATTTCTACAACATCCTACGCCCCCAAGAGATCTCACAAATGAATGTACTTGACCTTAGTGAAGGGTTTGGTGAATATATCAGTGACCTGCTCTGCTATAGGATAGTACTGTAGTGCAATGATTTGCTCATGAATAAGTTCTGATATAGTGCATATGAACCTCAATGTGCTTTGTCTACTGATGTTGAACTGGATGCTTAGAGATTTCAATGGCACTCTGATTGTCACAATGAATAACTATCAGCTTAGATAGATCAAATCCAAACTCCTTCTAGATGTGTTGTAACCAAAGAGCCTCTATAGCTGCATTGATAGCCCCTTGATACTCAGCCTTTTTGGAAGAAAGAGAAACATTGTTCTGCTTCTTACTTTGCCAACAAATAGGGCTAGAGCCAAGGTGAAATATGTACCTTGAAGTAGACTTTTGAGAATCTAAGTCTCCTACATAGTCTGAATCTATGTACCCAATCAACTGAAGCCCTGTACCTACTGCATAAAGAATCCCATTTGTGTGTGTTCCCTTGATATAGTGCAAAATGCACTCGGCAGGCTTCCAATGAAGCTCATGAGGTTCTTGTATAAAGCATGAAACCATACCAACTACAAAGGCAATATAGGGGCATGCGTGTGTCAAGTAGATAAGGCTCCCAACTAATTGTCTATATAATGTTGCATCAATAAGTGGAGTGGTGCACTTAGCCTCTAGCTTGACACCTGATAGGAAGGGAGTAGGAGTGGGCTTGAAGTCACTCATGTGAAACTGAGAAAGCAAGTCAAGAGAATACTTGGGCTATAAAAGTGAAATCCCTGCTGAAGACTGTATGATGTCAATGCCAAGGAAGTAATGTAGCAAACCCAAGTCTGTCATGGAAAATCTATCTTGTAGAGAGGTCTTGACATTGGCTATGATGGATGCAGTTCTCCCTATAATGATTAAATCATCTACATAAAGCATTGGGATCAAGTGAGAGTCATCCTTCTAAAGAATGTAAACATTTGAATCAGAATGACATCTGGTGAAACCTACTGAGAGGAGGAAGGAATCTATTTTGGCATACCAAGCTCAAGGAGCCTGCTTTAGACCATAAATAGACTTCTTCAATCTATAAATCATAGTAGAATCCTATACGAATCCTTGTGGCTGCTCCATATAAATTTCCTCATGAAGGTCACTGTTCAAAAATG
Organism: Cupressus sempervirens; assembly: GCA_028749045.1. Taxonomy (NCBI): domain Eukaryota; kingdom Viridiplantae; phylum Streptophyta; class Pinopsida; order Cupressales; family Cupressaceae; genus Cupressus; species Cupressus sempervirens. Next base: position 279,949,122 of record CM053788.1, on the reverse strand, counting down.
CACTCTTAAAATCCATTTGGTGTACAACCCAACCTTGAGCTGCAACAATTGCTAGTGTTAGGCAAATGGAGTTCATTTTGGAAACTAGTGCAAAAGTCTTTGTATAGTCAATACCTAGTACTTGTGGGAAACCTTTGGCAACTAATCTAACCTTATGTTTATCCACACTTCCATTTGCTGCAAATTTGGTTCAATAGATCCACTTGCATTGAACCACTTTTATTCCCTTAGGAAGGGGAACTAAGCCCCATGTGTTATTTTTCATCAATGAACTATATTCTTCCTCCATATCCTTATCCCATTTTGGAATTCTTGATGCTTATTTAAAAGATTGTGGATCTAAAGAAATGGATATCTATGCATGTGGAAATGACTTGTGTAGTGACCTAGTCCTCCTAGCGTCTGAAGGATTTCCCACCAATGAACCTGTTACATCAAGAGTTTTTTGTGCCCAACAAGGTTTAGTGGAAGAAGAAGGAGGAGGAATGTCCTCAACTATTTGTTGACCCTATGAAGGTGGTAAATCGTGAGTCAAAGTTGGAGGAAACTCATCTTTCGTGTCACTTTCATCACTATGATCACTATCCATGTAGGAGGAAGAAAGAGGAGTTGAAGAAGCCAAGCTTGGACATGTCTCTTCAAAGTGAGCACTCCTCTCATAAAATATTTCATGAGTCTCTGGATCCATTAGTTTATATGCCTTGAGATGATTATGATATCCAACAAATATGCATGGTTTTCTTTGTGGTTCTAATACCTTTCACTTTTGTGGAGGTATCCTTGCCCATGCTAGACAACCAAAATTTTTGAAGTGCTTAACACTTAGTTTCTTGCCACACCATGCCTCAAAAGGTGTTATCCCATCTAAGGCCTTATGCAGACTTTGGTTTTGGATGTAGTTGGCATAGGACATGGCTTCAGCCCAAAACACTTGATCGAGAGACTTGTGTTGAAGCATGCAAGTAGTCATTTCCTTAAGGGTTCTATTCTTTCTTTTAGCTACACCATTATTTTGTGGCATGTATGCAACTAAATGTTGAAGATCTATCCCCTCATGTGAGCAATAGTCTATAAGTCTGGAGTTGACATATTCTCTTCCATTATCTGTCCCTAGTATCTTGATGGCTTTTCCAGATTTCTTCTCAACTTGAGCTTTTAATGTGATAAAGTTGTCAAAGACTTCACTCTTATGACCAAGGAAAAAGACCCAAGTGTACCTTGAAAAGTCATCAATAAATTTGAGAACATAGCAGGACTTACCAAAAGATGGTACTAGAAAAGGGCCAGCTACATCACTATGAACCAATTCTAGAATAGCAGTTGCCTTCCAAGACTTCCCCTTATCATATTTCTCTTTGGGATGTTTACCTGCTTCACAACTTGGACATACTCCCTCTGAAAACTTGACTTGAGGTAGACCAATGACCATTTCCTTGCTACTTAATTGCTGAAGGTAGCGATAATTAAGTTGTCCAAATCTTTCATGCCATAGTTTACTTTGAGTGTTTGAATGATTCAAAAAGGTAAGAAACGTGGACTTAGGCACAAAATGTGAGAAAGAATAAAGTCTAGTCTCATGGTTTTCCTTTCCAATCACCACCATTGAATCATCTTTTAGATTTTTCACCACTACTATGTCAGGGAGGAACTCTACTTTGTTGCCACATCCATAGTGAGTGATTTGATAGATGGAGAGAAGGTTGGTGCTAATGTTAGGAACATGAAGTACATCTTTGAAGATGCCATTCTCTAACTCAACATTCCCTTTACCTTCTACTTCAACTTGAGTATCATTTCCCACATAGATGTATGGTACATTTGAAGGTTTTAAAGAGGAAAATTTCTCTCTTAAGGCACCCATATGATAAGTTGCTCCTAAATCTAGAACCCATTCCTTAGCATTGTATGTACTAGCAACTAAAACTTGTCCCTTTTCCTTTGAAGTGGATGAAGAACCCTTATCCTTGTATGCATTTGGAACATCAATTTTGTGTTTCCTCATAATGTTGACCAATTCATCAAAAATCTTATCTTTGCACTAATGTTCAGCATGATAATTCCTCTTACAATAGGAACATGTTTTCTTCTCCTTCTTGTTGGAATTGCTCCTTTTTTTATTGTTCTTCGAAGAAGACTTTCCTTGTTGTGAAGAAGAATGTTGAGTGGAAGAAGATTGACTTGTGGAAGATTGTTCTTTTAAGGAGGATTATTGTTTGTCATCTTGTGGCTTAGCCTTCCATTGCTTCTGCTTCTTGTTTGAGTTTTTGCCACTTGAATTACCTTCATTTGCTACCAAGTCTTTGGTTTTGGAAGACTTGAGAATTCCCATTCCCACTAGATTGTCATGTTCAAAGATCAAAATTTTTGAGAATTTCTCGAATGAAGGCTTAACATAGGCACTATCCATTGTCACTTTGTGTGTATTAAAGCTAGAAAAAAAAGGAGCATATTCAGGTGGAAGATGAGTCATGATGTGCTTGATCATGTTTCCATCTTTAATGGGATCACCACAATCCTTCAACTATTCCCTATACATTTCTACTTGAGTAAGATAGTCTTTAATTGTGTCAAAATTTCTAGGATCCAACTTGAGAAGTTTATCCTCTATGGTGTAAGCCATGTCTTCATCTACTATCCCATACAAAGCTTCTAGTTTAGCCCAAACCTCTATTGGTTCTGTAAGCTTCCTAATGTGAAATTTAATAGGATTATACATATTTTTCAATAAGGTTCCTAAGGCCATCTCTTATTTGGATTCCCAATCTTCTTTTCAAGCTTCATCAGCCTGAGTAGGAGGTTTCTTGGCTGCACCAATGACATAATGCCATAAACCTTTTTCTACCAATGGCTCTTTAATGTTTTCTTTCCAAGTAGCACAATTATGTGGAGTTAACTTTGAAAAAGAACCCACAATGCAAGAACACAAGATCAAGGAGACACAGTACACAGTACACCCTCCCTTTTTCATGCAATCAAAAAATCCTCCCCCCCCCCCCCCGCCCCCCCGAAAAAAAATAAAAAAAATTTGGCACTTTATATATAGTGCATTTACAATGGGCCACTTGACAAAATGGATAAAGTGGGCTTTTAAATTTTTCTAATTACAACCTCTGTATAAAGTAAAAATTTGGACTATTATAATGTAGCTCAAGATTACGTCAATTGTGAAGCATTACAATACAAAACAAGACCTATCTCTGAAAGTGATACTTTTTTCCAAATAAGACTACAATCTAATTGCAGATCTAAAAACTAGATGAAAAAATATACACTTTCAAAAAAAATGAAACTTGAAAAGGAGTCTAGATGAGCCCGTACGATGCATTTGAAGTTGCAAAAAGTAGGATTAGATAGGTAAAGTCACAAAAATGCTTATAATGGCCAATTCATTCACCAAAACCAAAAAATAGCTACACCACTAAAAAATTTAGGTAACTTCATCCAAAATAAAAAAAATTGCACTTGATTTGGAGGTCGTATGATTGAGTTATGGCTATTTGAAGTCGGGCTGCCAAATCAAAACTACATTTGAAGAAGGGTCTACAGAGGAAAACACTGTGTTAAATTTGACAATCAAATAGCTATCACAATAGTTTAAAAATGCCCTAGAATGATGGTCATATGATCATCAAATTTAGGCTCATGATTTGCTAACATCAACAACTGTGCAAGCCTATAATGATGTCACCTTATACGAATGATGATGTGTCTTTGTACGGATGGTACAAACTATACAAAAAATTTGGACATGGAAAGCTGATTCAACGTATGATAGATGATGTGTCTTCGACTGAGCGAGTAGTTTGACTGGACTACCTATGTGGTAGTTTGCCATGTGTCTACTCAAGATTTAGCTGCTTGGCAAATTGGGTCCACACTGTTGCTGACGGAGCTCTACAGCTTATGAAGCAACATGTGTCACTTTGGCAATTTCTCAGTGACTCATCACATGGAAGAGCTAGAGCTGTCAGGAAATCAATTCACGATTGTCGAGTTTCAAAAGAAGGTGCTGAAATTACATGATCAAAATATGCCAGTGATGTGGCATTTGTAAAGGAATCTATAGGCGAGCTCAAAATATGATCTAAAAATGCTAGAGTTTCTTTTGTGATCACTAGACTTTGGAAAAGCGGTAGGGGGACTATTATGTTTAGTCCCACATTGTTAAAATGTGGGGCTTTGCTTGTATGTAAATAAAAATCACCACAAGTAACAAACCAAGAGCTACTATCCATGGTAATGTGGAGGTGCTTGTCAAATGTGGGTTTGAGCCACAAGGCAACCGAATATTATTTTTTGGATAACTAATGGTATAGCCTATTGAGTGTGGTCGAAATTGTTGTAGATGTCTAAAAAATTTAGAATATCCTTATGAAATAATACTGTACTGCATAGGGCCAGCGTGTCACTGCCCAGTGCCTGTGCTAAAAAAATTTCTCTACTTGGCCACCTGAAAATATTTTGAAGAAAAAATAATTTGAAATTGTACAAAAAAATTGATCCAAAAATTAAATTAACAGATCAGAAAAGACCATACCCAGATTTGCAAATCGGGCCTTCAGGTTCTGATTTACAAAAAAAATTTGCCTCCCAGTTGACTATGGCCTTAAATAGGCAAATTTATAGTCAATCTTCATCAAATTGTCACTTCAGACACAATGGCAAGACCCACTTTGGTTTTAAATGCTCCCAATTGGAGTTGATGCTTTGGATCTGAATCGAGTCCCTTAAAGAGATGAAGCAATGAGGTCTCCAATGGCTATGTGATGAGTATCTCCCTCAACTCTTATACCATGTAAGAATCTACCTTAGGGCAGAATTTACCCAAGACCAAAGAACTCAAAACATAAGCACAAATTAGACCAGAGTATGATTAGAATAAATATATAGTATTCAATTCTATGTACAAGTACACTAGGAGTGCCTTATTATAAAGGCCTCTAAGATGCATCTAGAATGCCTTGGAATCAGCATCATGATAAGTCCAACAACCAGGCACGTGTCCACCAGATATGGGTTATCCTCCATTATGCACGAAAGTAAGGGTGATGATGAGAGGATAAGCCTACAAAGGTGAAACATGTACATCGTGTTATAGACAACATGTGCTAAATTAAAGTTGTGTATTTTTGTGTTGTCTACATGACAACTCAAGAAGGTGCACAAACTCCTAAGTGTCTCATAAAGAGAAATGATAAAATAATGTAAAATAATAAAACAATGCACTAACCTAAGTAAACTTAAGAAAAGTGTCTAATCATGTTTCTACAATACTCCCCCATAGGAATATCATCAACATTCATGCTTCCAACAGAATGATGGTGTCAAATTTTTCAAAATGTTCCAAATAATCTCATCTTCATTTTTAGATCCCTAACAAGATTTAATTCTTGCAAAAATCTCTAATATTCTACCCATATAACTTCTCATGGATTCATCTTCCATAATTTTAGTATATTGAAAAAAACATATCCAATTATGTAGTTTGATTATTTTAGCATGCTTATCACCTTCAAAAGTTTTGGAAATGAAGATAGTAATTGAGAGGGGAATGGTGAATCGACTACCACAAAACAATTCCCTGTCCCTAGATGTCAAATCAAAATTTTTAATAAATAATGCAATATTTTCCAACTTTATTATAACTAAAATAATATTGTAACTCAGTTAAAAAAGAAATTTTATAAATATTAATCTATTTTAACATTTGGTAACTTAGTTGCAAAAACATAAAGCATAAAGAAAATAACTTGAACATAGATGACACCAAGAATTAAGATGGAAACCCAATTTGAGAAAACTACCATGCAAATAATCACAATAATTTTCACTCTTTTGAAATAAGCTCTATTAGGATCCAACCTTGTTATAGGTTACAATACATACTATTAAGTATAAACTTATTAGTGGATTAGATAACCCTGTTAGGAATGGCCTAGTTAGGGGTCTTCAAACATGTCAATCTTGAAATGTCACCTTGTTAAAGGATTTATAAAATGACTTTTAAGTCAACTTTGTTAAGAGATTTATTTACTACTACAATGGTTAGAAGGGAACAACAATTTGACTTGATTTATAAATCAACTTCCTTTGTTGATTTAAATATTTTTTTTGGCTTGACCTTTATATCCTTACTGACCATAATATTCTTTGCAGTTTATCTTTCACACTTTCCTGCTCTATCTTCATTTATAGATCCATCTTATTATGCATCTCCTTACTTCCACATTATCCTCACTACTTGACCTTTCTTATATATCATAATCTTTGAAAAACTAGCTTGAATACCCTTTCAAATAAACATCAAACATCTAAATTGTTAGCCTTAATCAGTTAAAAACTTACACAATTGCATTTTGATGTCACTTTATTGAATATTGGGATTGATCACTTAGTTAACACTAGAGGTCCTTTGATGTTTGACTACTCAGTTAACATTATAACTAGGATATCCTTCATTGAATGACTACTTAGTTAGTACTAACATTTTGTAACATCAAAGGCAACATTCAATTTGAAGAATTATTTCTAGAATTCTCCTTCTTTGGAATTTATGGCAACACAACTTTCCAAAATATAATGATAAGAGTATGACCAATTTGATAATATCCTTAATTTCATTTTTATTCTCATCCATACCAACTCCCTTTATGATTTTACCTAGATTTGTCTTAGTTGCTTCCAAAATGAATTCTCCCTCTTTCATGTGTTATCACTTTGTTGTGTACTATTATCATTTTCTCCTTCTTTGCTATAGATTCCATCATCTGAATACTTTTCCTTCTAAAATACAAAAATCTCCCTCTTTCTCTTTGGCATCCACTCTTCTTACTCTTTGACATCAAATCTTCCTTGTTGACACTAAACTCACCCTCTTTGACATCAAATGCAAAAGGATGCAAACTTTGAAGTTATTGTGTACCCTTTATACTAATTCATATGAAATATAGTCTACATTTTACACCTTCAGTGTGATAAACTACATCAAATTAATAGATCTTCAATAAAACTTGGTTGATGTGTCACTATCTTGTTCTTTAGTGAGAATTAGATAGGGGAATAACCCCTAGTTTACCTCTTAGATACATAAATACATCCTTAGGTAAAGCCTTGGTAAATATATCTGCTATCTTCTCCTTGATATTCACATATTCCAACCTCACCTCTTTGTCTTGAACCAATTCCCTTAGGTAATGATACTTGATTGTAATGTTTTTATCTTTGTGTGCATCACATGTTTTTTGGATATATTGATTGCACTTGTGTTATTACAATAGATAACCATTAGTTCCTTGACTTCTTCCTTCATATATGCCAATAATTGTTCAATCCATATTATATTAGAAAAATTGAGTGCTATAGCAACATACTCTACCTATGTTGTTGATTGAGAAATACAATTCTTCTTCTTTCTTGTTCAAGATACTAATCTCTTTCCAAGAAAGAATGCTCCTCCACTGGTGCTTTTTCTATCATCAATGCTTCTTTCCCAATCTACATTAGTAAGGGTTCTTAACTCAAGATTTCCTCATTTTTGATACCATAAACCATGTTATTTAGCTCCTTTTAGGTACCTTAGAATCCTTTTATTTTCATTATGTTATTTATTTAGGATTTGCAGAAAACCTTGCAACTATGCTAACTATTAATTCAATATCAAGTCTGGTGTGTACCACATACTAAAGTTTCTGAATCACTAATCTATAGGTAGTCTAATTTACCTATTTTGGATCATCATTCTTTGATATTTTATGTCTAGTAGACATAGGTGTTCAACTAGTTTGGAATCCTCAATTCTAAATGCTTTCAATGTTTTCTTGATGTACTTTGATTGGGTGATAAACATGCCATCCTTCATTTCATGAACTTGTAGACCCACAAAGAATTCTCTCCAAACATAAAAATTTGAAATAATATCCTCATTTCTTTAGAAATTTATTTGTGTAACATCACATGTCCTCCACATATGATATCATACACAAATATTTGTACTAGTAATATCTTGTCCTGTGGTCCTTCCTTTATATATAAATTACTATTATCATTTGTCTTTTCAAAACTAATTCTTACTAGATATCCATGCAATCTTTCATACCATACTCTAGGAGCTTGTTCAATCCACATAGATCTTTATGAAGTTTATATGCCATGTCTCTTTTTTGGATCAATGAAACCTCTAGGTTGTTCAATATATACTTCTTCCAAGATTCTATTTAAGAAAGTCAATTTTACATCCATATGATATAATTTGAATCCCTTTTTTGTAGAATATGCTAGTAGTATTATGAATCCTTCAAGTATTACAATAGTGGAAAATGTTTCCCCATAGTGAATACCTTGTTCTTGTGCATATCCTTTGCATACTAGCCTTGCCTTATTCCTTGTTACATCTCCTTTCTTATTTAATTTATTTTTGAATATCCATTTTAAACTAATCAGATTCTTATCCTTAGGTCTAGGCATAAGAGACCAAGTATTACTCTTTTCTATTTTCTTAATTTCTTTATTCATTTCTTCTATGTCCAACCTTCATTTTCTAAAGCATATTTTATAGATTTAGGTTCAAATTCATTAAGAAAATATGTAACTTTTAATCTGCTCCTTGCTAGTATGCCTTTTGTTTCTGCTCTAATTATTTATTCAAGTGCATGATGTCTTCTAACATATTTCACAAGTCTTAGATCTTTCTTTCTTGATTTTGAACTTGGTTCACTTGGTTCTCCATGATATTCTACCTTTTTCTTAGGTTCCTCTTGTTGATTTGTTTGTAATTTGGTTTCTACTTACTATGACTCGGGTTGTACTATTTTTGACTTGGGTTCCTTCTACTAATCTTGTTGTAACTTGAGTTGCACTATTTGTGACTACAACTCAGGTTGTATTATCTTTGACTTGGATTATATTGCCAATGATTTTCTATGATCACTTTATTGCTAATGGGCTTCAATTGATTTTGGTAAAGTCTCAAGTTCCTCCTCATAGTAAAATTTTTTTTTGTAGTCTTCAAGCTTCTTGTTTCTTTGTTCTTCACTTCTTTTTGCAAACTCATCAATCTTCACATGTGCACTTTCTATGACTTTGTGAGTAGTAAGATTCAACTATTTGTATGCCTTACATTTATTGGAGTACCCTATGAATATACCTTCACTAAATTTTGCATCAAGTTTTCTTTTCCTTACATCTTTCAAGATATAGAATTTACTTCCATATACTCTAAGAAAAAAAATTTAGCCTTGTACATATACCATAATTCATAGGGTTTTTTTTTTTGTACCTTTCATTAATTGAACTTTGTTAAGGGTATGAACTATTATACTAATTGCTTCTCTCCAATATTTTGGTGCAACATTCTCCTTAGGCATTAGTCTTCTTATACACTCCATGATGGATCTATTTCTTCTTTCTTCTATACCATTCTTCTCTGGTGTCCTAGGTGACAATACCTATCTTTTATTCCTCTTTCATTGCAGAAATCGGTTTATTCATTTAAGATGAATTCACCTCCTCTATGTGATCTCAAGCATTTCATATTTTTCCTTATTTTTTTTTCAACTCTAGCCAAATACCATTTGAACTTGAAAAGCATCAGATTTATCTTTTAGGAACATTATAGTCATCATCATAGAATAGTCATCAAAAAATAGAACTAAATATATGTCTCCATAGTAGCTTTCTTGTTAGCATGAATGTTGGTGGTTTTTTTTCTGGGGATTATCCTAAGCATTGGAGAAAATTTGGTAGTATTGACATGTTACATTCATGACTATGTTTTTCATTGATGTCAACATAGTAGTAATTCTATAAAGATTGAAAAAATAGCAGATTGAGATTGTGGTTGTACTAAGAACATTTTGATGATCAGTTGATGCCAAGTTAAGGACATGTTCCACACTATGTCATGAAAATGAGGTTAAGTGCATGTAACATAAGTTGAAGAGATATGCAAGATATATGTGATTTATAGAGAGCAATGCAGAAATAAAGTACCTATAAACTAGTTTCTGATGATTACATTTTACCTCTTAACAGAAAAGATTTTATATGAAAATGTTTAAGATTGATTTTTAATATGAATATGTTTTCTAAAGATTTTATGACAACTTCACATAATATTATTGAGGTAATAGATTTATTGAGGTAATATTATTCTCAACTATAAACATTAATAGTATTCACTAATTATATCATTTAATTATTAGTAGAGACTCCAACTATTAATTAATTAGTAGAGACTCCCACTATTATCAAATGTGGAAAGTTAAATCTTTTGCAATCACTTTAAATCATAGTAGATATAGTAGATATAGTTGTAAAGATCTACAAATGGTCACTCACTTCTTATTATTTGGTTGAGAGGCCTTTCTTTAAGACATTATGTCTATTGAGTGGTGTAGTGGGATGGTTTGATCTAGTCCTATTTTTATCTAGTTCTATTTATATACTATCTTGAGGGTGGAGTGGGATGGTTTGATCTAGTGCTATTTTTATCTTATGTTAATTTAAAATAGTCATTTTCTAGTATTTTTTTTTTTGGGGATTATCCTAAGCATTGGAGAAAATGTGGTAGTATTGACATGTTACATTCATGACTATGTTTTTCATTGATGTCAACATAGTAGTAATTCTATAAAGATTGAAAAAATAGCAGATTGAGATTGTGGTTGTACTAAGAACATTTTGATGATCAGTTGATGCCAAGTTAAGGACATGTTCCACACTATGTCATGAAAATGAGGTTAAGTGCATGTAACATAAGTTGAAGAGATATGCAAGATATATGTGATTTATAGAGAGCAATGCAGAAATAAAGTACCTATAAACTAGTTTCTGATGATTACATTTTACCTCTTAACAGAGGAAAAAACATGGTATGTAGAGTTATATAGTAATAAACAATAGTCTGTATGAAATCCACAAGTGTGCAAGTCCTAAAGTCACACAGGTGAGAAGTTGTGTAGAGTATGAGCTGACAATGCTATGTAGTGCCAAAATAATTAATTATCTTATTGCAATCCTATTATAATTAATTGGGAAAGCCTCAAGGATGAATCAAGGAATTTTTAAAAGGACTTCGTATAAAGGAAAGTATTTTTCTTGTTTGTAAAGTGTGACTAGTATGAGAAGTGTTCAAGGAAGTGAAAACAAGAGTAGATTATTTGGTAAATGCAAGTAAGCAATCAAAGGGATTATTGGATGTGAAGTTTGTAATCTAGTATCAAGATTAGGAGCAGAACTTTGGTTAATAGGAGAGAGAAAGAGGAAGGAGCAATACACTTCAATTCTATTATTTTGTGAGGAATCATATAGAGATCATTTGTAAAATGGATTCATTAGTCTTGCCCCTGAAACTTTTTGGATACTGGGTTCATCTGTCTTCTGCAAATCCTAATAGGGATTCAAGGTCTCCTAATAGGGACTAATATGTACTAAATATTTTTAATATACTCTTAATATGGTCCATCCTCTAACAAGGAATATTTATATTAGTACATTTTCTTTTGTGTACCATCCCACCAGGGTTTTCCCTCTGACCAATGGTTTTCTTAGTTAACATATCTAGTGTTATTTTGCAAGAGTATTTTGTTGTGGTTTCTAAAATTATATTTCCCATATAATTAAGATTTAATAAGGTTGGTAATTGTCATAATAGTTGGATAAGTGATTCACTCCCCCTCCACCTCCTCTCAGTTATATTGGTGGATTGTATATTCTAATAGTTGAGTGTTGGACAATTGGTAGATAAAGGTGATTAGTTACAATTCATAGAAAAGACTTACATTATCAAAGATTAAGATGGTAAGTTAATTAGAATATGTACAAGATCCAGAGACAATGTATTTAATATGGATCCCACTAAGATGATAAGCTTAGTTGCTAAAGTGGATAACAGATGGTTATGGTATAGGAGGATTTTTTTCATATAAAATTTGATAATATTGTGAAGGTTAGTAGCACATTTGTGTGGTGGATTCATAGTGCATGCCCCATTTCTTCTAGAGATGGGGACCCCCTATTAAATTTTTTACTTTTTAGAACCCTAGTCCAGGGTTTGAGTATTTTTTAGGGCACTACCTAGAGTTTATGTCTTGCTTACTACCCTGACTAAAAAACCTAGTTGTCAGATTTAAGTAATTTTGACTAGAAAGCTAATTAAGAGGTTAAGGTGTGTACTAGTGCACCTAGTGCACATGCACACCTATTATGGGTGCGCAAGTGTGCTAGATGTGGATTTGTACATGCACACCCTTTGGAGGTATGCACCTGTACATGTGCACACATCCATAGGGTGTGCATGGTCCTGGCTCTATAAATACCCAAGACCACCCTACTCCCCTTATTCATTTGCTCCTTCAGAGCCTTCGAGAGTACACCTTTGCACCATTAGTGTTGCATAAATTTCTCCTCTTCTGCACATGAAACTTGGTCAAAGCATAATAAAGGTACACATATATGTACCTATCTAAGGTGCGTAGGCGTGCACCTCTATTTTCATCTCTAAAAACTTAAATAAACACTCCTAAAGGAAAGGTGCACACATGTACACCTATCAAAGGTGCACAGGTGCACACCTTTCATCAAAACCTAACTAAGAGACTGAGGTAATGGTGCACATATGTGCAACATTTTTGACCCTTTACCCTAGATATAAATGTAAGGGTGCATATATGCACACCCCATCAATGTGTGCATATGCACACCCATAACCTTGCTAGTCCAATTAAGCCCCCTTTGCACATACTAAGCTACATATGTGTAGGTGTGCACTCCAAAGTGTGCACACCTGCATAGGTGCACCACTACCCATTTATAACCTTTAAAGGGTTATTTAGTGCACCTAGCACACCTATCAAGGTATGCAAGGTGTGCTAAACTATAAATCAAGGGTTTTAGGAGGTTTAACTAGTTTTACAAGGGGTCTGGTGTTCTACATTTGTTTTTTTGGTAATCAACGTTTTGTTAGGGTTTAATTTTCACCCCTTGAAACTAATGTGTGTATGTTTTGTGTAGATAAAATGGCTTCCTCATTGTCCTTACTTGCAAAGAAGATGGCTCCAAAACTAGTTTTTTTCAAGTTTCAAGGGGCACCTAAGAAATTACTCTTTTAGGATGCACATTCATAGATTAGAGATACTAAGTTGGGACATATAGATTGGAATGCATTATTGATACTTTGCAACAAGCCTAAGGAGAGGCCCCTAATGGTCTCAACATTTTCAAGATTAGGCTTGAATAATGTGGCCTCACATCCCACATTGATGCAATATTTAGAGCTTGTCATGGCCTTGGTAGAGAATTATGTGTCAGTAGAAAGAGTTGTGAAGAGCATAAAAGGGATAGCCCTAGATTTAAGACTAAGGAACATTGAGAAATTCTTCCATCTTCTGAGAGCGAATCAATATGTGAAAATTACTTACCATCAAGCATAAAAATTATATATGAAACATGAAAAGGAAACTAAAGAGATCATACAACCATCATTCTTGATAGAGAGAACATCAATGGGATGAAGATTAAGCAAGTTAGATATGACTAGAGGATACATGAAGGATGATATCAGATACTCCATTGTGCTTCTAAGAAGGGTTATGGGTCTAGCGATAGCTAGGCACCTGAATTTTTGGATGTTACATTTCATCAAGACCATCAGAACAACTAAAATGCCAATTGATTGGGCCAGAATACTAAGTGAAAATTTAGATGAGTAGTTGGTAGGATTCAAAGATAACCCCAATTTTTACATGACATCATGCTTGGTGTATTTACTAGCAGCAAGGACAATTCACTATCCAAGATTGTATAAGAAAGGACACATGCAAGATGCTAACACCTGGCCTTCTACGGTATATCCCCAACTATTAGAGAAGAAGCTCTTAGATCAAATAAAAGAATATCTAATAGTCAACAATGCTTTCATTTTTATAATCATCTAGCTCATTGAGGGTGATTATGTGAAGAGGATGTTTGTAGAGGTACCAAAAAAGATTGCAAAGATGGGTGCCTATTACACCCAATTCAAGACATTCACCTATCTAAGGGTAGTAAGTACAACTATGAATCTAGAGAAATTCCTAAGATATCCATCAAATAGGCTCATTTTAATAGAGATTGCAAGACAACTCACATCTACATATGATAGAGTGAGGAAACAACATAGGAAGACCTAGGTATGGCCCATCACTATAGGTCCATTTTAAGTTGAGTAGAAATAGGATATCATGACCTTTGATGTAGAATGGGATCAATATCCCTTGGAAGATTATAACTCTCCTTGTACATCTTTTGATAATATTGGTAGAGTTTAACTTTTGGTAGGGAAACAATTTGTTCATAAAGATGCAGTGGAAGATCATCAGATGAACACAATAGATGACTATGATATCTAAATTAGGGATTATTGTAGGATGACTCTATATCTAGTGGGTAGTGCCTTGAAGATAAAGGTCCCACTTAAGGTTGTCCAACAAGACAATCAAGAGGTCTTAGATGCCTTGTATAATTACGACAAGAAATTTGATAGACCAATTATGAATGCAAAGGTTGACACCAAAAAGAATGCAAAAGCATTTTAAGCTAGACCAAGTTCCTCAAATTGTGATCATTCATGCCACTACACACCCAGTTAAGGGTGAAGGTACCAAAAAAACAATACCAACTTTCCCTTCACAATCTCTAGTTAGGCCAAAAATGATATATAAGCATGATAGAGAAGTTGGTTACTTCAAGATGGAGAAGAGGAAGAATAAGAGGAAAAGGGCTTCTCCAAAGAAAGCTAAACTTGAAGTTGAAGAACCTCAACCAGAAGAGGTGACTTAAGCCCAAGAGGTAGTTCAAACACTTGAGAACAAAGAGCCTCAAAATAAAGAGGTAGCTCAAAATTAGGATATTCCATAGGTGCCTCCACTAGAACTAACCCTAGAATAGGAAGCATAGGAGGTATCCCCACCTACACAAGAGGAACAAACCTCTCCTTCACCTACTATGAAAGCTAGAGCTAGACCTATGATTAGAAGGACTAGGAGGAAGAAGATACAAAGAAAAGTTATACCTATCCCTCTAGTCCTAGAAACCATCCCTGAAGAGGATGAAGAGGATGAAGAAGATGAAGAAGACAATCTCTTGTTGAATCAAAGAAAATTCTTGGCAAGGGCTAACTAGGAAGAGAGAGGGAGGAGCTCCACCATCACATGACCATATATTCCTAGGAAACCTAATGAGGTTACAACTTTAGAGGATGAACAAAAATAGTGGATAGATGAGCAAGAGGGGCAAGGAACAGATATCTTCAAAATATCTAATTTTGACTTTATGCCAGCAGGGACTAAAATTGTAGGTGATAAAATACAAGATACGCCCATGAACCAATCTTTGGGAGAGGATTGGAATAAAATGCCACCTCTACCTCAAGGATCTCTAGGTACCTCACAACCACCATTTCAAGATTTGTCATTTTTGGACAAAGGATTAGCCACTCCCTTCCCTCCTATCACTAAAGAAGAGAGAGAAGTGTGTGAAGAAGAGCTTCAAAAAAGACCAATTGATGAAGTATCCAAGGAAGGAAAAATACTTGAAGAACCTCAAAAAACTTCTTAGGATATAGAGGTGAGGACTTTCGATACTACAAATGTGGGGATACTAAATTTAGATATCTTACACAAGGAGAAGAATTTGAAAAGGCTTGATAAGGGAAAATGGCTTACTAGGAAAACCTCCTCTTCAACCAAGTACTTGTCTCCTATGGACACTATACCAGCCTAGCTAAAGAGGGAAGTTATGGTTTGACAAAAGTGACAACTAATCTTGAATGAAGAGGAGAGCATGGATGTGCTAGTACAAACCATCAAGAGGATTGAACCACCTATAGATGATGCACAATAATTGACCTTCATAATGAAGAATATAAATTAGGACTTACTTTCTCACATATTCATCTCCACATGTTGAGACCAAAGATTTTCCTCCTAAGGACTATCAAATTACAAAAGTCCTATTAGGAAATCCCATAATAGACACAACTAAAGTAATGATTACTATGGAAATTAGGGAGGTGTTTAGGAATTTTGATGATAATGAGAATGAGTTGAAAAAATTGCACAAAGAAAACAAGCTATGAAGAGGATATCTACATAGAATTGTAGGTCCATTGGATCAAGAAAACCCATAGGTCACTCTCACTACGACACTAGAAAGGAGAGATAAGGGGAGTGTCCAAGTTGATTCATTTTTGGGAGCATGTTAGAAATGGAATGAAAATTTTGAGTAGAAGGGTATAGAGATAATATAGGCTAATTTGAACCTATTGCATAATGTTCATTCTAATGAGAAGAAACTAGTATCTATACTAGACCAATATTTTGGGCTTATGGATGAGCTACATTCCTGGGGAAAAGACCTTCAAGCACTCCAAACTAAAAAGGTTCAAAGGTATCATACACTCATGGAAGTGTATACAATAGATGAGATTGATAAACTTGAGGATTGGATTGAGAAGATAGCTATTGGAAATAAGGTCATGGAAGAACTTCATGAAGATATTCAGAAGTTAAAAGGCCAATCTCAAGAGCAAATTTTGGATGTGACTTTGTATTATGATTCTATTTCCCTTGATATTTTTGAAGATGAGTCAAAAATGAAGCTCAAGTTAGTACAAGAAGTAGTTGAACAATTCCAAATAACATTCAAGGATGATTTTTCTGATGAAGATGTTACGCAAGCATTCAAGGTTGAAGAGGTATTGTTGAGACTTGATGGTAGACTCAATGATTTTGTAGAAACTTAAATGGATATTAGTAACTATTGACAAATATTTAGGCATAAATATGAGGCATTATATTTATCAAAATATTTCCAAGTGATGGATATTATAGATAAAATCATGATCAAACATATAGACATCACTCTAGTATAAAGGGGAAGAAAACCCAAAAGCTAAAAATTCAGGTTTCACACTTGGGAAAATTTTAGATTTTTTTGAGTAGGTGCATAGGTGCACTACTCTAGAGATGAGATATTCTAAAGGTTCATTGGAAATTTTTAAGAAGTAAGAGGTGCAACAATAGTTAACTATCAATTTCAAATTTAGAGCTTTCCATGCACCAGAAACAAATTCTGACAATAGTTTAACTCCTAGAAATGTTTAGAGAAGGCCAAGGTTCCATTTTTAGAGGTTCAAGTGACTCCTAGATCCTCTTACAACTTCCTTCTTCTTATCTACTACTTCTTTCTTTTTTTAAGACATATAAAGGCTCATGCACCCATCAATTGATATAAAAAAGGTGGAGTCCTATTTTAGCACCATTTCTTATAAATTGAGGAATGTAACATCTATTCGAGGTTGTTATTTTGATGCAATAATATATGTTTTAGATTAAGGTAAAAGTAGGTTTTGAAGGGGCCTCGAAACCCTTTACATCAAAAATAAAGATATACCATGAAGCTCTACCAAGTTTTAAACGGACCTGAAACCAGCAGTACAATTAAACCAGGTCAAGCAAGGACCTAAAACCAATAGCAATGTTCAAAAAAAGAAACTAGCGAGGACACTAGAACCTAGAAAAAAATATTGGAAAGTGAGGCAACCAAAGAAACCTCCTAGACTAGGAAAATCACCTAGGATTGTTGATCAAATTTGTTCTTCTATTCACAACTTCCTTAGAAAAGTTCTTTCTTTGGCACTTATTCTTGAAGGAGGAAAAACTCAAGCTTTTATTATCTAACAAAATTCTAACAATATCCAAATTATGAATACTATTCAGCCCCCTAATATACCAAATAATGATTTTCATATCTAATTTTTAAGGGTAAAATCCAAAATAGTTGCTTGCCTACCATCAGCAATATTCTGCATACTTTCTAACTCTCTGGTTTTCTTAGTGGTTCTTCTTCCAGATTTTTCTAGATGACCAACATCCAGTTTCACCTTGGACTGTTGTTCTACTCTTTTTCCAAATTTATCCAGAGTAGAAGCAAGATAATTTATCTTGGTTTGCTAGACTTTTTTGCTGCTTCTAGTTTCTACCCCTTTAGTAATAATACCAGCTCTTTTTCTTTGGTTTAGTTTACACTTTGAGTTATCTCCTTTTCAATCACAACATCTAGGGGGGGAGGTTCATCCAAAGGAAGGTCATAATCTACCTGAGATAAAATCTAGAACTCCCTAGACTGATAAATAGGAAGATCACCCATCTCTGATTGATTTGCAGCTTCAGCCAAGAATTCACCTTCATCTAGCACAGATTTATCTTCTAAATCTCTCCTTTGATCTTCTATCCTTTGATAAATAACAATTTGTTTTGATAAATCAGCCAAATCATCTATTCTTTGCTTAGGCATTATGGTATTAGATTGAAAACAATGTCCTTCTTCCTCAAAGATTTCTTTCTCAAATGAAGGCTCTTTATCCACCTTAGCATGTGATGATATAGAATCATCTTTGGGTTTCCATACTTTCTTTTGCTGGATCTTGGTCTTTTTCCCATCTGGAAGACTATTCAAATGCTTTTTACTTTTGGAGGGACAGTATTTAACCAAATGCCCTTGTTTCTTACAAGCATAGCAAGAGTTAGGCAGATCTTCAAAAAAAAATTCTTGAGTCTTTTTACCAAGTTTGGATATTAGTTCCAGCTTGTCTGGGAGATAATTCAAGTTAGCCACTTTAACATAAAGTCTGGCACTTTGAAGTTTGGTTCTAGAAACTGTATCATTATCTAGTGCCACTAATTCACCAAAAGAATTGGCAATACCTTTGAAAATGTCCTCATGCCAGAATTCTAAAGGGAGACCAGGAAGTCTAGCCCAAATGGGGGTGGTTAAGAAAAAAATAATCTGAAAGATCCATGTTAGGCTCTCATTTTTTAATTGTGAGAGAACATTTACCAAAAGACCATGGTCCCCCACAAATAACCATATTCATATCTTCAATGCAATTGAAAACAAAAGAGAAGAATCCATTCAACATTGGGGCAATATCAACTTCTCCTCAAATAATCCATTTCCTTTTAACCATTTTTCTAAGAGATTCAAGAACTGGTCTTGCTCCTAAAAATTTACCCACTAGGGTGAAATCCATGGAGGACACAAAAAAATCAACTAAAGGATTTGGAATAAAAACTTGAAACCCACCTTTCTCCCAGGAAGACTTAGCAGTCACCAGTGGGAAAAGAGGTTTTCATTTAGGTTTCTTTCAAAAAAGAGAAGACCAAGGTTTTAGCCCTTCTAAAAACATTTCCTTGTTAGAATCAGCAACATCTTTCTCCTTCTTGAGATCCTACCCTGTCCCATGAAAAGAATCTAAAGGGAGGACATGAACCCCACAAAAAGGACCAGATTTGCACAGCTTCTTTCCAATATCCACTTTGGCCAAAGAGTCTAACCCAAAATTCTTCTCAGAACCCCCAACAGATCCTCTAAGGATAGAACATCTTGCCAAATTCTCTTTGACCAATTTCCCACCTACCTGCGAACTAGATATTTGAAATTTTGATTGAGCATAAGAATGATTAGAATCACACAAGTTCTTTCCATTATCCACATCAGCCAAGGATTTTGTTCCAACATTCTTCTCTAAACCCCTTCCAGCACTTGGAGGGTCAGATCCTCCTGCCAGATACTCTCTAACCAGATTCCTACCTATCCCACAAAAAGGACCAGATTCGTGCATCTTCTTTCAAATATCCATGTTGGCCAGAGAATCTGACCCAAAATTCTTCTCAAAACCCCCAACAAATCCTCCAAGGATAGCACATCCTTCCAGATTCTCTCTGACCAGTTTCTCGATTGCCTGCGAACCAGATATTTTGAATTTTGAATAAGCACAAAAAAGATCAGATTCACACAAGATCTTTCCATTATCCACTTTGGCCAAGGATTCAGTCCCAACATTCTTCTTAGAACCCCATCCAACATCTAGAGGGTCAGTTCCTCTTGCCAAATTCTCTTTGACCAGTTTCTCGCCTACCAGCAATCCAGCTAATTCGAATTCTGAAAGAGCGGTCCTAGAATCCTCCTCCATTCCAACGTTAAAAAATTTATTAACCCTTGGTTGTAAGCACTATAGGAAAGAAGCCCCACTATTTCACCAAGGGTCAATGGAAAAACATTCTCAATTAAGATCCACAGTAGAGAATGGCCCTGTGGGGACTTGAACCTTGGTTGTAGGCCCTACAAGCAAGAAGCTCCACCATTTCACCAAAGGGACAAGCCCATATGCAATAATATATGTTATTGGTACTCTCATTTTGAGTGTAGTTATTCTTTCTAGAGTGTGTTATTTTTGTGGATACTTGTTCATGATAATAATGGAGCCAATAGTTTTGTTGTGTTGATTTAATTGTGTAATATTTTATATCTAGTCTTTGTTGCATATTGACAAATTTTGCTGATGTACCAAGTTGGAGAGTAGATCACCCTATTTTTCCTACATAGCTTCTCATCTTGCATGAGTGCACTTTCTGTAGCCTTGCAATTTGATAAGAAGTGAAACATCTTTTAGTTTTATTAAGTTTCCATTGACAATTGCATTAGTGGATTTGAGGAAGCACTGCTCCTAGTTTCATTGGTTTCCTACCCAATCTTTTCAACAATTTCACTAGTACTATTAGAACCAAATTTGATGAAGATAAAGAGATTGTAGAAGGTGTAGCCCTTATTGTAAGAAGAACCCAATGGAAAGAATATCTTTAAATTTTGGACTTGTAATGAATTTGGTCATTATGCATCTAAATGTCCTAAAAGAAAGGAAATGTATAAGGGAAAGTTTAAGCCTAGAAGACCTAGAAATTTTTTTGGTGCAAATGAAGATGAGGAATTGGATGAAAGAGTTTAGAGTGAAAGTGATGATGAGCTAGGATTTTTAGCCATTATAGAAGATGATCTTGACATAGAAATCATAGAGAAGAAAGCTCTAGTTTCTCAAGTTGAAAAGAAATCTGATTGGATAATAGACTATGGATGTTCATATCACATGATTGGTGATATGAACAAGTTTGTTGAGTTTAGGAATCATGATGGAGGTATTATTAGAGTTGGAAAGAATGCAACCTCTCACATTACAAGGATATGATCTATTACTCTTGATCAAAAGACTGACGCAAATTATTTTTACCTTGTTGATGGTTTAAAGCATAACTTGTTGAGTGTTGGACATTTTCTAGATAAAAGTTATTAGTTACAATTCACAGAAAAGACCTATATTATGAAAGATAAAGATGGTAAGCTAATTGGAATAGATAAAAGATCTAAAGGTAATATATTTCAGTTGAATCTTAATAAGATGACATATTTCATTGCTAACGTGGATAACAATTGGTTATGTCATAGGAGGTTTTGTCATATAAATTTTGATAACATTGTGAAGGTTAGTAGCACATTTTTAGTTAGATATTTTCCTAAGATTATGAAGCCTCCTAATGTTGTCTGCAAAAAATGTATCATGGCTAAATAGAAGAAGGTATCATTTCCCAGCAAAAAGTTCACTACTACAAAGAAGTTGGAGATTGTTCACACAAATTTGAGTGGCCCTACAAGGACAAGAAGATTCTATAGAGAAAGGTATTTCATGATTTTTGTTGATGATTTCACTAGAATGATGTGGGTAGAATTTCTTAAGGAGAAATATGAAGCATTTGAGAAGTTTAAGATATTTAAGAATAAAGTTGAGAATGAATTTGGTGCAAAGATAAAATGTTTGAGATTAGATAGAGGGGGAGAGTTTACCTCTAGAGAATTTAGCATGTTTCATAAAGAGAATGGAATTAAGAGATGCATATCTTCACCCAAGACTGCTGAGCATAATAGAATATAAAAAAAGAGGAACAAATATATATTAGAGGTAGCAAGAGAAAGATGTATCAAAGATATTTTTGAGTGAAGTAGTCAATACATCAATATACACCATGAACAGAGTGTAGATTAGAAAAGGTATGAATAAGACCCCTTCTAAATTATGGTTTGTTCATACACCTTTAGTAAAGTATTTTAGAATCTTTGGAAGCATGTATTGCATAAAGAGAGATGATGATGTTGGTATGTTTTTAAAAACTTACAAATGTTTCAATCATAAAACCAAGACAATAGTTGAAGGTGAAAATGTAAAATTTGATGAAAATTTTGGAATTGAGGAAAAGATGATGGATTACAATTCTAATGATGAAGAATAAAATACTAGAATTGTTAGATAGAATGTAGAAGTTTTCATTTGAACTAAGAATGATCTATAGAATGATGTAAAAATTATTGGAGTATGCTAGTACTAAAGATCATATTGTAGATATCTTTACAAAGCCCTTGCCTTAAGATACATTTGAGTACTTGAGAGGTATGATTGGGTTTATGCCCCTACCTACTTAAGAGTAGATTATGCAGAGATTTCATTAGTCCAATGGTACATAGCACTATTGTTTGATTGGACTGAATGTTGATGCTTCCTATATGAGGGAGTTGTTGAAAATAATTATGAAATTGTATGTTGTCTTTAATGTTATACAAAATTTCAAGTCTTACCAAGAAATTTAGTGATTGTTGAGCTCACTTAGGCATTGAAGATAGTTTCCTGTGTATGCCAAGCATTCCAGTTATAATCAAGTTCAGAATTAGTTCTTGTTGAGCTTATTCAGGCATTGAAGGTAGATCTTGTATTAACTATGTTTATTGGGTTACCAAAGGAATGTTATCATGATCATGTGTTGACTAGGTTCACTTGGTTACCAAAGGAAAGCTAGTTTAAAATCAATATTGACCAAATTGGGTCAGTTAACAAAGAGTTTCTCTAAGTTGACTGAGTACTCAATTCTATATTAGTCGACTGACAACATATTAAGTTTGATTGATTTATTAGTTAATTCAAGATGACTTAAGGGATGAAAATTGTTTAATTAGAAGTATATTCAAGTTGAATTGACAAGATTGTTCATATAAGTATAATGTCAAGTTGATAATTGAAATGAAGAAGCATGGGACTGAAGAAGATGAATTAAGGAACCTAATTGGAAGGATAACTACAAGAGGATAGAGTATCTAAGTTGACCAAGCTACAAAGAACATTCTAATCAAAGATGATCAAGTATTCAAGCCATAACAAAGATTTAAAAAAAAAATTAAAAAAATTGTATTATCAATCAAGTCAAATCATTGTTACTATCTAATAATTATAGTTGTGAATCAAATCTCCTAATAGAGTTAGCCTAATAGTGATTTGGTAAATCCTCTAACAAGGTGGAATTTCTAGATTGAAGTATCTAAAGACCTCTAACAAGGCCACTCATAATAGGATGAATTAAATCCTCTAACAAGGTCACACCTAACAATGTGTTTTGTAATATTTAACTAGGTTCGCTCCTAAGAGGGCTCACATAAGATGAGAGAAAAATAGTAACTAGTTGCAATTGTTGGTTTTTCCAAATTGGGTTTCAACATTAAATGTTGGTTTCTCTTGTGTTCATGTTATTTTCTTTATGTTTATACACCTAAGTTAAGTGAGGTTAATCACATTTAAATATCTTAAGATCTGGATGTTTAGTGTTAACTAAGTTACAATAGAATATTCAATGTTAACCAAGTTATAAGAAGTTATCGGTTTTATATTGTGTTGACATCTTAAAGGGACTTTTGGATTTATTTTTTTGGTAACTGATTCACCCCTCCCCTATTAATTACTCCTTTCAATTTCCAACAATAGTATCTATGATGAGTAGAGTCATTAAGAACTCTTGGTAATTGGCCTTGAATAATGTCCAGTGATTTTTTTAGTGGAAAATCTTCACCAATTGGCTATTCCGTCTCTTAGGGAAATTGTAATTTGGATAATAAAACCTACATATGGGGTCAACCATGTCTCTAAGATATTAAATAATTTGGGTCAAAATCCAAGGCTAATTGCTCTTTAGTTTACACATAATTGGTCCAAATCCTAGTCCAATCGCCAATGTAATCTACATTTATAACACAATTATTTTAAAATTTTCACTAGCATTTCCCTAATGTTTTCTTATTGGACAATGTTATTTCACCCTTAAAATAAAATAATATTTTTTCTTGAGTTGAGCATCACCTACTATTTTACTAACGTGTATCTCCAACTATCCCCATTTAGCCAACTACTTTATGTTTTGGTCTTTGGGACATGTGTCCTAATTCCAAGAAGATTTAGACTTTATGGTATGTCATTTAATATTAGACCCAAAATAGGGCTAAAGCCATTGATCTATATTACATCAATGGTCCAAATTAATTCCTTTCACCATAAAAATAACAACATTAAATGTGATGATGACCAAGTTGGCAATAGAAAGGGCACATTTTTAATTGAACCTTAATGGATTGGAATACTACAAGTACATCATACAGTGTACACTTGGCATGTGGGCTATGGACCACTTGCGACTCTATAGATTCACCAAAAAATTAAATAATTTCTCTTTGAAAAATGACATATTATCCAACTATTTTAATATTTTGTGTTATATAAAATAATTAATTTGCCTCTTACATTATGAAAATATTTATGAATGACAAAATAAATCACCTACATTTACTTACATACCAAAAAAAAATAAAAATTCCATGGTTATTACTAAATTTTGATATGAAAAGAAAAACTTCACCAATAGAAAATAATTTTCTCCCTTGCCTCGAATGAAAAAATTTCCCTTGATTAGAAATTTTTCGTGCATATTTAATGTTGAATTCACCAACATTTTACATATTTTTCTTGCAAGGGGTTTCTTAAAGTTATCCCTAATAATGTCTTTGGATACTTGAGTTGGTTGAAGTCTTGGAGAAGAAAATTAAAATAATGAGGCCTTTTTCATTGATGTCAATGGGGGATAGAGGAGATATGTACATGAAAAATATCCTATAGGTGATTGGGGGAGAGACAGTTGAATGGGGAGAGATGAGCACATCCTTATTTCTTATTAGGGAGATTTAGAAATATTCATGTAAGTAAGAAGAATGAATATCTCTATGGGTGATATTTAGCATGAAGAGATACGATGTATTGGGGACAAGCTAAGAGTTTTTTAGCATGTGAACAACTGATGCCAATCCTAAGACAATGTAGAAAAAATAGTATTCCAGAAGATTTTAGATTTGATTGATAAAGAGGATTTGAAAAGATGAGAACAACAACAACAACAAAGTATTGTTTGGTGTTCTTGGAACCCGGATGTATTTCATCTATGTTTTTGATAAGGTAAACAGGGTTTAAGGGGTCCTGAAACCCATAAGTTTAACAACAAGAAAGGCTGAAAATAAGTGAAAAAATGCCCAGCCAAAACATAAGCCTTACGGCTGAAAATAAGCCCAAAGGCCCGGCCCGAAACAACTGCCCACTAAAAAGGCCAGAGAACCAACTAGAAAAACAGAGACCAAACAAAAAGCCAAAGCCAGGAGAAACAAAAACCAAAGGACAGAGACCCAACCTAGCAGACTACTTCTCCATCTCGATCATGGTCTGGGCAGCTTCGACGCACTCTTGTTGCTCTTCTGCCTTATGATCCTGGGCGTTCGTCAAATCCTGCTCCATAGTGTTGTCCTTGGCTTTATCCACATCCAGCCTATCTTTGTCTCTGTTCTATTTATCATCTTCCTCCATCTGGTTCCTATCTTTGAGATTTTCCAAGAGAGAGAGGATGTTGTTGTTGATCGAAGCGAGGAGGGAGATCATTTGACTTGCCAGGTTGTGATTGTAGTTCTCAATATTTTTTACTCTCCTCTCCATCAGAGTCTCCCAGCTGTTCCGGTCGCCTTGGCTTTCTACACCTGTCTTGCTCTTGATTTTTTCCATTTGGGAAACCCTATCTCTGACATCCTCAAGCTCATGGAAAAGCCATTTAATTGATCTGAAGTTGTCGATCATGCTATTGCAGGCATTGTTCAACACATTCATGCCCGTTTCTCTTGCATTATCAGAAATAGCCACCATAGCCGGGTCAATTAGCTCATTGAGTCTAGGCTTCTCGAGGTCGTCCACCAGGAGTTGGGGGTTCATTGCCTCTCTGTAGATTTCCATAGTTGCCATTCTCACATTGAAGTTCTTCCAAGCCTTCCTTCTGTTATTAACTTGCACTTCCCCCTCAATCTGTCCAGAGTTGTCATTTTCCTCCAAAGGAGGCTGAGGATGTATAGGGGAGAGGGGAATGGGCAAAGAATCCTTTCCCTGACTACTGGAGCGCTCCATGCTCTCTCCCTCCCTCTTCTATCTTTTTCTCAGTTTCTCCTCATCCAGCTCCTCCTTCGAAACCTTGTCAGAATCATCAATATCCATTTCCTCCTCCACCTCAGCAGAGCCAGTTTTAGCTGGGGTATGACCTCTAGGGCTCTTTCTGCTGGGTAATTTGATAGAGGGGTAATCCTTCTTATGGCTTTTAGTCTTCTTACCTGAATGCTCAAAAACCTCATCAGAGCTAATGCTCTCGACATCGTCGAAATCTAAGGAAAAACTGGAGCTTCTCTTATCAACATCCACCCCCTGGATAGGGTTTTTGCTAATGGTTTAAGCGTGGAAATGCTCATGAATCAGAAGAAGAAGACCCTCATGTAGTGCCAAGTTGACGGTAGCTTTCTTTTTAAAACTAGAAATGGCCTTGTTCATCGAGTTAAAAAGATAATACGGGAAGGAGATCTTACTACCATGGTGAAAATGATTCAGAATCACAAAATGGTGAGTCCTAACCCTATCAAACCTGGGGTCTAGGGTTATATATTCAATGACAGTGTAGAGAACATACCTCCAGAGCTTCTTTATAGTATCCGTTACAAAAAATGTCTCTTTCTTGCCCAGCTTGTTCAGCTCTTCAGTGTTTTTCACAAAATCCTTGATTGCATTAGAAGACATCTTCTTGTCTCTGAAGAATTTATGCCCCTCCATCAAAATCCCCGTGACTTTAGCAACCACATCCTCAGTAATTTGAAAGTAGACCCCGTTCACCTTAACCTTACCATTATTCCACAAATTCACCATGCTGTTAGTGATCTCAGGATCTGAGCCATGAAGTTTCTCGAAGAAATTAGTAACCCCACCCTTTTCCAGCTCTCTCCAAACTTTGGCCTTGTTCTTCCACTTCTGAACTTCCCCCACCGGCTCCTTTCTGCTCCTCTCACCCGTCATGTTTACCTGATCAACTTCCACAATTCTCATGAACTCTGAACTGTGCAAGTTATTTGCATTTGAAAAAATGGTGATGTTTCTTTTATGATACCCGTGAATATACCCCTTTCTGAAAATAATGGTATCGTCCTTTTGAACGTGTCGAAATTTCAGAGGAAACCCCTTTTGCTAGTGAAAATCACGATGCCAATAATGGCACTTACCATTCATTAAGCAATCTTTATTATCCATAATTGCATTGGAT
The DNA here is from genome assembly GCA_028749045.1 of Cupressus sempervirens. NCBI lineage: Eukaryota > Viridiplantae > Streptophyta > Pinopsida > Cupressales > Cupressaceae > Cupressus > Cupressus sempervirens. Next base: position 279,921,775 of record CM053788.1, on the reverse strand, counting down.
TTGAGCCATCCTTCCCAAGATTTTATCTTGGTCAATGAGCAACTTTGCCTCTGCCGAAAAATCTTTTCTGGCATGCCAGGTCAGATTATTGGTGGCGTTAACCCCTTTATTAGCAAACCAATCAGCGACTGGGTTTACCTCTCTGTAAACATGAGTGACGTGGACCTTATCGAACTTTGTGAGAGTGGCGCAAGTCTCAGCAATTATGTTCACAATCGTCCACGAGGGAGGGGAAATACCATTAATGGTATTAATAATGTTTTTGGAGTCCCCCTCAAGCCAGAGTTTAGTAATCCCGGCTTCAAAAGCCAACTTGACCACCTTACTCGCAGCTCTTGCTTCAGCCAGATGAATAGTCTGGATTCCCAGCGGGGAAGCAAAGGCAACTATTCCCTCCCCATAGCTATTTCTTATGATTCCACCGCAACCTGAAGGGCCTGGGTTACCCTTAGAAGCCCCATCAAAGTTTTCTTTTGACCAACCATCTGGGGGGAGAAGCCAGCTAGCATCCTGCCTTTTGAGGTTCCTGTCTTTTTCTTTAGCTATCTTTCTGTCCCCTTCTTCTTCTTCTTCCTCCTTCAGCACTTGGAGATTTTCCTTTATATTCTTTGAGACCTTCCTGCCAAGGATTATAGCCGGCTCCTCTCTGTCTCTAAATATTCTATTATTCCTTTCCTTCCAAATTCCCCAGCAAAAATGGGGTAAAATCCAGTCTGAGTGATCCTGCCGACCAGCAGTATTTCATCTATGTTTCCATCAATGCTAAAGGGGGATATTATTATCATAAATGTTGATGGTATTCCTTTGGGAGAGTATCCTCAACTTTGGAGAGCATGTGGTAGTATTGGCATAGTGCATTCATAAGTATGTTTATCATTGTTGTCAACATAGAAGTAATTCTATGAAGATTGGAAAAATAATAGACATAGATTGTGGTTGTACATACAACATTTTGATAATTAGTTGATGTGAAGTTAAGGACATGTTCCACACTATATCTTGATAATAAGGTTAAGTGTTCATAACATAAGTCAAAGAGATATAGAAGTGTAGGACTAGAAAATGGGATAATATCTAACATACTATGAAAAAATCAGAAAGCTCAATAAACATATATTAATACCCTATTCTACCATGAAAGCCAAATAAAACAAAGAAAGCAACAAAAATTAAAACTCCCTCTTTTAGTTATAGCTCCCATTTCATTCTTTCTTCTCCATTGATGTAGCTCCAATTGCCTATATTACACACAACTAAAAGCAAAAGACTATTGATGAGATGATGCCATGAGAGTACTAGAAGAGTTAATGGATGCTAAGAGATGAAGACTCTAAGAATATGACTCTTAAGGATGTTGAAGACTGTACAAGATTAAGTAGCAAGGAATTAGGACTAGAAAAGTGAGCAAGAAGGCTCAATTTATAGCCAACACGAAAGAGGAGAGGAATAAATTAGAGGGTGGATACTTGTCATCTCAAATGTGCAACTTGATATGAGATTCATTAGCATATCTATGACACATATGACACAAGATGCCAAATTTAAGATTCTATGACATGTGAAAGTCAACATGACTAAGAATGGATGGTAATCCATGACGTGCATGTGACATTGCAATGCCACTTGTAGCCAAGAATCTATAAAAATGGAAGCTTATTATAGCCAGGCATAAGGAATCAAATATATCCAATATGACATACTTAGCCAAGTGTAAATGGAGAATTTTTGATGTGTCATGACCATGTGTCACAATGATGTCAAGGTTATCTTTAGATTATGTGGAATATCTTAATTAAAAATTCATTATTCCACACAATGGAAATTAGTAATTTGGAAATTAGAAGTGGAAAATATGACTTAGGAAATCGATAATTTCCATGGTTTGTGAATGATGAATCAATTAATTAATATTATTAATCAATTGAGGAGGCTTGGTTAGTAAGAACAATTAGTAAGGATTAAATAATGGTTTATTTAATACTATAGAGAAAATTAGATAAGTGCATGATGAAATGTGATGATTATGTAGACTGACTAGGATGATGGTGGATAGGTCAAATCTATGATAATTGGTCGATTGATTGAAATTGATAACATGATAAGGACACATGACATGGATTAAAGACATGTAACATTTAATTGACATTGTAAATGCTACATGATTGAGATTGATTGATAGAGTTGATCATAATAACATCAATGAATATTGTCAATGTTATTAAATTAATTTGATAATGCCACAATTTAACATTGAGAGACTCAACAATGTCAAAGATTGGATGATGTGAATGACAGTTTGACCTAGTGTTGAGAGACATGATAGTGCTAATGTTTGATTTGATTAGTTTGATAGTTTTGATAGGTTTCCAAGGCACCGAGAGACATGAAAATTCCTAGGGTTGGACAACATTTTGGGATGTTTGACACATTTCAAGTTGATTAGGACTAATTTGGGGTGATTCTAGGTAGATTTGGGGTGAATTTGAGTTGATTTCATATGATTCTAGGTTGATTTGACATGATTTTGATAATGTTGAAATAGTTTTGCGTTGGGTGGATGAGATTCCAAAATGATTTGCAAATGATGCGAAAGGGGAAATAAATGATGAAGGACATTATCAAAACCTACTTGATTGATATTCAAGTTTGGCCAAAATATTAAAATTAGTGAAATGAGAAAATGGGAAAAGTTAGTATGAAAATGTGATGAAACCGTAGACACGAACCATTTTTGAGCTTCTAGATTTTGCTCCTCTTTGATACAATGTGATTTAGAATGTTGTGTCAAACAATCACTTATGAGAAAGCCATAACAAGATACCCCTGTAGGGATGATATATATGGGTACCCCCTTGATAAATTGACTAGGATATGTGTATGATAAGTCAATTTGTTAATAATGAGAATACAAATCCATAGCAATAGATGGATCACAAATCAAAGCTCAAACACAAAAGTTACAGGGTGTAGAATGCAAAGTGGTGGTCAATTGAGGGCCCAAGAGTAGTTTCATGGGTTAGCACTCAATAAAGTGAAAAAATAATGAAAATTATAGCTCAAATTGTTCACAATGAATTTACTAATCCAATGCAATTGATGGATCACAAATTGGAGTTCAAACACAAAAGTTATGGGCTCTAGAGTGAAAAATAGGGATTAATCAAGAGTCTCAGAGTAGTTCCATGTATCTAACTACCCCAAGTGCATAGAGGGAGCACTAATTCATTCCAAATGTACTATAAGATGACCAAGTTCACCTTGTGCACACTTGGGAGGCCCTACTACACTTTGATAGTGCAAACTATGCCCTAGAAGGCTCTGGGGGGCCAAAATCTATCTGACTAGACTCAAAATGGCTTGAAACTTTTTGGGCATGCCCAAAATGATAGAAATAGGTAGAAACATGGGTAAAATCAATCAAAATGGTCAAATATCATCAAATTTAGTAAAATGTAGGTCATATTTAGGGAAACTTGGTAGGAAGCTAACAAGGAGTGATGCAAAGGGTCAAAAAGAGTGTAGATGAAATCAAAATGACCCAAAATTTGGTCTACATGCTCAAAACTATAGAACGAGTTAAAAACATAGGTTAGCCTAATAAAAAAGGGTCAAACATAGGTAAAAATTGGTCAATAATAGGTCAAACATGGTCAAACCTAGGTCAGAGTTGTTGGAAAGCCACAAAAGGTTGATAGATAGTGAATGATGATTTAGGAATGTAGGATGAAGATGCTTTTAGTGTATCAAAGTATGAGACCATGGTGGTGGTTGATGAGATGGATGATAGAAGATGAAGGAGATGAAATGAGGACTAGTTAGTAATGAGGTGAGGACTTTTTCTTTTATAAAGTGCACTATTTGTCAATGGAGCTTTATTTTGATATGGCAGATGGAATGAAGCACATCATGGCATAAAGGGCTAGAGTGAAAATGAAAACCTTTTGTGTAAACAAGAAAAATGCTAACAAATAATGACCTTGACCTTCCTAAGGAATATATATGCCCTAGACTCTCAAAGTTACATGATTAATAGATAGAAAAGAAAAGAAGACCATGAACCATCTGGACCACTCTCATAGATCATTTTATATCATCAAGTGGCACACCAACATGATCAAAGAAAAATAAAGAAAAAATAAATCACTCACTAAATAAAAACTATTCTTGTTCATTATTACTTATTTTTTAGTGTATTAGGTCTTCAGAGAGTGTTTGATAGATTCATGATGTGATAGGTTGGATTGATTGTTGGTTAACATTGCTCAGATAGTGTGATTTTCCAAGTGTAGTGCTTTGATTTTCAATCTACCAAAGTGTGAATGCTTAAGAAAAAGGGGTGATTATCCACAGTGAGTATTTACAAGGTGTATTGTAGGGGTGATTATACATAGTGACTATTGACAAGGTTTATTGTAATTTTTCAGTGAGTTTTATGATTTTTAGGGTTTCTGAGGATATTTGATGTTTTTTTGGCTCATTTCTTCAGGACATTTTATGATTTGTAGGGTTTATTTCAGGACTTTTTATGATGTTTAGTGGTTTTTTTTAGGACATTATATGATTTTTATGAATTTTTTTTGGATGTTTTATGATTTTTATGAATTTACTTAAGATGTTTTATCATTTTTATGAATTTGTTAAGGACATTATATGGATTTTTGTGTTGTTTTCAGGACATTATGTGATTTTTAGGATTTTTTCAAGACCATATCTGAATTTTTAGAAGTTTTTAAGGATCATATTTGGAGTTTTAGGATTTTTTAGGATCTTTTTGAATTTTAGGATTTTTTCAGGATCATATCTGAATGTTTAGGATTTTTTCAAGATCATAAAGGATTCACAAGTGTTAGCTCCAATCTAATATGTGATAAGTCGAATGGATAATATGTGCTTAGTGAGATGCCCCTAGTTCAGTTTCAAACTTATGCATTGTGTAGGTGATATGCCCCTAGAGAAGACACAAACTATGTACAAAGGCCAAAGATAGAGTATGTATAGACTATTGACACCTGGGTAAGATAACAATGGATATTGATTAGCTCATGGGCCATGATCAAGAACAAGTAATGTCTTGCAATATGATGGAAGCAATCAGGGAATGATAAGGGGAAAAACCAAATGGAATCCTAATATATGGAGGAGCCACAACTAATTACACATGGTGCCTATGTGCTAGGTCTTGACCATGGTACTTTCCTAAAGCACCTATTTGCCAAGTTTTCAATTTTGGATGTAATTTTTCTCTTTACTCAAATTTTTGTACCAAGACACTTTTTTGCCAGGTTTTCATCAAGGCATCCATTTTTTCATGAATTTTTTCACTTTTTTTTGTTTCTTTATTTTTCTAGGACTTTTTTTTTTTTTTTTTTTTTTTGCATGACTTTTTGACCTTCTTTTGCTATTTTTCGGGACTTTTAGACAAAATCATGGATGTTGCTAACAAATGCTGAGAAGAAATCTATTGTTGGTGTTTCTAGTTGATAACCTCTAAACCCATAAGTCACTATAACTATGTAGGATTCATTCCCATTTTGTAGCTAAAATTGAACCACTGGAATGACCTTGAGATATACCATCATGTACCTTATGTAAGACAGAGTCTTCTTTTCACAAATCAGGCATCTGAGGATAGTTGGGTTAATTGATCATTGGTATAAGATGTCACTGATGATGATGTGCTCAAAGGCTAGTTGGGTAGATGTTTGATTTGGGTTATTAGACAAATTAGGTAGTAGGACTTGGGTATAAGTGGTTGGATATAAGGAAGAGCTATGAGGATTGAGACCAATGACTTCCTACATGAAGGCTAATCAAAAGATCTCAAAAAGACTTTGTGGAATTTTGAATACTGGGACACTCATATTCATGGCATCAACTTGTTCATCTTGTATTCTTGGGAGCTTCTTTACTTTTAATTTTTCATGGCCTAATGTAGCCTTTTAATTTTCACTAAGAGACCTATTCTTTCTATTTTTTCCCTTTGTTTTTAGTTTTGTAACTGTAAGATGGAGTTGACTCCCCAAAATATGCCAATGTGTTCTCTTTAGGAGAAATTAGTTCTTTATGATTGTCAATCATAACGCCTTCATAAATTTCAAATTCTTTTACAAGAGCATCATCATTATCAAATCAATCAAAAATAGATAGTCCACACTGGTCCCAATCCAATAGTTTAGGATAACTTGAGCGGATTTCATTATCAATATTGAATGGGCTCTAGTTGAAGGTATATATATAGATATTGGATTTAGTGGTATTATTGGGGTCATGCTTAGAAGCTGGAGGATTTGGATCCCATAATATATCGATCCAAGGTATAAGATTGGTTTGAGTGATAGGTGGAGCTATATGTTTATTCTCCATAGGTAGGCTATTAGGGTCAACAAAGATATGGTCAAGTATATAAGGAATAGTAAGGTCATTAGTCACAGGTTGGGTATCCTTGGATTCCTTTTCATCATTCAAAACATTCACAATCTTACATGAGGGTACCTTAGTACTAGGAGGACCTATTTGTAATGGTTTGAATCCAAGCCCAAAGCTAGGAGATCATCATTTTATAGTAATAGGTTGAGTAATGCCTTGTTTTTGAGGTCCAAGACCACTACATCCATCATATCTTTGTTTCTACTTGATAGAAAACATAGGTCCATACTTTTTAGGAGATATAAAAGTGGGTTCTTGGTTTACTTTCTCTTTCTTAATATAGATAAATATATTCACATAGACATGTTCTTCATGTAGGCCACCTTCACTAATGAACTTGATAGAATTGGCATTTTTTGTACTGATCTCAAAATGTTGTGCTTACAATAGTTGTGATTTACCAAAAGATTAGGGAGAAAGTGGTGACTTCCTAATGTGGAATACTTGAGACATAAAGTATTCTCCACACCCTTTGTCTTCAATCTTCAACTTTTCCTTGGCCTTACTAAGGAGTATATTAGGGTCCACATATCTAGAGTAATCTATGGGTTGTGCTTCATTGTTTGTTAGAACTTGGTACATAGTAGCATCTCTTAAATTAGTACAAAAATAGAAAGGATCTTGATCACTAGGGATGGTAACCTCTACATTTTTATAGGAAAATTTTAAACACTAGTGGTATGTAGAGGGAACTAATTTCATAGCATGGATCCAAGGGCATCCTAGTATCATATTGCAATTCATTTTGATATCTAAGACTTGGAATAATGTATTCTTGGTAGTTGAACCAACTCTGATGTGTAATATAATAATGCCCTTAAAGAAGTGTCTTCCATAATCATAGGCCTTTATTATGATTTTGTGAGAGGGATCCATATCTTCTTCAAAGTAATCTAGACCCTTAACAACTTTAAGGGTACAGATGTTCAGTCCCTCTCCTTCATCTATCAAGACATGTCTAACCTTAGCATTATGGATAAAGACTTCGAGGTGAAGGGGGTCATTGTGATTGGGTCTATCTTTAGGGACATCCCAAGGTGAAAAGGTGATCTATTATGAGGTAGATAAGTTCCCAACCATGGCCTAGAACTAGGCAACATCAATGTTATTGGGGACTACTAACTCTTTTAGGACTTGATCCAAGATCTTTTGGTGTTGAGAGGATGCACATAGTAAGTCTAGAATAGATATTTGTGTGGGGGTCTTTTCAAGTTGTTCTACAAGGTTATAATCAAAAGAAGTAGGAGAATTAGGTCTACCAGGGGCTATAGGTATAGCAAGGGTAGTGGGTCTAGAAGGAGCTCTAGGTGGAGTGATCATGGTATGATGCATAGTGACAATACAATAAGAATCCTCAACCTTTAAGTTGAATATGGATATGTGAGAGTCAGACTCATTGAAGCAATCGATGGTGTAATTATACCTAGTGCCTATGTAATTCAAATTATCCTCTGAACTTGAGTTTGAACTAGAGACCTTTTATTTGTCATGATTAGCCAAAGGATCTTTAAAGATGGTATGATCAGAATTGGATGCTAGTAGGGAGGGATCAACTGTAATTATACAATCATTGATAAGGTTTTTTATTTCATGTTTTAGCTGAAAACATGATGAGGCCTTGTATCCTTTGGTGTGGTGGTAATCACAAAATTTTTTGTCATCCCACCAAGAATCTTTAGTTAATGGTTCATCTTTGATTGGGGGTAATTGCAGAAAGTTATTACTAAGTAATTGTTAAAGTGCAATCTCAAGAGGTATCCCAAAGAGTGTAAATTTCTTGCTTTGTTTCTAGGATGTCTTCGAGGTCTATTCTATGTGGAAGTCTCAGTTTTCTATTGTTGAGGTGGTGTTTAATTGGGAGTTTGTGAATTTGTAGGGTTGCACCTTTTAGAGTTAGTTGAGGTTTCCCTACTCTGATAGTTCTTGCATCCATAATACCATCATTGGTTACATTCTTGTTCTTGGAGAAAAAAATTGCCTTGTCATTAGAAGAATTTGTGTTGGTGTTTTCATTGTTTGTTTTGAGGATTCCTTTTTGGATGAGGGCATCTTTACTGCTAGGTCCCTTTTTCATTATCTTATTGATGGTGCCTAGACTTTTGATCTTGAGTTCATACATTAAATTAGGGACTAGGTTTTCAATGCATAAATTAACTTGTTGTTCTTTAGGAATATTTAATAAGCATTGATTGACAAGGTTTCTCCACCATAATTAGAATTTTATAAATTGTTCTCCTATATTTTGTTTTTGTTGAGCATAGATTAGAAAGTGTCACCTCATTTGTAATGTTGAAGTCAAAGTGAGAGATGAATTTTTCAACTAATTCTAACCAAGATTTTAGGTTACCATGAAGTTTGGAGTATCATTTAGTATGGGCCTAGCTAGAGACAAGGGAATAGTCTCATGAGATATGTGAGCTCATCATTGACTTTAGTACAAGAGGAACAAAATTCCCCAATGTGATCAATTGGGTTGCCTTTTCCTCAATATTTTTTAAATCTTGGTGCCTCAAAATGTTTTGGAAATGGTGGCATAGACAAACTTTTGTCAAAGGGATTAGGATGTAAGTCCCTTTCTTTGTATAGAACCTATTTCTTCTAGACTCCTAATGCCTCGACTTGTTTGGATAGTTGTTTGAACTATTGTAACAAGTCCTCATTAGGGTGTTGAGTGGTACTCCTTTCTTCAAGTATTTTAAATCTCCAAGTATACCTTTTTCTATGGTGAGAAATATGTCTACTTGGTTTTGACATTTCAGTATTTGAAGACTTGGGTGTTGTATCACTAGGAGGTGGAGGTATGTTGGTACCTCCAAGGAAGAATGGCTTTGTTGTGGTACTTTTTGTGGTACTTGTTGTGGTATTTATTGTGATTTTTGTACCATAATTTGTTGCATCAAATGTTGTGGTTGTTGTTGTGCTATTTGTTGGGCTTGTTGTTGAGATACCTTAGTTGGTTGATTATAAGGCAATGTATGGGATTATTGTTGTGGAGGTATCTATTAAGATCCTTGTGGCACATATTGTTGTTGATAGGCAATTTTTGTTCTAGACACTTTTGATATTCCAACTATTGTTTTAATTTCTCTTGTTTTTTGGCAAAGATAGCTTTTTATTGTTGGAATTGTTTTTGGTACATTGTGCATGGATCAAGTGGATTTACATTGTGTTGTGTGTTGGGGATGTTGAGTCCTTGTACCACTTCAAGTTGTTGTTGATATGTTGTATTCATGTTGAGTGGATTTTGACTTGGTTGTGTATTAGGGATGTTAAGTCCTTGTACCACATAAGGTTGTTATTATCTTGGAAGTTGGTTATTTCCTTTAGAGGTGAACATCATGTTTGGGTCTTGATACTTTTTTTTGTTAGATGTTTCTTCTTGGGAGATCATATTGATTTAGCAATGAGACATAATCCTTTGGGGAATGGGTGAAATGTCAATAAGACTCTTCCATTGTATGTCAATAGGGGTTTTGGATGTTTTGCTTGGTATACTCATATGAGGCTCCATAACATTTGATGTCATAACAGTTGGTAGAGTTAGGAGAAAAGGTGCACTTTGTTAGGAGGTATGTTTGGCAACCCTAGAGTGCAAGTCCCCTTAGACACTATTGTCTAAGTTTCAATCCATATGTTTTTGCTTTACAATTTAAAGTCAAGTCAAAAGTTAAAGTCTTGAGTCTGAGTCTAGATTTCCCTTAGGATGGCCTTTCTTCTCATCTCCCTTTGAGTTAACCTAATGCATGAAATCATATGGGAAATAAATTATTTCTTGACTAGGTGATTAGGTTATGGGAGGGTTTGTTATGAATTTTTCTAATGAGAAGAAGATCTAGATGTTTCTAATGATTCATAATTCCTTGTTCCTAATCATGTTGAAGAAAAAAATTCATGTTGAGAAGCAATTCTTTATGAAAGCATTTCTTCATCTCTAAAAGTTTCTAACTCCATGGTCAAATATATATATCTAGAGAAGAATACATTTTCATAGATATATACAGAGCAAATGCAGAAGAGAAACTGAAGACTGAGGTAGAATTGGTATACAGATTGTGAGAATAGCTTAGAATCAAGTTCAATTGAATTCAATACAAAATGAATGCTTGAAGATAAGAAATGGTGAAGGAATCAAGTCAAAGGTGGTATGACTCTTTCAAAAATAAAATTGATGGCTCAGATGTGATCATAATAAGCTACATGGAAGAGAAAAGTCAAATGAAAAAAAGAATGCATGTAATTAGCCAGTTGACAAGTCAAATAGTTTAAAAGAAGATTGTGGATCATGCATGTTCTAAGCCGTCTGATTGAAATAGATCAACACTTTTTGCTATGTTTCTATGGGGAGATGCACATAAATTATTCATAGAAAAATAATGAGAGAAAGATACATGTCTAGTGGGCCATCATTTTTCATAAAGTGCAGTTAGAATTCAGTCATGAGGTACCACAAAACCCTATGCTAGATCTTCAAGCTAATAAAGTAGTGCCACATGTATGCTATGATGTACCTAGTTGGAAAGGTGGACCTATGTCATAAAACAAAGAGATGTAACATCATTTTATTACCACCATTAGATTGAGATAGATCGATTTTTGTTGCTATCTTGCTATAAAATGTTGCTCAGTTATTCTATGCAACAAAGTGACAGTTCAACATGTGTATAAGGTGGAACCAGGGTGGAAATGATAAAGAAAGGTCTCAATGTTTAAACCACAATCATTGATTTAACATTGAAGGTTAGTATTTAAAAATATAGTGACCAGTGGAATATGAAATAAGTACTTTGGCATGAAACAATACAAAATAAAAGAAACAATGATTTTCCATAGTGTTTTCTAAGATAAAAAGAAGTTGAAAGGTCATGGAGTATTTTCAAGAATATCTCTGATTCAGAATCATTGATGGAGAAGATTCAACTTGTCATATTATTGGATAATGCCATATTTTATCCTCATTTTATTTTCTATTTGCGACTTTTTCTCTACCAGAATTAAAAAATGATAGAGAACTATAAATGTAATCTCATTTGACATAACAATGGTCGAAAAGCTTGAGGCTTAATTGTTCTATAATTCCATTTATAGTATTCTTTTCATGTTTTGTGGTCCATGCATTAGGTAGTTTTACACTTAGAGATGAAAGAAAATTGTGTATGATCCTATAAATAATCAGATAGATTCCACTTCATTTTGATATTTGTAGTTTAGTAATTCTATTTGATGTTTCATATATAATTCTATTTCTTCTCTTGATAGTTTCATACATGTTGGATAATTCATTAGGGATTAAAGAATCATGTATATGAATCTATTTGATATTTTTTGAATTTCATTTCAGCTAGGTCTAATAGATAAAGCAATTCCACTTTCCTTCATATCTAAAGTTCTTTCTTTCCTACTTCTACATTTAGATGAGTAATTTACATTTAGAATAGAATTAGAAGTTAGAAAACATCAAGATAATCTACTGCAATTATTCCATTGAGTGTGATAGGTTATTCGTATACATCTTGCCTAATTTGTTTGTGCCTACAAATAATTTGGTTATCCTTTATTGGTCTTAGGTTAAGAGCTTATAATATTAAGACTTTTGATCTCATAAAAAACATATTCATTACATATCATTGAAAATCATAGGGAGATGTACCTAATCTAATTTAGAGGGCATTAATAGAGTACATACACTAACCCATTTTTTGGTAAACATCCTTTTTTTAATCCAAACATTGGGTATCAAAGAGTCAAGATTATCAAATCTAATAGGAGAACAAACTGTTAACCAACATGCATGTCTTGTTGTTGCACTATTTGATTGAGGTCAATTCTTAACATTCTTTTGGGATATTTTGGAAGAGTCTTCTTTCAATTTATTGATGGAGGTTCATCAAACAAGGGATTAATGTTAATGTGTTCAAAATTACTTTAGAGGATTTCAATGGTTGATTCTTGGTGAGATCTTATAGGTGTTATATGTGTATTTGAAAATTCCAAAGGTTATTTTCCCTTGTCCAAGTCTAAATTAATTATGGATTGTATGCTTTCAAATGTTGCATTGTTTTGATGTTTGGACTTAGGTACCTCCAAATTTGGATTAAATTTGACAATTTCTTGGGCTACCAAAAGTTTAAAGTTTTTGGGAAAAGCCTTGTCTTGGAAAACCTTAGCCATTTCTTCATCAGTGATGCCATAATCTGTATTAGAGTCATGACTTAAGTGTACAATACCTTGTTGTACATTCAATATGTTGGGGTTGAAGGTACTTGTGTTGGATTTGTTGAATTCGAAGGAGTGTGTTTGTTCATCCGCAGGTGTGGTTGGCACACTTCCACCTCTAGGTGGTATTGGTATGAATATGGGTTCAAAGTTAGGGCTCCATTGAACCATTTTGTGTTTAGGAGAATTGTTAAAAGGGAACTTCATGGTGGATGTGTAGTTAAGGGTTGATTATGTCATTTCTTTTTGGTTAGGGTTTGACAGATACATTTTTAATGGGTCCACAAGAAATGGTTGTAGACTTCTGTATGATCTATGTCAAGTATTTTCAGGGGTTTTATAGTCTTCTTTTATCATGGACAAGCTTTAGGTTGTGTTTGTACCTCAAAAAATAAGGGTCGATATAGTTCTTCAGGTCTTTGAGTTGATTGTGTCCTTATAAGTGTTGGCATGATTCCTAAGGATGCAAATACAATGGAGGAAACCTTAAATGGACTCTCTACCTCCCAAGTGTGTACCTATACTACCAATTGTGCTTCAACAATACCATGTGCACACTTGGTGCACTTAAAGCCCTAAAGGTATGTGATTGGTAAGTAGAAGGTATGCAGTTAGTAAAAAAATATGTGTTAGGGTGACAAATATGTAGAGTGTGAATGATCTAAGTTTTTTTAGGTGTTTTCTAGGGTTTAGGGATGTAACGTAAACTATGAGAATGTAGTTTAGGGTGTTGTAAGATAAAATGAACTTCCCAATTACCAAGTGAGCTTTGAAACTACCAACTACACCCTTGGTGAACTTGGGCCCCTCAAGGTATGCAATTGATAAGAAGAAGGTATGCAGTTGGTAAAATAGGACAAAATTTGATAATTAGGATGTGGGTATGCAAGATATAAGTATTTTTTGGATTTTTAAGGGTTTAGGTATGTTATGTAATCTATGAAAGTGAAAAATTACCTAGGGTTTTGATATGAAAGATGCAAATGTCCTAATGAAATGATGCACAAATGCAAATGTGAATGATGTTTTGGGTTTTGACTAATGTGTATGAAAATGACTCTATGGTGTGCAAAATGAAGATTAGGGTTGAACTTTGGACTTGGAAATGATGTTAGAGGTTGATGTATGAAAGTTAGAATATGAAAAGGAAGGTATGCTAAGGTTAATGATGTTTGGGACATGCAACATGGAGATATGAGATCAAGAAGGTAAGTTGATTGATATACAAGTTAATGGTGCTTGATATTGGAAGAGATGCTAGGGTTTTGAACTATGCAACTTGAAGAGGTTATGTAGCTAGGGTTAAACAAAATGACATTTAGGAAGACTAGGAATATGATAATTCTATGACAAGGTTATATGCAAGGTTTTTAACTTAGGATCAAATATTTGGAAAGTATTAGTCTAAGAGTTTAACCTTGTGAAGATGGAATTTGGATCTTGACAAAAAAAAGAGAAAAAAATTGAAAAAAATCAAGATGATAAAAATAACAAGGTCAAATCAATCAAGACATAGATAGAGTTTGATCCAAGAAAATGATATAAAAAATTTATGACAAAAGGACTAGTCAAGATCTATCATTCATCAACATAAGGAGATACTTTAGGACTTGTACTTTGTTATGATTTTTGACTCAGTTCAAAGGGTTTTGGTTCCAAAATGAGGTTTGTGAGGGAGTCAAAATGAGGGTTATGCTAATTGGATATGAAATATACAAAGGTCCTAAGATGTAAATGTTGACATTTCAGTCAAGTTTGTTTATAAGTGACACACACAATTCATTAGATAGCTAGCAACTACTAAGCTTGTTGTATATTTAATAGTGTTAACCAAGTAATTTAGGCTCTATCGAGTTCTACAATTGCTATCAAGTTTAATGAACAATATTTAGTTCATACCAAGAAGCATCTACCAGGTTGGTGATTATCAGTGTAAATCAAGCTTCATAGTGTTTATCAAGTTTCTCAATGCAAACCAAGTTCTCTAGTGCTTACCAAGTTTGCAACTTCAGCAATGACAATCTAGTGTTGATCGAGCTATGTAGTCTCAACCAAGTGATTCAATTTATATTGAGTTTGTAGTGATAATGTTAATTGAGCTATGGAATGTGAATCAAGTGATTCAATTTATATGTCAAGTTTCATAGTATTCATCAAGTCACCAATGCAAACCAAGTTCAAACTACTTGGAAGTGATTAGTATGGGCTAAGCTTCTACATCTACCAAGTGCATGATGATTTCGAGCATTGACAATGGTTTTTGAGTGTTAGAACCTCAGTGAGTTTGTCTTCAGAACTTGAGTACCTGCAGTTGGGATGACTTTGTGTATTTTGGTGAAACATGTATTCTATCTAAATTTGATGAATTGTAAATTGGATTGTTATATATGTAATGTATTGTATCACATCCAAACAAAAAGAAGAAATAGAATATTAAGAAGACACTAAGAGTGGAAGTGTGACGTAAAAGGATACAATAGTATAAGGAGCAGCAAAAATTTATCTATCACAACAAGGTGATTACTACACTCAAAGAGATCTCATTCAACAAATCAAGGTTGTAGATCAAAGATTAGCCACTGGTTCATCCTAATAGGTGGAACAATTAAATCTTTTCACAAGGTAGACTTAATAGTCTTTTGTAAATCTCTTTACTAAGTGCATACTTCACTGTATGTTTTTAAATCCTTTTGCAAGGTAGACCTAGTAGTCCTTACTGCTCTTAATAGGGTAGATCATCAAAAGTGATCATTATAAGCCTTAACAAGCCAACTTTATACTACAATACTAAATCTTGTGGCTATCATTCCCACCCTAATTTTACTTTCTATTTGGGAGGTTTTTGGATCACCATATTGTGTGTCAAAGTGTTATGAACATTTTAATGCTTTCAATTTTTCATGTATGCAATTAGATCATAATTGACATGAGGGATTAATTTGTAAATAAATATTAAGTTTACTTGGTTATTGATTTTTTCTTCTCCTCTTAGTAACCTATCCTATCTTATATTTCAAACAATTGGTATTAGAGCTTGTGGTTCTTAGAGAAAATTTTTAACAACTTGAGCAAAAGATTAGAGGCTATGGAGGTATTCAGACTTGATAAGGCCATTGATAATAAAAAGCTAGATTTGGAATTGGCTATTGGACAACTTAAGAAAGCAAAGGAGCAACTCTCTCAATCCTTGAAAAGAAGAAAAGATCTTGTAGAATAGATGAATGATAAACTCTACATTGAAGAAAGAGTTGAAGATATCTATTTAGAAAATAATTCAAATGAAGCTAATAAAGAAATTAGTGAACTATTAGAAAAGAATGGTACACTTCAAGAAGAAATAAGAAAGTTGAAAAGAGAACAAGAAATTTAGTTAGTAAGATTGTGTGAAGTCATGGAAGAGAAGAATACAATAAAAGAAGAGTTAGAAGGAAAGAGCAATGAAATTCAACATCTATTCCTTCAACAAGTAGACTTCATTAATTATCTTACTAATAAAAATGAAGAAATCACAAATCTAAGATCAAAGAATGAACGATTGCACAATGATTTAAACACTGAAAGAAAAACCAATGAGAGGATGGTGAAATCTCAAGTAGACATGAATCAATTGAATGAGCAAAGCCAATATAGATAAAAAGGCAATTTAGGAATTGAATATAGATAAAAAGCTGAATCATCCAAGCAAGGAACTCAAGAGAATCAAAATCCTACTTGCAATCACAATGGTAAGCTAGGTCATACATCAAACAAATTTTGGAGTCATGGTAAAGCTAAATTCAATGGAAAATGCTACAATTGTAATCAGCATGGTTGTAGAGCTAATGAATGCAAAGAGAAACCTAAATTTGAAGGCAAATATCACAAATGCAAGAAGTATGGGCAGAAATCTTCTAAATGAAAAACTAAGATATTGAATCCAGTAGAATAGATTGTAAAAGGTATATTTGGTTGGGACTAAAATACTTGGTGTAGATGTCACTACTGTAGAGAATTCAGACACATTATAATGAATTGTGTAAAACATCACACGAGGACAAGAGACAACACTAACAGATATTTTATTTGTATAGAACTTGGACATCTTGCCAAGAATTGTACGACACTAGAAGAATTAAAGATGAAAAGAAAGCCAAGGCTTATAACATTAGAAAAAAAAATGAGAGAGCAATGGATTCTAAAATCTTCTAAGAATACAAGTTTCAGCAATGAAGTACATGTCACTCAATAATTGGGTGACTCAAGCATTTCAACTTGATCTCCCACAAGGATAAATACAACTAAGATTTTGAAGTAGACATCCTACATCAATTCTAGTCAAGGTAGAAGGAAAGATCCATATTAGTATTCAAGATACAAAGGGATCACCAAGTGTCTAAGGAAATTTTGGACCTTGTCAAGCAAGGTTAGGAGGAACTAAGTCATTTTATGGACACTAAGTCATTAATGACTCTATTGAGAAATTAATTCAAGCTTAGTGGAAGATAATATGTCATCAACCAAGAAAATGTATCAAGCATTTATGGTGATTGAAAGGGGAAATTTGTTAAGAAGGGTGAAATTGAATGCATTTGTCACCATGAATTTTCAAGACATATTTGTGAAGAGTGATTTTTGTGCATCCAAGCAATCTATGAAAATTTTACTATGTTTTCACAAACCCTACCAAGCGATGGCATCCTCTAGTAGCAAGACAAAGAAAGGGTCCAAGATGTTAGTTTGAGGAGTTGAATGGAAAGCACTAGATTTCAAGCTGAGTCTAGCTATTGTAGAAACACTTGATCCTATTGGAGCTCAATTATAGATTCCATCGAAGGTATTTTTTGTTAATGATATTTGCTTATAGTTTAATTATTAAACTCAAAATATAGGAATCCTAGAAATGGATGAAAGGTTAGAAAATTTGAGTGGGAATGGTGTGTTAAAACTTGAGCATCAACACCTAGAAACCAAGGTTTTAAACCACATTCCTCACATGCCCCAAGACTTTTAGATAAAATGGATAAGTTTTATCCTTAGCTTTGTGCACAATGGGTAGTTATGGTTAGAGAAATCTATTCCCATAACAAATAAAATGATTCATCAAATCAAGGAGCTCCCAATGTTGGTAAAGGCAAAAATAACTAAAATCCTAAGTCAGGTAGAACTGGAGAAGAATACCCTTGCCAAATGGGATAGAAGGGGTATGAAGATTAGTTGTGTTACTAATATGGAGCTGAAATTTGGAATTCATATAATTGTACACCATATATATATATCTAGTCGACTCAATATGTATCATGTGAGGTAGTGGATCTTGCTTTCAAAGTGGTCAAGAAAAACATGTCCTTCAACCTTGCCAAGTTGATGTTGAACCAATTCAACAAAAACATAGAGAGCATCAGGTCATCAAAGAATAATATGTGTAAGTTTGGTTCACTCTTAACTTGTCTATTTTTATTTGTGAATTTTTTTTTCCCCTCAAAAGATATAGTTGTATGAAGAAAATATTTGCCTGTTCTTTATCAAATCAATGAGTATATAGTAGAAATGGGTGAAAATTATGTCAGTATCATGGACAACTATTTTGATGCATTCAAGGATAAGATGAATAATAGATTCAAAATAGCAAAGATACTTGTAGAAGATGGCAAGGATGATATTTTTTCTATGGTAGATTGTACCAAAGTGTATATACAAGTAGTAGAATCAAGAATCGTATGGGTCAAGCCTCTAGGTTATGAGGTCAATATTGATGACACCAGAAATATTATTGAGGCATTATTAAATGAACCTATGGATCCAAAAGCCACATATTTTGGTACATATAATGAAGCTAAGGCCATAATAGAACTAGAGATAAAACTTCCTCAAGTGGCTAGCAAAGGGAAGAAGAGGATAGCTAAATTGAGACAAACTAGTTCTACTCTCCTATTAATAGAATGTAAAGGTGATGATGTGATTGATGATGATGTAGAAGATGAAGAAAAATAAAAAGAAGAAGATCCAGTCAAGAAGAAAGGTAAGGTTATCATAACCAAACCTACAAAGTCATCTACTTTAGTGTTTACAAGAAGAGCATCTAGAAAGAAACTAAAAATGGGTGAAGAAGTAGGGGATGTGATTTTCAAATGGCCTCCACCCACATTTCAAGAGAAATTGAAAGAAATTGATTCTAGAGAAGACATAGAAAATTTTAAGTCATTAAGATATGAAACTAGAAATGAATAAGAAAAGAAGCAAGTTGAAGACATGATTGTGTCTAAACTAGGTAAATGGAGATATTCTCCTAAAAACATGTACAGTAGATTCCCAATGAACTGATCGAGAAAACAAAGCCAAGATGGGAACATGCCAAGAAAACTACTAACAAGATATATGAGCAACCTCTGAGGCAACTCATTCCAAGCTTATATAATAAATAAGTGAAAAAATCCATCAAGTAGAATGAAGAAAAAATTACATTGAAATTCAACACTTTCTCGATACTGATCAATGACATTGAATATATGGTGAAGAATTCCACTAACACATGGAAGAACATCTACAAACTTCATAAGTAGAGTGATTTTGTTGTTCATATTAGTGATAAGGATGATGATGGTGAAGATGACAAGGAAAAAGAAGACAATGATGATGAAGAAGAAACAAATGATGAGGATAAAGATGATGAGGAACAAGAACATGAAGCCACCAAGGAGAATCTCCCTGAGATTCAAAGCATTGAGGAGACCAACCCTAAGAAGATTATAGCAATGATTATAGCCTCACTTCCTCACTCTCTGAGCAAAGATTTAAAGCCATCTATCTTAGAGAAAGCTACAACCAAGTTGGTTGTGTCAAACACTACAAATCCAAACACACAACCAATCTCTACACCTATTCATCTCAAAACTTCATTAACTGAAGTGACCATCACTTCATCTACTGAGTAGTTAGTACTTCCTCCTTCATTAATTTTGGTTACTCAGCAACAAGGTATTTCTTCAATAAGTGCAATCTCTACTTTTATTGCCACTCCTTCCACTTCCACTATTATTACTATTCCAAGTATGCAAATAATAAGTACAAAGATAGTTGAGAGCAAGCCTCAACTGAGTACAAAAGTTTCTAGCAAAGGAAAAGATAAGGAAGAAGACATTGATCTTGATGAAGATATATTTATCCTAAATTAGGATATCTCTACTCTAAATCTTGATTAAATTCATTATAGTAGGAAAGCTTTTGCAGAAGAAAGCTAAGCAACAAAGGCTTAGAGAAAAAAGGAACAAAGAATTTCAAGTGCTAGAAGATGCAAAGAACATTCTTGCAGATGTACTTAGCACTGATATTGACACTTCTCAACCTATTTTGGCTCAATTAGTAAAAATAGTCTAGAAATTAAATAAAGATTTGAATGAAAAACATAAATTTTTGCAAAGAGTAGAGAAGAAATTTGAAAATAAAGTTTTGGAGCTAGTTGCACAAAAGATTTCCATATACCAAGTAGACTTGTCTAGTATTCTTAGCTCATTAGAAACCTCTACCAATAATGTCACCTCTCTATTTTGTAAGCTCTATGATACATCCATCTTTACATAGGAAATCAAAGATAAACTCTCCAAAATACACAAAGAACTAAAGGCATGTACACACCAGTTGTCACTTGATCCAAGTTATAGTTTTGTTCACTATATAAAGATCAGATTTCTAACTGATATGCAAGCATAATTAATGAGGGAAGAAGCCAAGATAAGAACTACACTTGTAGATATATAAGGCATGATTCCTATAAACATGGATGCATTACAAAAACATATTGCACATGCTAAAACTCTCATCCATGATAACAACTTCTCCATAGTTGATCATATGATAGAATTATCAATAGAAGTTTAGATTACATTGCATGCAAGCAAGGTGTTGCAAGAAAATTGGGACAAGACATTGTCAATTATTTTAAAGGTACATTCTGACTTCTTGTTACATTTTAGCATAATTGTATAACATACATCTTTAGCATTTATGTCAAAAAGGGGGAGAACATATATATATATGTATATGTATATATATACCTGTATATGTATACATATACATATATATGTATATATATGTATACATAGATATGTATAGGTATATGTATACATATACATATACATATTATTTCCTTTATATATATATATATATATATATATATATATATATATATATATATATATATAAAGGAAAGAATATTTAATGATGCAATAAAAAGGGAGAAGTTAAGAAGATGTATATAACATGTAAAGTATATTGAATATATATGTATGGGGGAGAAACATGATAGTATACATATACATGTATAGATATTGAGATAAAACATCTTTTCCAAAAGCAATTTTGAAAAATCTCAAAAAATAGAGTATGTTACTGAGTTGAAGACACAGGATGGAGACTAAAGAGTTTTTTGAACTTTTTGAGAATTTAGTTTTGATTGATAAGTGTTTTTGTCACTTATGCCAAAGGGGGAGATTGTTGAAATTTTAGTCAAGTTTGTTTATTAATGGCATACACACTTAATCAAATAGGTAGCAACTACTAAGATTATTGTATAGTTAATAGTGTTGACCAAGTAATTTAGGCTCTATCAAGTTCTACAATTTCTACCATGTTCAAGGAACAATATTAAATTTACACCAAGTAGAATCTATCCGGTTGGTGATTATTAGTGCAAATTAAGCTTCATAGTGTTTACTGAGTTTCTCAGTGCAAACTGAGTTCTCCAATGCTTATTGAGTTGACAACTTCAGAAATGAGAGTCTAGTGTTGACTGAGCTATGCAATGTCAACCAAGTGATTTAGTATATATTGAGCTCATAGTGATAATGTTAACCAAGCTATGTAGTGTGAATCAAGTGATTCAGTTTATATGTCAAGTTTCATAGTATTCACTAGTGTAGACCGAGTTCATACTACTTGGAAGTGATTAATATGGACTGAGTTCTAGGGTTCCAAAATGGTCATGTTGGTCACCAAGTGTGCTATGATAGCACCAAGTGCACTTTGACAACACCAAATGTACCTATGATACACTTGGGGCTAGTTTGAGCATTGTTGGTAGTTTCATGGCATAGTTGGGAGATTGAGTTTAAAGCTTGTTGATCCTAGACTAGGTGATTGTCATATTGCTATACTAGAGAGCTAAGTTGTTAAGGATGATGCAAGAATCATATTAGAGGCGAAAAATGAAGCTTATGACTTGAGGAATGAATCCCTAAGTGAGAAAAATGAAGTTTAGGACATGTTGATTGAAGTTCAAGACATGCTGAGAAATGGGGACCTATCCAAGCACCTACTAAAACTCCTAATGTCCCAAAATGCTATTTAGAAGTCTAAACTAGGTTTTCAAGTGACTAAATATGCTCAGATAAAGCCAACTATGCCCCTAGTGCACTTGGGGCTAGTTTGAGCAAAGTTGGTGGTTTTAGAGTGCAATTAGTAAGCTGGGCTAAAACTAAGCTAATTTTAGGTTCTGCCTATTCCATATTGTTATTCTAGAGACCAAGTTGATAGGAGACAATGGTATGATCAGAAAGAAGGTTGAAAATTATGGTTAGAATACATAGAATGAGGGTTAAAGTGTGCAAGATGAATGTTGGGTATGCAAGGATGCAAGATGGAAGATGAAATATGAAGTTTAAGGGCAGGAAAGTGAAAACTAGGTGATGTAAGAGGAAGCCTAAGGAATGCACTCTGAATGATAAGGGATGAAAAATGAAGACTAATACTATGGAATATGAGGCCTAGAGAATGCAATTATGAGGCTCAAAATATGGTGAATGCAATTTTATGCTATGCAAGGGTGGAATCTAAGTCATGCCAAGCACTCTTAAGGTTACGAGTCTCCATGTTTTCAACATCTTGAATATTTTGGACCAAATTTTACAATATTTTTACAATGTTGTAATGTTTTGACAAGTTTTGAATAGTATCTAAGGTGTAAATTTATAAATTGGGCTTTATCTTGATTAATGTTTTACACACACAAAAGACATAATAAAACAAGAATAGTTGGTGTTAAAGTAAAAAGACACACCACAACCTAGGCTTTAAGACTATATCCACTAAATTTCTACTTGAACCAAAGTTCAACCACACTTATCTAGAGTGGAAAACCTAGGATCTTGGCACCACATGTTCCCCCTTCTAGCACCCTCAATTCTCAGGGCTACCAAGATCCAAATCCCAAGGGTCATCACTTCCCAAGGGATTGTTGCCTCTACTAAGGACCGCAATTATGTGGGATATCTTCACAAGCATGGGTGACCCCCTGAGTCAGTGGATAGAAAGGTTTTTTCAATCTAAGACTATGTGTTTAATACAAGCATTATGTTTAGCAAGTGAATGATAACCTTCCTCAAAAAGTTTCCCAGCCTTGAGAACTAGGGTTTGACACACCAAAAGGTTACTAGAGGAGATCTATCATGTGTGAATACTACTAATATGACATTAGCCATATCAAGTTTTTTATAGTAGCTAGAATTTTGACCTAGCTTTGGCTCATTACTACTTTGAGGTCATCCCCTAGGGATCACAAAGTGGTGAGTCTTGGGTCTTAGGTAGGCCTCTCTAAAGAAGTTACATAGATTTCTCTTGCAGCCAAGATCCATGAATGGCGAGGGGAGAGGATAAATCCATGTAACTCTTGGGGTTCTAAACAATGCATGGATACTAGAGAAAAAAGAAAAGTTCTTTTTAGTGCACTAAAAAAAGTGTTATCTAATCTAAGAAATCCACACACAATGTTTAGACAAGCACACAGGTCTTCAACAACATCCTGCAAACAAGAATTAGTAGTTTGTAAGTGATATGTCTTCTTCTAATGATCACAATGTGCCACAAATAGATCATCAATAACCTAAAAATATATATTCTAGGTCCTAGAATGATATTAAAACCCTAGATGCAAATTCTAATTAAAATAGGTGTTTTTTTGTGAACCAAGTGTGCTTTGACATAGTAAACTATGCCTTAGAATGCCAAAACCATCAAGAGCCCCCCAAGTGCACTCAAATAGTAATAATTGCACCCTTGGTGTAGTTGGGGCTAGTTTGAGTGCAGTTGGTAGTTTCTAAGTAAAGTTGGGAGAGCAGGGGTAGACTGTGGGGAAATGAGGCCAAAACAATACCCAAAACTTGAAATTTTGAAACCTACCCAACCGAGTGTGCTTAGACAACATAGAGTGTACCCATGGTGCACTTGGGGCCTAGAAGGGTGCAATTGGTGGTTTTGGAGAATAGTTGGTCAAGTGTGCACAATAGATGAGGGCTATAGAGACTCCTATGCCCCTAAAACAACTTCCTAAACATCCCAAGTGCATCCTGATAGACCAGAGTGCACCCTAGGAAAACAAGCAACAAAAATGCATAAATGAAAGCTTAAAATCATGTTACTAGCCTCCCTAATTAAACTAGGTGTGATAAGAAAGAGTAGATAGACATTATACCCCTCCAAATGAGCTCCTTCCTTGCACCTACAAGGACAAAAACAAGAAACCCAAGTTAGGTTTAATGATCTTCATGTTGGGTTCACCAATTGTAGGACTAGAAAATGAGTTATTATCTAACACACTATGATCAAATCACAAAACTCAATAAAAATATGTTAATACTCTCTAGTATACCATGAAAATCAAATAAAACAAAGAAAGCAACACAAAGTAAAACTCCCTCTTTTAGTTTTAGCTCACATATCCTTCTTTCTTCTCCATTTGATGTAGCTCCAATTGCCTATATTGCACACAATTAAATGCAAACGATTATTGATGAGATGATTCCATGAGAGTACTAGAAGAGTGATATGAAGCCTAATGGATGCTAAGAGATGAAGACATTAAGAATATGACTCTTAAGGAAGTTGAAGACTCTACAAAATTAAGGCAAAAGGACTTAGGATCGGAAAAGGGAGCAAGAAGGCTCAATTTATAGCCTACATAAGAGAGGAGATGAGTGAATGAGAGGGTGATTACTTTTTATCTTGAATATTCATCTTGGCATGAGATTATTTAGGTTATCTATGACACATATTACATAATATGTCAAATGTAAGATTCTACGATGTGTGAAAGTCAACATGACTAACAATGGATGGGAATCTATGACATGCTTATGACATCCCAATGTCACTTCTAGCCAAGAATCTATAAAAATGAAAGCTTATTATAGCCACGCATAAAGAATCAAATATATGCAATATGACATATTTAGCCAAGTGTAAATGGAGAATCTATGATGTATCATTTCCATGTGTCACAATGATGTCAAGGTTATGTCAAGATTATGTGGAATATTTAAATTACAAATTCATTATTCCACACAAATGGGAATTAGTAATTTGGAAATTAGAAGTGGAAAATATGACTTAGGAAATTGTTAATTTCCATGGCTTATGAATGATGAATCAATTAATTAATAATATTAATCAATTGAGGAAGCTTGTTTAGTCAGAACAATTAGTAATGCATGGTGAAAATGATTGGAATGACATAGGATTAAATTATGGCTTATTTAATCCTATAGAGAAAATTATTAGATGATTGGCCAATTTGATTAGATAAGTGTAGGATGAAATGTGATGATTATGTAGATCAACTAAGATGATAGTGGATAGATCAAAGCCATGATCAAATTGATTGATTAATTGAAATTGATAACATTCCAAGGACCCATGACATGGATTAAGGACATGTAACATTTAACTAACATTGTAAATGCTATAAGATCGAGATTGATTGATAGGGTTGATCATAATAACATTGACAAACACTGTCAATGTTATTAAATTGATTTGATAATGTCATGATCTAACATTTAGAGACTCAAAAAAGTCAACGATTAGATAATGTGAATGATAATTTTCCCTCGTACTTAGAGACCTGACAGTACCAAGGTTTGATTTGATAAGTTTGATAGGTTTTGATAGGTTTCCAAGCCATTGAGAGACATGACAATGCCTAGGGTTGGACAAATGATGATATATTAGGGATTTGTGACACACTTTGGGTTAATTGTGATTGATTTGGGGTGATTTCAAGTAGGTTTGGGTTGATTTTGAGTTGATTTTATATGATTTTTGGTTGAGAAGATGAGATTTTGAAATGGTCTACAAATGATGCAAAAGGGGATATGAATGATGAAGGACATATCAAATCCATTTTTGAGCATCTATGAGAAGATATATGTTGATGACATGAAGAAATAGAAGTCTTTTTGGCCCTTTTTGTGAACATTTGTCTATAACATACTGAACTTTATCATCTTTTAGTATAAGTGTTTTGAATTTTTCATGTATAAAGTATGGACACAGGGCATAAAAATGATAATCAAAATTATATCTAAAAAGGGGTTCATTTTGTGGTAAAAATCTTTCTTCATGAATGTTTGATATGGGTAGATCTTCCTGCAGCCGAAGAGATTACAAAAACTGTAAGTTGAATAATTAATGCCTTCTCTTTGTAGACTAATAAATGTAAATAAATGTTTTTTGGAAGCCTTGTGTGTATTAAATGTTGATTGCAAGAATACAAGCTAAGCTGGAGTTAATCAAAAACAAACTATGAAGGAATAGCACTAAGGCATTGATGGTATTAAAGAGAAGAATTATGACATCGTTGCAGCTGGAGACTTGGCAACAAAGTCAAAAGGGACTTGTTTTAATGAATAACAAAGAGGGACCTAATAAAGCAGTTGAGCAAGGAAGCAAGCATCAAAGCGATCGGTTAAACATGCAAAGCACGATACTTAGATTCCTGAAAGCTGTTTAAAGTTAGATAAAAGAGCAGATCTAGAATTTGCTATGATCTATATTTGTGGGGAATTTAAGGGATAATTAATGTCTTTACAATTGCATGCTTGCAGTCTTAAGTTTTAACTGACTTTCCTTCATGAGGAAGTCATAATTATATGAGTTTTTTTGTTTTCCTTCCTTTTAAATAAGACCTCATCTATATCTATGAGGTTAGGTAGTGAGTAGATAGATAGAGTTGATAGACATCTTGTTTTCCAAGTTATTGTAATACTACATATTTGAATGAATACATGACTTTATTGAGTTTTTATACTTTTTTCTGAGTTGATCTTTCCTTCATTCTTCCGTGGGGGCCAATGTGGAAGGTGGAGTTTACTTTAGTAAGTAGGAGTTAGATTCAATTTTCTAAGTTAAGATTAGAACTGTTGTTCCTGTAGCATTGTTCCTGTAGCAGTAGGTGCATAGATGGATGGTTAAATAATTAAAATTCCTTTCCAAGTATTTTATAGTTGTCTTTCCTTTGGATAAACTAGATTTCCTTAATGGTTATTGCATTCAAGGTAGTAGTAACTTTTAGCGAAACTAGAGCATATACTTTGTAGACATCATCTCAAGTTCACTCTCCCGAATTGACATTTAATAAAGATTAGCATAGTACTTTGGTAGTAAGGGATGTCCAATCATGTAACTAAAAAGGTGTTATATTGATTACACATATTTTTGGTGGAGTTCCCAGGGATGGTGTCAATCTAGTATTCACTATTGAGTCATTTAGTTTTATTTTTGGCAATTTCGCATGCATAGGAGAAGAGACCACCTTAGAAGATTTCTTCCCAACTTTAATCAGGAAGACCCTTTTTATCTTAACCCTAAAGAAAGAGAAGAGAAAGAAGAAATAGAACAACAACTATTTGAGAACGTATTTGTAGAAGTATTGAAACAAGTACAATCACCGACCACATCTGAAGAATCCTTTCATTTGAATAATCTTTTTGTTGAGCTAGAATATCAAGATAATCCATTAGCTCTAGTCATTTATTAGCCACCACTAGGACATCCACAAATGGTAGCAGCTCAGCCTACCTTTCCCTTTCCAATTCCTCCTCAGTAGGGTAACCAAAATCTAAAAAATATACCCTTAGCTACCCAGTTATGACTACGCAATTGATGCCCATAAGCTAAAATTATTTCCATCAACTCTCAAAGAAGCTGCTTTAAGATGGTTCATGAGTCTAGGTGTCAATGTTGTGATAGATTGGCCAACTATGAGTAACTTGTTCCTTAATAAATATAAGGAATATTGCAGAGGCCATGATTTGAAAGGAGATGGAATTTTTAAAATGTCACAAAAGGAGGATGAGACTTTGGAAGACTTTGTTGCTTGGTTCATATTTAACTTACAACATAACACACATCATTAGCTGAATGAGGAGTCCCAAAAGCATCTCTTTCTGAAAGGAGTGCATGACAGGAGTATGGAAGCTTTAGACTTAATGGTTGGAGGTGACATTACGCAGAATATGTGGGCTGAAATCTAGAATATTTGTTTGAACTATTCTAGAGCAACAACAAAAAAAGGTCAAGGCTTGAGGGACTTACTCCAAAAAACTCCTGGGGCAGGAGTATCTAAGACAAAGCTGTCAAATCTCTTGTCATATTTCAAGAAAGACATCATTAATGATGTTGCTAAATAATTGAACACCATGCAAGCATGAAGGAAGAAGGAGGATGCTGATATTATGTTGGCAGAATATTGCCCCCATTGTAGAGAAAAGAAATGCAATGATCGATGTAAGCCTATAACTAGCTTGGAATCATAGAATGTGCCTACTGAGTTCAAGGCAATTGATGAAGACGGGGAAGTCCTCTATGTTGCTCAAAGAAGGTTGTGGGCTCCAAGATCAGGTATTCCTTAAGACCCACTCCATAATTACAATGGTAATAGCCAATGGCAATAACAACATGGTAATTATAATAATTGGCAACAACCTAACCAAGGTTGGCAGCAGCCTAACCAAGGGTGGCAACAGCCTAACCAAGGTTGGCACCAACCTCAGTAGGGTTGGTAACAACCTCAACAGGGTTGGCAACAAACCTAGAACTAGTAGCAACACCAACATCAACTAGCCTTGACTCAACCTCCTCAACAACAAGCCTTAATGCCTCCTGCAACCAATACAACCCCTCCAAAATAGCCATAGTTACCTACACAGCCTATGCATAATCCTAATAGTGCAAAACCTTTAGTCCAGCAACAAAGTTATTCCATCACCTTGAATGATATCCATCTATGATCTGGAACAACACTTGCCTCACCTTAGCAGCCCATTATAATAGAAATAAATGATACAAATGCTAAGTCAGTTCAAGAACCTACCACCACTGTCTCTCCTATAGCCAAGAAACCACCATTTCCTAGTAGGTTAATAGAGCAAGTTCTTCCAAGTGAAAATCAAGATGCATTAGATTTTCTTGAGCAACTCAAGCAAATGATGGTAAAAATTTCCTTGCTAGATGCAATAAAGGAAGTCCCTATATATTCAAAATCCATCAAAGAAGCCTGTGTTAAAAATTTAGGAAGGAAAAAGAAAGACCCAAAGACTATCCATGTCCTTAGGCAGCTTTCTGATCTTATGCTTGATAACTACAAAATGCCTAAGTATGCAGACCTTGGAAGCCCAGTAGTGACCCTCACCATTCAAGGAGTGCAAGTGTAGAATGTCTTAATGGACCCAAGAGCATCCATTAATGTAATGACCAAGGAAGTAGTGTCCAAATTAAGCATCATTGGTCTCAGGAAAACACCAACAATCTTGCAGCTAGCAGATAGTTCTACCATTTTTCCTGATGGTATGCTAGAAGATGTCACTATCACATTACATTCATGGGAGTATCCAATTGATTTTGTAGTACTCTCTCCAAAAATAAGTACTCAAGGATATCCTATCATTCTAGGATGACCATGGTTAGCAACAACAAATGCTTATATTGCATACCGATCAGGGACAATGACTATTTAAGATGGAATGAACACTAAAAATTTAACCTTGTATTCTCCTACTTAGCCTTTGTTGTAGGATGATCAATTTGTCTGGCCAAATATGGATGACTCTGATATGGACATAGATTCTATTCAACAATTGATGATGATCTCATGGGACTCATTTGTAAACATTAAAGAAGAAGAAGATGTCATTTCTTCTATCATACTAAATGAGTATGGAATACAACCTGAGACATCTTCTAAACAAGAGTGTGTCTTAGAAAGCATTCTACCTTTACCTACTAAACTTCATTATTCTAAGTCTACATAGCTTATGCATTCACTCCTACCACATGAGATATATTCACAACCAATTGTGCAAATTTCAATGGCTGAAAAAGTAGTCAAAATAGCAATTGTTCCAAGAAGAGAATTAAATATAAGTAAGTCCTTATCTTAGGCACAACATCATAGTACCCTGCAGTTGTTACAAAAGCACCAAGATGCTTTTTCTTGGGAGTATATAGATATGAAAGGTTTGGATCCTACACTATGT
Source organism: Cupressus sempervirens (assembly GCA_028749045.1). Lineage (NCBI taxonomy): Eukaryota > Viridiplantae > Streptophyta > Pinopsida > Cupressales > Cupressaceae > Cupressus > Cupressus sempervirens. The sequence goes on along the minus strand of CM053788.1, from coordinate 279,891,857 downwards.
ACCCATAGGATTTATATAAGTCCAGATTGAAAACTTGTGAGACAACCTTAGTGTAGGATAAACCCAACATTAAGGGATATTGTCAAAAATGAATTGCAAAAGCTACTCAATGCTAGCTTCATATATCCTATTTTAGATAGCCAATGGGTGTCACCATTGGTTATTGTTCCCAAAAAAGGGGGAAAATGGCAAGTCTACATAGGTTATAGAGAGCTTAACTCAGCTACCAAGAAGGATCATTTTCCATTGCCTTTTTTCGATCAAGTTCTTGATAATCTTGCAGGAAAAAAATACTTTTCATTCTTGGATGGGTTCAGTGAGTACAATCAAATCCAAATAGCACCAAAGTATCAGGACAAGACCACATTCACATGTCCATGGGGAACATTCGCTTATGCTATCCTACCATCTAGTTTGTGCAATGCACCTACAACTTTCCAAAGAGCTGTTATTAGTATTTTTTCTGACATATATGTAGAATGTTTGGAAGTGTATATGGATGAATTCACCACATATGGACAAACATTTGAAGAAGCCAAGGAGAACTTGGACAAGGTTTTACAAAGATGAAAAGATTATAATTTGTCTTTAAATAGTGAAAATTGTTTTATAATGATGCAAGAAGGAGTGGTGTTGGGACACTTTATTTCCCCTAAAGGAATTGAAGTAGATCTAGAAAAAATAGAAGGCATATGCATATTGGCTATACCAGCTAAATTGAAAGAAGTCAAGAGTTTTCTAAGACATATGAGATATTATCGATGTTTTATCAAAGATTTTAGTCAAATTGTAGCACCTTTATATAAATTGCTTCGAAAAGATTCAGAGTTTGTATGGGATTCAGATTGTACGAAAGCTTTTTTGTAGCTTAAGGAAGTCCTCTCAATAGCACCAGTGCTCCAAGGACCCAATTGGGAGTTACCTTTTCACATACACATAGATGCTTCAGATCATGCCATTGGAGTAGTACTTGGCCAAAAGATAGATTTAGTAGAACATGCAATTTACTATATCAGCAAAAATCTTCAAGGACCCTAGTATAACTACACTATGATAGAGAAAGAACTGCTTGCTATAATTTATGCTCTGAATAAATTCAGACATTACATTATAGGATACCAAATATTTGTACATTCAAATCACTCTACTATCAAATATTTGATGAACAAACTAGCAATCTCTGGATGATTGGCTTGATGGTTGTTACTAATGCAAGAATTTGACATCACCATTATTGACAAGCTAGGTAAAGCAAATGTTGTAGCTGATTTCTTGTCTCATCTTCAAACACCCAATGATCCTGTAGCCATAGAAGATAGCTTTCCTAATGAACATCTCTTTCTTTTTTCAGCACAAAACCCTTGGTATGCTGACATTTCCAACTACCTAACTATTGGAAAAACTCCCCCACATTTCTCTACAAAAGAAAAATGATTGCTGGTAGAAAAGAGTTTTAATTTCTCATGGATCTCAGGGTTCATGTTTTATATTGGGCTAGACCAGGTGACAAAAAGGTGTCTCTGAGAAGATAAAACGTATGATTTTCTTTGTGCTTGTCATGATGAGCCCTATGGTGGTCACTTTGCTAACAAACAGACTGCATTAAAGATTCTAAATATAGGTTATTATTGGCTTACACTTCACAAGGATGCGGCTTAGTATACAAAATTTTTTAATAAATGTCAAAGAATAGGTTGATCAAAAAAAATAGATGAAATGCCTCTGCAGCCACAAATAGTAGTAGAACCATTTGATAAATGGGGAATTGATTTTGTTGGCCCCATTGAACCACCATCAGAAGGGAAAAGTTACATACTGGTGGAATCACCTAAAAATGGTCATCTAGACTATTAGCCCCCTTTTCAACATTTTGGCTAAATTAATTTAATCATTTACCTAGACCAAATTGCTAATAATCAATTTATTTGATTATAACCTATAGTTTGACTATGCTATCCTAAGTTCATTACTTTATTAAAAGAACATGTCCCCTTTTAATTAAACAAAAGACCCCATTCTTCTAACCCACTTAAAGTGCACACATAAAGTCCTTTTTCTATTTTATAATTAAAAGAAAAGGCTTTTGAGACTTTTGTCTTATGTGACAAGTCAACTTATATTCTATTGGTTGACTTGTGTGTGCACATGGATCACTCCTCTTTTCAAATTCCACCATTGATCATCCACTATCTTCATCTTGATCTCTACCGTCCATACAACTTTAAAAGGGAGAGAGCTTTCCCCCTCAAAGGATCCATCCCTCATTTGAATATTGTTATGCTACAAGTTTTCTAATAGGTTTCTTTGGAGCTTTGTGGAGAACTTCTATTTCTTGTCTACATTCTCTCATACAATAGCATTTTAGCTTAGATTCATGTTGCATGTTAGTTTAGCTTCTATTTTGCAATAATCTATCTCACGTAGCTTAATATTTGGATTACAACACTCTCATCCATGCTTAGAATAGCTGCACTTTTCATATTCATTCTAGTTTAATCTTTAGTTGCATTGCATCCTTGAGGAACTCCTTGGGACATTTGCATTCTTGCATCTTGTCTTTGGAACCTCCCATTGCATGGTTTACTAGCAAGAAGAGTATCTCTAAGGCTCATCTGAGAGCCTTCTTATTCTTGAAATATACTCTCAGGTGGAGGTGGCAGCAGAGGAGGAGGAGGAGGCAGAGGGAGAGGGAGGGGGAGAGGCGATAGGCAGATGGAGGGGGAGAGTTCCTGAGCAGGGCAGAGGAGGATGCGAGCGCAGGCGATGCAGGAGTCATTAGAGTCTGATGGTGATGATGGTGGGGAGGAGGAGGTGCCCCTAAGGAGATAGTGAGCGGTGAGGGTAGAGGCACCTGTAGAGCAGCCAACAGGAGGAGAGGAGTAGGGTGCAAGGATCCGTGCCTTGGAGGCAGAGCTGCAGGCAGCTCGGGTGACCATACAGCTGATGGATGAGTGGGCACGAGAAGATGAGCTATGCTAAGAGTGGGATACTATGAGGAAAGAGGCAGCACATCATGGTGCATGAGCTACATATTATTATGCCACGTATAGGAGTGTGGTACCACCAGGACAGGGTCTTCCTAATTATTCAGAGTGAGAAGGTAGATCAAAGGGTGCAGTGCAAGCACCAGATAGGAGACAAGCTCCTCCACCAGGGTCAACACCAACCGCAGAGGGTGGCAGTTAGACATGACATTGAGTGATAGTTGTGCTTTGATTGTACCTCATATATTTTTGAGACATATATCTAGATTTTGGATCTCACATTTGTATATGTACACTGACACATTTGATATATATATGAGATACTGAGTTTAGCGATATTCTTGTGTACTTGTCTCAAAATGTATGTTTTCAACTTTCATGTGGTATTTTAGTATTTTGTTTTTAGCTCATGTATGTGTATATGCTCATGTGTATTGATTTTGATCTCTCATATGGATGGTAAAGACTTAAATGTTTTTTTGTGTAAATATGTGACACTTGGATAGATCATATGTGATGATTTTGGATTAACCCCTTGTGATGACAGGATGGCAAAGAAATGTAGCGAAAGATTAAGAAGGTGAAAAGACATGCAGAAGTGAAAGATAAAAGCAACTAGCTGATATGTCAATGAAAAAGATGAAGAGAGAGAGCTCTTCCCATGTGTAGGAATGTGCAACTAGAAAAAAAGACATGAACCTAAAATGTAACCTACTATGCAAAGTGGTTTACCAGCAAGAAACTCATAACATTTAGACTCTTAATTTCATCATTGAGCATTGATTAGGGACATCATGAGATCATACAACCATCACTAGTATAACTATGAGGATATGAATATGATCGATATTAGATAGGTATGTGGAAATCCAATCTAAGCATCATAGACATGTAAGTCAAGATAACTACACAATTAGATTCCCTAAGTTTAATTTAGCAAGATTACACCTATATCAAGGCATAAGTGCCAGGATAAATCCTAAGTGCGATCTTGCAAAATAGTCAAGGATGATACATTTGTAAGTCAAAATGTTTAATATGACAAGCATAAATGCTTACAACACTATAGACAAACAAAGTATACCCATAAGTAGAAATCAAGAAAATATGTCCCATGCCCCCAGTCTTCTAGTCAATGAAATCCTTGAAAGACTATTAGGGAGGGAACATATGGAAAAGAAATTGTCATAGACAACACACAAAGTAGATAAAGGTTAGCACAACTCAGTCATTTAAATGTTAAAGTGTGTGTGTGTGTAAGTCACTTGGCCATTTCTTCAAGACTTGATTCTGATAGTGAGAAATATTGTGACATCAAAGACCGTAGGTAAACTATCTGAAAAGTGTTGAAAAAAACTTGATGTCAAGGTGGGGGAAGTGTTGAGAAACACTATTTTGTGAGTTGTCCAAGAAACCCTAATGCACAAGGAGACCTCAAATAGGCTAAGAAGTTGTGCCCCCAAGAAGAGGACAAGAAATAATTCCAAGCTAGGAAATGTGTAGCGAAGTGGATGATTGAGATTGATAGACATAGGTGTGAGGGTTTCAAGTAGTGCCTATTTCTAGGGTTTCAAGTAGCTCAAAAAAAAGCAACAAAAAGTGACAAAAAGGTAGTTACTTACCGACGCCCCATATTGCTCTAGCCGGTTGTGCAACCGGCTGCGCTCGAAACGGTGTCAATGAAGAGGAATGTTCGTCTGAGCCATGATGCTATGTGGAACATACAAAATCTCTCCAATCACAAAAGGACAAATGAATAGTGAAAATGACACTTGGACCCCTTTTATAGCCTCCAACCTCATTTTGACCTAATTTTCAAACTCCTCAAAATTGTGCAAAAATTACACCCCTAGCTTATTTTGACGTCCTGGATCCATTTTTGAGATTGAAATCAAAATCCAAGTTCATCTTGATGGTCAAAATTGCATTTTAAAATTTTACCTTCTTCTGAGCAGTTAGCTGACCGTTTGAGGTCTAATCTTTGAATTATCACTAGGGCATCTTCATTTCTTCATGTCTTCATCATTTCTATGCTTCATATCTACTTCTAGTCACCTTTTCACATCTAAATCATCTTTCTACTAGATTTGACCTAATTTTTATGCTATATCCTTCAAGGTCAACTCTAGTCAAACTGGGTCATTTCATCAATTTCTTATAGTCATTCTTGGGTTCTAATCATTTATCTATCATATCAGACATTGCTATATCTTGATTTTCTCATGTCTAGCTAGTTTTTGCTTCCTCTTACCTCATTTCAATTTTGATCTCGAGGGGGTAGAAATATTGCTAATTATTATAGCTATCTATTTCTTAGGAGCATTTGTTTGACCTTATCACTTGCTCTTGATCTATTTTCTTTGCTAGGTGTTAGAATTCTTTTCAGATCCTAACATCATCTTCCTAGTGTTCAGTACTACCACTATCAGGCTGTGCATTCAAGACTTGCTATCTATTTCTGCATTTCATTCTTTGAAATCAGATATCCATATCTATCACTGCCTACTTGGCTTTCTATTTTTTTTGACATAATGTGTTCCCAGATTGATCATGCATTAGTCAAAGAGGGGCAAATATAATCACCTAAAAATGGTCATCTAGACTATTAGCCCCCTTTTCAACATTTTGGCTAAATTAATTTAATCATTTACCTAGACCAAATTGCTAATAATCAATTTATTTGACTATAACCTATAGTTTGACTATGCTATCCTAAGTTCATTATTTGATTAAAAGAACATGTCCCCTTTTAATTAAATAAAAGACCCCATTCTTCTAACCCACTTAAAGTGCACACATAAAGTCCTTTTTCTATTTTACAATTAAAAGAAAAGGCTTGTGAGACTTTTGTCTTATGTGACAAGTCAACTTATATTCTATTGGTTGACTTGTGTGTGCACATGGATCACTCCTCTTTTCAAATTCCACCGTTGATCATCCACCATCTTCATCTTGATCTCTATTGTCCGTACGACTTTAAAAGGGAGAGAGCTTTCCCCCCTTAAAGGATCCATCCATCTTTTGAATATTGTTATGTTGTAGGTTTTCTAACAGGTTTCTTTGGAGCTTTGTGGAGAACTTCTCTTTCTTGTCTACATTCTCTCATCCATGGCATTCTAGCTTAGCTTAGCTTTTATTTTTACATGTAGCTTGAGTCATATAGTCTAATAGTTGGATCGTAACACTCTCATACATGTTTTAGCATAGCTGCATCTTGCATTTCCATTCTAGTTTAGTCTTCCATCTTGCATTGCATACTTGAGGGATTCCTTGAAGATATTTGCACTCTTGCTCTTGTCTCAAAAAACCTCCCATTGCATGGTTTACTAGCAAGAATCACATTTCTAAAGCTTGGCTGAGAGCCTTCATTCTTGAATACTAGCTTCTTGCACTCTGTGGATAGGGAGCTCTAAGACAACATCCAAACATTTCAAACTCATGGAATCATTTGGATAAAAAGGTTTAGAGTGAGACACTTTCAAGTGTACAACTGGTTTGTACTGATTATGTTACTAAGTGGGCAAAAGAAAAACCCATGAAGCATCCTCATGACAATAATGTTGCAAAGTTTCTGTACGAATGTATCTTTACCAAATTTGGTGTTCCAAGAGAATTACAATCAGATCAAGGGCCTCAGTTTACATCTAATCTGATAGCTACACTCATGGAGGAGCATAAAATTCGGTATGGAAAATCTTCTCCATATCATCCATAGGCCAATGGACAAGTAGAAGTGACCAATGGACAGCTGGAACATATACTCACTAAAACTATGTCTTTGCATTGGAAAGACTGGGTAGCTAGACTTCATAAAGCCTTATGGATGTATAGAACAACATCAAAATTCACTACTAGGTTTACACCTTTTCAGCTCGTATATGGGAAGACAGCTGTTATGCCCATTGAATTTGAACATAAAACTTTGTGGACAACTTTGGAACTTGATATTACCCTTCTTATAGAAAAATAGGATCACATTTTGCATCTCAATGAGTTGGATGAATGGAAAAAGTCAACTCTTCATAACACAGAATTAATTCAGAGTCAAAAAAAGCAATGGCATGACAAATTCATTAAAGACAGAGAATTCTTTATTGGTGATTGGGCGCTCCTGTATGATTCATGATATTAGCATCACCAAGGCAAATTTCAGACTTGATGGCTTGGTCCCTATGAAATCATTGCAATTTTTAATAATGGAGCAGTTCAACTATCAACAATTCATCCAGTCAAATTCAAACTCTTGATTAATGGGCATCGCCTGAAGTTATATCATAAACCAACAACCGAAGAAGAATTTCTTCAACAATTCACCACAATGAAAACATCTCTTCCTATAGCCACTCTGTCTGAGTCTCCCACTTAGATGCCTACAGCCCCTTGAATTTATTTTCAAGGCCTTCATAATAAAAATTTCACATTCATGCAAAATTCATTTCTTTTCCACCTCATTCCATCCCACCTTCTTGTCTTTCCATCATCATGCCATCTCACTTTCTTTCTCTCATACGGTACTACTTGGACCATCCTTCCTATTGCACCTCAAGTCAGTCACACTTGACCCCTTTGCATTTATTTAATTTATTATTTATTTAGAAAAACATGTTATTTCAATTTTCAAAATTTGCAATCTTTACGGTCTAGTGGGACCCAATCTCTGCTAGGTTGGGGGGAGGGAAAATTGAAATTATGAATGCAAATCAAGGAAAATCTTAAGTTGGCATGTAGGATGTACAGGGAAGGGTCATTTCAGTAATGAGTTGGCACTCCTTTGTACTTTTGAAATATGTGAAATAATATAAAGAATGCTAACTATTAAATCATGATTTTGCATAACCCCTCATTAATATGGCGTATGTTTTTTAGCATGATCTTTATCCTCATTATGGTTTGGTAATTAAAATGCCATCATGAAGTATTGAAGGTTGTGATGTTTGGAAAGTATTGAAGTATTTCTTTTTTAAAATTTCCCTTTGATGAAACCCCTGTAGCCATCTCCATCCATACTCTCAGATCACTTGCAGTGAATTTGCCAGTAATATCATTTTTTGTGAAAAATATGGGTGGAGAACCTCAACGGCATGAACCAACAGACTACAAAGTCTTACTGGCAGACCTAACAACATGTAGTTTGTTTCAACAATGAGGTTGGTTGGCTTACTATCTCAGTTTGAAGTAGTTTGATCAAGAAATTGTGCTCCAATTTCATAATGCATTAAGGGATGGGTATGCAACTATTAAGGGCATTTAGATAGAATTCACCAAAGAAGTGGTGGTAGAAGTTTTTGGTTTGCCCACAAATGGAGAATGATGGACAGAGGACATGAATGCACAACAAGCAAAAGAGCAATTATCAGTACTTGGAGATCCTCAGCTAGAGGAAAACAAAAAGCAACGTACATTACGATTATCTCTCCCTCTACAATTCATCCACCCTGCTGAATTTATCATAAGATATTTTACTTGTGAAGGAAGGTATTCTTATTTGCATGTTGTTCATTTCAAAATTTTGAGTGGTTTGCAGCATGGTGGTTGTCCTATAAATCTCTCGAGTTTCCTTTATAATATTATCAAAAGGCAAGCTACCTATGTATAGCAAGGAAAAACCCAATCAGTATCCCACCATTGCTTGATTAGGGCTATAATTGAAAGGGAGTTGACTAGGTAGCACTTGGGAACATGGGAGGATTTTGTAAAACTCAAGAAAGAGGGACCTAAAAGGGGTGGACCTAAAGGGAAATGAATGGGGACAAGAGACAAAACTGTTGAAGGAGTCAAGAAAGTAGTATATAGAATGGCTCAAGAAGCTTTAGCTTCTACATCTATACCTAAAACCATGAAAAGAAAAATTCTTCCCATAGAAGCCTTGACTTCTAGAAAGAGGAAATCACATACAGTTGTTGTAGAGGAAGGTTTAGAAGAAGTATCCCCAATATCACAAGAACTTGCATTCAACCTTAATAAAGGGGAATCTGTTGATAAGGGCAAGAAACCAATTTCTACCCCAATTTCTACTCCATGATGAGTCACTAGAATGTCTTGGGTAAATTTTAGAACTAAACCTCCTATGCCACTTGCTAAGCCTCCTATATCACCTATTGATGTTGAAACTCTAGTACCCACACCTGCATAGTCACCAGAGCACATAGAACCTACTCCTGAACATGAAAATAATCTTGAGGAAATTTATGCAAAGCCAAATAGCCCTATTAATATTGATAGTGACATAAAGTCCTCAGACAAAATAGTGTCTAAGTTTGAATAGCCAGCAGAGGAAATTGATAACCTACCACTAGAGGAATATCCATCTATTGCACAAGAAATGGTTTAGGAAATTGTTGAAACATTTCAAGTTAAAACAACTATTGCACCCTATCCTACAACCATTTTACCTTCAAAAATGAAGGGAAATGAGAGCATCCCAAAAATCCATCTGAGATCAGTATGCACATCCTGTATACAAAAGTTTCTTGTACAACTTCTAATCAGAAAATACAAGTGCATACTACTATGCCATAAAAGCGGAAATAGACATAGTTGATTTCCCATAATTAAAAGCTTAAGGGAAAGTGATTGCAATTTACCAATCTAAACAAAATTCAGCAGCATTACGACATACAGATTATTACTCTATAATCATGGAACTAGAAGAATGAGACATAATAGAGAACACAGATATACGTGGTGAAAACCTTTCTAGGTAAAAAACCCCACCCTCCAAACCTTCAAGCTAATGTATTATTCAGCAACAAGTTACAATACATTTTCAGCCTTCACATGAAGATTTACATCTTGCTCCATTCTAGAGAAAATTCAGCAGCATAACCCTGTGCAAATATCTTCTCATCTCTCACTCTCACACTACTGTTGCACTATTGCATTACAACATGCAATACTCCTTTTATGAACATCTTAAGACCCAACAAAGTGCCCACAAAGGAGTTGGGAATTTTTCATGGCTCAACCACCAAGAAACATGCACAATGCCACATGTACATCCCATACCAAGAAAAGAGAATCCATCCCTTGAATAGGCAATGATAGCTTGTCATAGAATCCACCAAAAATAGCAGTCACAAGAGAAGTGTAAGGGAATCCGTCATACCGACCTATTTTTGGCATATTCTCTTACACACACCAACCACTCTTTCTTGGGTGCCCAAATAGGCCTCATGTCATAAGATGCTCTTACACCTATCATAGCACATTCCTTAAATAGCTCTTACGTGTCATAGGAATCTGCCATAACCATTTCAGCCATGATCTCCTTCACACACTTCAAGATGCCGACACATGTAAGTGATCAACATGCCAACTAGACATGTACACTCACATTTACATATTATTTGCAAAAATACATTTACAAAATAAATAATAATAAGAATAGGAATTATACAAGGTTGAGACACCTTATTCCTAACATTCTCCCACTTGTCGAACACCTTGTAAGAGCAACAGGAACATAACAGGAACTAACCGCTATAGGCCAAAAAAGGCCCATAGACTCCGAACACCATCTGAACTTCTTAGTGCCCACTAGTTTCATTAATGCATCTGCAACATTCTTCACAGTATCTACCTTCTCCAAATTTACCTTTCCATCTTCCACCATATCTCTCACAAAGTGAAACTGCACATCAATGTGCTTCGTTCAGGCATGGAAAGTTGGATTCTTTGCAAGGCAAATAGCACTCTGACTGTCACACCAAATAGTAATCTATTCTAAAATCAACACCAACATCAAAAAAAAATCTCTTAAGCAAATGGCTTCCTTACAAGCATGAGAACCAATGAAACTATATCATCACAGCCATCCATGAAACAACATAAATCATAACATATGCTCTCGTGCTCCAACTAGACACCTATCCAAATAACACAAGCATAAGATCCATGTGATAACAAAGGCTACACACACTGCCACCACTCTACTATGCTCATGAGCTACACAGAAGCATCAGAAATATCAACTTCTTAGCCCAACAAAACTATGAAGTCATCCTCTAGAAAACAAGATAAAACATCAGCCAGAACAACAACCAAACTGATTTGTCCAATCCAACTGATAAATCCATGAGATTGAAAATAGCATCCACAGTAAATGCTAACTCATCCAATCACCCATACCACAAAGGTATCGAACACCAAAAAACTCATGCCAACAACATAACCATGCCATAAACTGCAACCTCAAGCTCTATGTGCAAACCAGTCGATGAAGACCAAACACATACAAGAACTCCCACTACATGGATAATGTTGAATCTGAAAAATCAACGGCATACTAAGTCTACTGATAACAACACAAAGAAAGTGAAACCATGTAGTACCAAGGACAATCCACAAAGATATTCAAATCCTGTAGCAAAATCACTACAAGAAACATCTCTCTCATCCAGTCTCCACAAATCTCCTATGTTCTCCACATCCAACAAAGACAAGAGATAAAGGAACCAACTTGTCATCACCCAAAAATAATGAAGTACAAGTGATAAAAATTGACCACAAAAGAGTGACCACGTAGCTCCAACAAATCTCAAAAAACAATGTTATGTGAACCTAAACATCCAAGAAGATAACCAAAGCCAAAGAGAGAAACTGCAAACCATAAGCATGTAGCATGTCCTTCTACAAACACTTCTAAATGTCAACTATGCCATGTATGATCTCCTTCATAGCCCCAATAGAAAAGCCACAACTACATCCAAAACTATTCAACCTCAACAGATCAACCGTAGCCTGATATCATAAATCTACATGGATGTAAGCCTCTCAAAGAAGATCAAACAAACTCCATTTCCCATTTCAGGGAATCAGCCCAGTACCATCTCCTATTGTCATCATAAATGAAAGTACTCCTCAAGGAGATAATCATGTTATCCATCTCTCACAATGAATCCTCTAGAACCATCTAACTGTAGCTCAAGATCCACAAATATGAAAGAAAAGATAAAGCACCTAAAAGTAACATTGGGCAATACCTCTCAAGTGATAAACTGCCAAGTAGACCAAGAGTGGGGAATGAGAATGCTCCTCCAAGATATGCAAGTCACCCTGTGGCTTATCTAAGAACAAACTCCTCATAGGTCTCTATTGAACTCATGTCCAACAAAAGGTGTAGGCTCCTCGGACTTTTTGCTGAAATCTCATAAAAAGTATACATCTCAACAACATGTCTCTCATCTCAAGAGAACTCTAGCCTCACCTAAGTCTCCAAGTATCCACAAGCACCTGTAATCAATCACTCCATGCAAAACTCCACTGCAACATAGCACTATCATGAAGTATCAAGCAAATGATCAAAATACTTAATACCAAGAAACTAAAACAAGATCAATGTCAAAGATCCAACCATGGAATCAAGAACATAATAATGACATCATGATCTAAACCATCTCCTCCAAAGAGATAACATGCTTCATGTGATCATATCAAATAACTGTATCATGTCACAACTCTAAACATGTATCAAGAGTGTACCATGACATAAAAGCCACCATGATAACATATCAAATGAAAACATAAACAACATCTATACCAAGGACTCCTTGAATCCTAAAGATGTCAACATCTCCAATCGCATGAAGAGACCATCTCCAACATACCATGAAGAACCATCTCCATACACCATGAAGATAACAAGTGCACCATGCAAATGTCAAAGATGCTTCTGCAGCAATAGGATCTAAGAAAAACCTCCAACATCTGCAAACACTTAATAAATAAATCAATGCCAAAAAACTCCCACTCAACCGTGGTACCAAGTCACCTATGGCATCATAAAATCCATCTCCTATATGAAGATCCAAACCAAACCAGGAACTAATCCTGCACTGTCACCCCATCACTGTCACAAGCTCCTACTAAATTGTGTATCCAAGCTATCCATGACATAATGATACAGCATCCTCCAAATCTGAAAATCATCTAGGTTCACACATCACATTGGGTGAAACCAAGATCTCCACACTAAGGAAATTCACCATGCTTTAGGACTCCATAACTGACTATCCAAGTACTCAAATAACATCCATCCTCTCATCTCAAAGCAACCACACAAATGCACAAGTGACCACAAACAAGGCCAACTAACAAGTCTGCACCAACACTAAATCAAATCTGGTGGATATAGATAGTCCACATCCAAGTTATCCCACTACAATTAAATGGGTGGACTACCCACCTGACTGCATAACTTGTAGATCCAATCATTGAAACATGCAAACCCACTATCAAATTAGTGACATATACAAATGAGATCAAAGAGAATAATCATGTAGACAACATGACTCAAACACCAAATCAAGCACAAATCTGATTTGCCAATTATGTCCACATCAAGCACCATAGTCCAGGAATCCAACAAAGCATCACCATAGAAATGCTGAGTGACTGATCACATACCATCATCTCCATGCAGAGAAAGAAAAACACCTCCTCTCACCATGCACAAAGAATGCATGCATGTAGAACTACAACCATCTCATCTGGTACCACTCTAAAGGAACAAGAGTCCAGAAAATAGCTCTTTAGTAGATCTACAAAAAACCACAAGCTTTTTATTTCAGCATGCAAAACTTGCAAAAACATTGTGTTTAAGAACACCCATGCACATCCACACCCACTTCTCATCTGGAAGACTCAAAGTCCAACTGAACCCAGAATAATGGATTATCATAGATGAACATCACCATAGATTCTTTAGGAAAATCTATAAACCCCTTGAATCCAATGAACAAGAATCCAAGCCATGCATGTATAAAAATCCAAGAGGGAAAACATAGTACTGGAACTTCAGGCCCACTTGTAGACCAATCCCACAACCACTACTAGTACATGCATATGAGAGAGAGAGACTATCTAGAAGCTTCCAGATCATCCAATGATCAACTCCATAGTCTCAATGAATTCCAGGTAACAAAAGAGATACCTTCAAATACCCATGCATCAAGAGTTATTCTGCTGTCAACCAAGAGCTCCAGATTAATGTCATTTCAACAAGACCAGCTCTATTTTCTCTGTCTTCACCATCCTTCAAGAAATGTTTGCTGTCTCCTGAAAGAATAAATCAACTACAAGACTTCCACTCATCAAAGGATTAATTATCAGTTAATTTCTTCAAAAAAAACTTCTTCAAGCTCTGCAAGCTAAGAAATATTAATAGAAGAAATATCCAGAACCAAAAACTCTGTGAATCCTCCCATGCAAACAACATGCAATTCACAAAAATGGGCTCTGATACCAATTGAAGGGAAATGAGAGCATCCCAGAAATCCATCTGAGATCAGTATACACATCCTGTATACAAAAGTTTCTTGTACAACTTCTAATTAGAAAATACAAGTGCATACTACTATGCCATAAAAGCGGAAATAAACATAGTTGATTTCCCAAAATTAAAACCTTAAAGGAAAGTGATTGCAATTTACTGATCTAAAAAAAAATCAGCAGCATTATGACATACAGATTATTACTCTATAATCATAGAACTAGAAGAATGAGACATAATAGAGAACACAGATATACATGGGGAAAACCTTTCTAGGTAAAAAACCCCACCCTCCAAACCTTCAAGCTAATGTATTATTCAGCAACAAGTTACAATACATTTTCAGCCTTCACATGAAGATTTACATCTTGCTCCATTCTAGAGAAAATCTGGCAGCATAATCCTGTGCAAATATCTTCTCATCTCTCACTCTCACACTACTATTGCACTATTGCATTACAACATGCAATACTCCTTTTATGAACATCTTAAGATCGAACAAAGTGCCCACAAAGGAGTTGGGCATTTTTCATGGCTCAATTACCAAGAAACATGTACAATGCCACATGTACATCCCATACCAAGAAAAGAGCATCCATCCCTTGAATAGGCAATGAAAGCTTGTCATAGAATCCACCAAAAATAGTAGTCACAAGAGAAGTGTAAGGGAATCCGTCATACCAACCTATTTTTGGCATATTCTCTTACACACACCAACCACTCTTTCTTGGGCACCCAAATAGGCCTCATGTCATAAGATGCTCTTACACCTATCATAGCATATTCCTTAAATAGCTCTTATGCGTCATAGGAATCTGCCATAACCATTTCAGCCATGATCTCCTTCACACACTTCAAGATGCCGACACATGTAAGTGATCAACATGCCAACTAGACATGTACACTCACATTTACATATTATTTGCAAAAATACATTTACAAAATAAATAATAATAAGAATAGGAATTATACAAGGTTGAGACACCTTATTCCTAACAAAAAAAAGTTGATAACACTATTGCCTATCAAAATAACAGCTTTTTTGAATGTCAATATTCTCAGGATGACAACATTTTTTAGCACGATCATCTTAAGCACCACCTTGAAGATTATAGATCTGTTGTCTGTTGTCATACACCACCGAACATTTCTACTCCATTAACAGCCAGCTTTAGTTTGTACCAATAGTTTCAATGGGAAAAAGAAAACTAGGACCTAGAAAGGAAGCAATTGGTTAGAACTATCAGGGAACTAGCATAGCAAATTGAGGAGAAGGATAGTGAAATTATGGTCCTACAACAACGTGTCATGAAGATTACAAAGCTCATTCTGGAGCTTGTAAATTGCAAGTCACCATCTCCAGTTTACACACTATTCCTAAAAGAGCAAATGATTAATTTTCAATTGTCTTGAATTATTCAGGGGTTGAACCCTTCCTTGCACACTCTCTAGGAATTATTTGTAGTATTGAAATTATTTTTGATGGCTTTGTAGAATCTCCTCTATGAGTTATATGTTCATAATCTTGATGTTCCAGATGATAAAGATTGGAATTCATTGTTATATGTGGGAGATGTATAGTTTAGGGTAGTTATGTCATGGATGTAGAATGAGATTAGTTGAGAGAACTAGTCTACTCCTTATAGGGAAAAGGAAATATTTGAACCATTGTATATTCGACTAGAGGTACAAAACACTCACAGAGTATTCTTTGATTGGCTTTCTATTAACAATAATCAAAGTGCTACTACCAAAATTCACCCTATTTGTGAACAAGCATTTCTAGATTAGGAGCAACATTGTTCTGCAAATGCCCCTAATGCTATACAAGCCTCCCTTCAAAGATGGATCCAATTACTAGAAGATCTAAAAACAAGGGAGTTGCACTCTCCTCAAAATTTGGAGTTGGTCATCAGTAGGATGCCTAGGTATATGATGTTAGGTAGAAGTCAAAAAAATTATTGGGTACCTCTTCATTTCCAACCACCAATACTCTTGCATCCTATGCTTGGAAAGTATGATTCATTTTCTAAATATAACATGATTGTTGAAGAATAGAAATGGGAAAGGTTGAAACAAAATCATGGATATTTTAATTACAAAGCTCATGAATCAAGGGAGAAAATCATTACTAATCTCAGGCTACAGATGAGGATCAGAAACCTATAGATGTTGAAGGGACTAGCCTCAGGATGGTTGGGGGGAAAAATGATGACATGAAGAAATAGAATTCTTTTTGGCCCTTTTTGTGAACATTTGTCTATAACATACTAAACTTTATCATCTTTTAGTATAAGTGTTTTGAACTTTTCATGTATAAAGTATGGACATAGGGCATAAAAATGATAATTGGAATTATATCTAAAAGGGGTTCATTTTATGGTAAAAATCTTTCTTCATGAATGTTTAATATGGGTAGATCTTCCTATAGCCGAAGAGATTGCAAAAACTATTAGTTGAATAATTAATGCCTTTTCTTTGTAAACTAATAAATGTAAACAAATGTTAGCGGGAAGTCTTGTGTGTATTAAATGTTGATCTCAGGAATACAAGCTAAGCTGGAGTTAATAAATTTTTTTTTTTGAAGGAATAGCTCTAAGGAATTGATGGTATTAAAGAGAAGCGTTATGACACCGTTGTAGCTGGAGACTTGGCAGCAAAGTTAGAAGGGACCTATTTTAATGAATAACAAAGAGGGACCTAATAAAGCGACTGAGCAAGGAAGTAAGCATCAAAGAAATCGATTAAACATGCAAAGCACGATACCTGGATTCTTGGAAGCTGTTTAAAGTCAGATAAAAGAGCAGATCTAGCATTTTCTATGATCTATATTTGTGGGGAATTTAAGGGATAATTAATGTCTTTACAATTGCATGCTTGTAGTCTTAAGTTGTAACTAACTTTCCTTCATGAGGAAGTTGTAATTATAGGAGTTTTTTGTTTTCCTTCCTTTTAAATAAGACCTCATCTATATCTATGAGGTTAGGTAGTGAGCAGATAGATAGAGTTGATAGACATCTTGTTTTCTAAGTTATTGTAATACTGCATATTTGAATGAATACATGACTTTGCTGAGTTTTTATACTTTTTTCTGAGTTGATCTTTTCCTTCATTCTTCCATGGGGGCCCATGTGGAAGGCGGAGTTTACTTTAGTAAGTAGGAGTTAGATTCAGTTTTCAAAGTTAAGATTAGAACTATTGTTCCTGAAGCCACTGGAAATAGAACCATGTCAATGTTCCTACAGCAGTAGGTGCATAGATGTATGGTTAAATAATTAGAATTCCCTTCCAAGTATTTAATATTTGTCTTTCCTTTGGATAAACTAGATTTCCTTAAGGGTTATTGCATTCAAGGTAGTAGTGACTTTTAGCAAAACTAGAGCATATACTTTGCAGACATCATCTCAAGTTCATGCTCTTGGATTGACATTTAATGAAGATCAACATAGTAATTTGGTAGTAAGGGATGTCCAATCTTGTAACTAAAAAGGTGTTATATTGATTAGACATATGTGATTTATATGAAGTAGTCTAGAAATAGAGTACCTAAAAAGTAGTTTCTAACGTTTACATTTAATCTTTTAACATGGGTATAATCAAGGTATGCAAATTTATACAACAATAAAGGACATTCTAACGATGATATCAATGAGTGTACAAGTCCTAAAGTTGTCTAGATTGTGAGTTAATAGTGCTATGTGGTTGTGAAATAATTAATTGGAAAAGATTCAAGGCCAACTTGAGGATTTCTTTTGAGGACTTGGTCTAAGAATAAGTATTGTCCTTGTTTTTAAAGTGTGATGTGTTGGAATAATCAAATGGGAAGAATACTTTTGAGAGTTTGGGGGGGGGGAGGTGAATTAGAAGTATCACACTTTAGCCAAAAAAAAACTTTTAATTGAAAATAAATTGCATGCATGTAAACATATTAGTTAAGCATAAAGTGAACACATGCATCACAACACATAACACCAAATTTGGCAACCCATAAACCCTCCAAAATGAGAAGGTAAAACTAGGGCGGGGGTGATACCCACAAAATCACTGCAGCAATAATGTTTGACCACTTCTGATGGTCTACCATGTTAAAGGCCTACCCTATTAAAGGCTTTACATTGTATCAATAGTGACCCATTTAAAGGATTTACAAATACTTTACATGAAGTGTCACCCTGTTAAAGGATTTTATCACCTTTTCAAAGGATTTACAATTTAGTTGTTAAGCTAACCTATCAACATAGGAATTTCTTTCTAATACAATTGCTAGAGAGTATTGGATTAATAAAACTGATAGCTTACAATCCTCAATTGCTGAATTTAGGCACTTGATTTACTCTCTCAAATCTTGATCCTCTAAGATTTGATATATGTTTGATGCCCTTGCTCTATTCTGATCAACTGAATACTGCAATGCTACTCTGTTCCTCTAAGTCTTTTATACTTCCCTCTAAATTTTGCTATAGTTTTCCCATACACTGCTCTCATCCACACACACAATGGGGTTTCATCCTCCTTTTAAGGATTTCAAAGACTAAGGGTTAGATATGAATAAAAAATCCATATTAAATCTTTATTTCTTGCTCATTCCTTGCACTTTTCTTATTGGTTGCATGCCTTTTCCTTTTTTCTTATTGGCTACATGCTGATTGCATAGGTAAATGAAAAGATTCAATCTTATCTCTTAATCCCTTCATGATTCATCCAAAAATGGTTTACATCTGAGTTTGTAAAGGCACAGACTCATATGTTGATTTTGTGTTACTCAACACATACTAGATTACTGATGCTCGACACATATATGATTGTGGTTTTCTTGGAACCTATTGCATTCTAGCTTGCTTGGCATCAACTGTAACTCAACACCTACATATCAATTGGCTCATATGGTTCACTCAGCACCTAAAGTCACTTGACACCTATTGGAATTCTAGCTCAACACATACTAAAGCTCAGCATGTAGTGTACTTGACTTCTATGTGAAAATTGGTTAAGTGTGTTGACACTCAATTGTCAAAACCATTCTAAGACCAATAATCTCCCCCTTTGACATGAGTGTCAAAAACACTTAACTAAGCATTATACTTTCTCTTATGAGTACATTATCCAATCTACTTGACATATGTACAAAATTTTAAAACTTGTTCAAAATTTTGTAAAGAACAATGTACCTCAAAATTCTTATAACTCCCCCTAAGCTGATTGTGCCATTTCCATTCGTGTAACCAAAATTATTGTGCTGAATTTGTCTAATACTCTTTGCCTTTGCCCTATTCTTTTTCCTTCTTATACTTTCTTGCTGACCTATTCTATCTATTCTATTTTCACTTGTTCTGCAATTGCAAATTTGTATTCATATCTCCCCCTTTTTTGCTATCATAAGATATGTACAATCTTTCCCCCTTTATTCTCCAAAAGAATGAAAGAATGTAATTACTTAATATTCTCCCCCTTATTTATTAATCTCCCCTTTATTTCATATATCTCCCCTTTTTGACACTTATGTCAAAGAGTGCTAAGGGTTAAGACCATATTTCAACAAAATGGTACTATTTACCTCCATAATCATCTTAAGAGTTGCATCCCAATTGTCCAAAACTATCTCCAATGACTTGTCCTAGATAGTAATCTTTGTAGCAAGATTTACAAGTCCATTTTAAGTAGAAAGATAAGGATCTTTCTTTAAAATAGTCTCTGCATAGGCTTGTTCTTTACGGAGTACTTCCAAATGTGAGGTAATGGAAGATTGTATCTACATCAGTTTGGCCTTAATATTGGCCTCCTCAGCTATCAACATAGCTAGTTCTTTTTGTGTGTGAAGCATTTGGGCAAAATGCTTCTCACTTTGAGCTAGATCTTTTGGTAGCTGCATGCTAGAAATCTTTAAGTTTTGCTCCAAGCTTAGGATTCTTTGGCTCGTCTCTTGTATGAAGTATGAAAAGTCACACAACTTTTTGTATAATGAGAATATATTCTCAAGTATCTTTTTCACTTTGTCAATCTTCTTTGCCAATTCAACTTGTGAAATTTCTATTTCACATGATATTTTTTCATTTACTTTCCCTTGGAATTTCTTCTTAGACCATTCCATAAGTTTTACATTGGTTTCTTGGTCTTCATTTGTCACCTGTTCTACAATTTCTGACAATTGTTCCATTATTGGCTTGGGCTCATCAGGTGACTGTAAGCTGAAGACATCCAAAAAGATGTCCTTGATCTCATGTAATGCTTGTTTTTGTTTATACTCCTTCCTTAGTAGCTCTTTCCTTTTTCTTCTATTCAAGGCTTCCTGCATCTCAGTAATTTTCTCAATGCTTATTGTTTTTGAGTCATAAGTAGGTATGACTATCTCTTCATCTAACTTAGGGTCTTCATAGTGAAGTACCCTTGTCACCTTTGTTGAGCTCAAGCTTGGTGTAGAAATTTGCAATGGCATTGCATCAATGCTCAACTTCTAAAGGACTTTTGTAAGAGTGCCAGTAGTTGGTAGTTCTACCAATGTCTGTATGGTAGCTTGATCCTCTTCATTTGATGTGTCCTTATCTATCTGATCTCCCCTAGTAAATTACAATTAGTTAGGGTGTACCTTGTGTTTGTACTATAGGATCATATGTAGCAATCTATCTTGTTTTCTCTGTTGATGTATCTTTCTCTACTTCTACACTTAGCTTCTATTGCATGGTATCACCTATCCCAGATGTGTCAACTATTGGAAATGGTGGTGGAAGCATTAGGGGTTGACCACTAGTAGCTATAGAGGTGGTAGAAGGTGGTTCTTGTAGATTCACCTTGCCTCTAATTGGATCTTCTACTACCTTTTGTAACTCATCCACACTCACCAATACAGGATTTGTGCATAATTATGCTTGTAGTGTTGATTGGTGAAGGATCTTCTTGAGATCCTCTACAGTTAAAGGATTGATGTTTTGACAAGATTTTTTAGTAACATCCTTCACATTTATAGTATCTATAGATGTGGTGATGACATGAGGAGGGCTGGCAATTGCGTGTCTTGCACACTTTGATGTGTTTTCTACTCATCAACTATTGTCATTTCATCTTGTTTCTCTATCTCCTCCTCTTCACCTTTTTCTTTCTCCTCTTCCTCTTTCTTCTCTTCTTCTCCTTTCTCTTCTTATTTCTTCTCTTCTTCTCGTTTTTCTTCTTCTTTCTTCTGTTCTTCTCCTTTTTCTGTTTCCTTTTCTTCCTTTTGTTTCTCTTCCTTCTCCTTCCCACTGGTCTTAGCCTTATTTGCTTTTGCATCCTCCTCTTCTTCTCCATCCTTGTCATTTGTAAAGTTATATATTGACTTCCATAATTTTGTGGATTTATTGACAACTTCTTCAATTTTATTTTGTAAAATGCTAAAGGCTCTATACTTTGGTGCAAACTTGCCCCCATGTTTCTTATTAGCCTTAGAAATTTGACCTCTAGTCAATTTTGGCATCACTTGTGCCAATGTGGATTCTCTTATTTCTTTTTCCATCTTCAATTAATAATGTCACTTATTTTCAATAATTTCATATAAATCCTTGGGCATAGTGTTATCTAATTTAAGAGGTGTGTTCTTGAATTTTGCCATCATGGCATATACTGATTCTTCTACCTTATTCTGATCTTCTCTACTTAATTTATTGAAATCAATACTTTTCAAATTAGAGAAGTATTTATTCTTAACATTTTCATAAATTTTGTCAATATGTGACTTGGGAGGATGACTTATCACCTTTAAACTGGCTAATGTCCTTTGATTCTATTCTTTCCTCATCATCAGGCTCTGGTTGTGCAACATATTTTCTTCTTGGTTTCTTTTGCACTTGACCAATTTGCCTAGTAGCCTTCTTCTCTTTTACTTGCTCCTTGGCATTTTGAGTTGAGTCTCTTGTAGTGGCTCTTTTCACTAGTATAGTTGACTTGGCTTGGGTTTTCCTAGCAACCTTCTTGGCTTTGGGCTAGGCTGTAGGCTGAGTTTTAGATTTTCTCTTCTTAGGTTCTTGAGCTGGTGCTTCCTTGGTTTCTTCTTCCTCAACACCTTCTTCCTCTTCTTTATCCTCACCTAAGCCTTGTGTCAATTCTAGTGGGCCTTGCCCCTGTTCATCTTCTTCACTCCAATATTCTTCTTCTTCTTCTTCAACTGCCCCCTCAATTCCTTCACCAAATTTCTTCTTTATCTTCTTCACTAACTTATCCTTCTTCTTTATTACAAAGGCTATCTTGAGCTCCATTTCCACCTTGCTCTTTACAACATCATATGTACCAAAGGGTTTGGTAGTCTTATCAATTTCTTCTACAAGTAATGTTATGATTGATGCTGAAGCTTCATTAACATCTAGCTCATAACCTAATGGTCTTAGCCATCTAACCCTTGGAATTTTTGCTTGGATATAGGTGTGGTCAATATCAACCAAGAAACATATATCATTGATATGCTAATCCACTAGGGAAACTGGTATTCTAAGTCTTTGCTTCATGGATTTCTTAAAATCTTCAAAATAACTTGTCATTTGGGATTCAAATTTATCACCCATTTGCTTAATATACTCATTGATTTGAGTAATGGCTGACTTGTTTGATTTCCAATTAACTTTCGCAATAGAAGGAAATTCTTCCAAAACATAGAAAAATATACAGACAAAAATTGAACCAAACTTACACTAAGCACCTTTGGATCTTTTGATTACTCCCAAATTCTCCATGATTTATTGTAACAACTCTACTAGATCATATGTATGATCTTTCTTGACAAGTTTATATGCCACACCCATAGCAATACATGGTACACTATTCAATCTACTAGATTACTAGAACTTGTGAGATATCACTCTTACTACAAAATCCAAAAGGAGATCTATGATTGTATCAATGGTCATGTCCCTCTTATTCCATGTAGCCCTAGTGTTCTTTTCAATAGCTTCTTTTGAATTACTATGCAGGGTCTTGTGCTGATCTAAGGTTGGAAAACCTATAACCCTATGCATGATTCTCTTTTTTATTTTGATAGGTCCTCCTTCCAACCATAAGCAACCATTATGTATCTTGCTTAAAATAATTCTTATCCATTTAGTTTTAAAAATTGTGGGGAAAACTAGAGCATGGATTAAACCCTTTTTCTCAACTGTTTGAAATTCTTCCTTAAGCACTTGATTTTCACACAATTTATCATATGCTTGAAAAATTTCCAAGTCTCCTATTGCTCCTATCTTATAATTATAACATTTCCTGACATCTTGCACCATTATGACTTTGGGTGGAATCATGGATAATGTGTCAGCAGGGTCATTTTTATAAGCAACTTCTAGAATCAGTCTAAAATCTAGTTTTTTGACCTCATTCCTAACCAACTAAACCTTGAAACCTTCCTTTTCATTAGGGTTTTTAGAGATAGAAGCCATTTTGCAAATCTAGGGTTTCAAAAGATATAAAATATTCTGATTGCACAACTCAACACTTGAAGAATACCTTAGATTGATGAAATTTATGCTTGATTTGTGTTGAAATTTGTGTAAAAGGCTTCAATTGGTACTCATAAATCACTCATATGTTGTCCTCATTCTTGCTCTACATTCAAATGATAAGAAATGATAAAAAAAATTGACCTTATACTCTTTTTGAACCTAGCATTAAATGCTTAATGCATACAATTGTACACTCCGCTCTCGAAGATTTCAACATAACTTGGATTCCATTGGTTTTCCATCACTCAACTTCAACAAGATTTACTCTTCACTCAGCTTCCATTGAAATTACCCAACTCAGCATCAACTATCAACTCAGTCACAACTAACTAATTAGCATGCACTAGAACTTTACTCAACATCTAAGGGCAACTAGGCATTATTTGCAGAAACTTCAAGTTTGACTTTGCATCTCTATTCATGTTATTTTCTTCTTTGCAGTGCTTGTTTGTCTTGGGACTAATGTTTGATACAACTTTGTATATTAGTCCCATACACCTATCCATGCTTAGTTGGATGAGGTGTGACCACTTAACCTTTTGGGTGAAGTTATCCCTTCATTTGATGAGGTACACTCATCTTTCTTCTTCCAAGTCTTATTCATTTGTCCTCTAATGTACTCAACATCAAGCTTTTCTTTCCCCTTGTTGAACTCAAAACTTGGTGCCTTTGACTTTGTCAGACAATTCTTGCTAATATGACTAGTCTTCAAGAAACTAAAACATGTGGTTTGACTTAGACATCTACTATAGTTCCCTCTAAAATGTTTCCTTATGCAATTTTTAGGAATGTGTCCATATTCCTAACAGTTATAACAACTATAACTAGTGTTGTAGTCCCAATTGTAGTGATGACCATGGTTACCTTCTCTTGTTTCCTGATTTGATGTCCACATAAGCTTTGATCTGCACTCAAATTCTCTATGTCCATACTTCTTACAATTGTAGCAGTGACCTTCAAATTTTGGTGTACTAATAATCTTAGTCCTGCATTCATGTGCTTGATGCCCTTGCTTTTTGCACTTGTGACAATGACCCTTGTTCTGGGATTTTTCCTACTGGTTGGTCTTCTTACTCCTACATAAATTAGCAGTATGTCCCTTTTTACCACAAAAATTAAAACTAGGTTTAGTGTTCTTACCTTTGTTAATCCTTTCTTCTATATTCTTAGATGATTCTCCTTGTTCAGTGCTAGTGTAATCAAGTCCTAAAGTATCATTGCTAGATCTTGGTGATTTTGGAAATTGTTCAAAGTGCTTGATGGCTTCACTTGATTTGTTGAAGCTTTCTACTATCTCCTTCTCTCTTCTCAATTTATTCTACAATTTTGCATTTTTCATTTTCAAAGTGGAGATCTCAATGTCCTTCATATTCAGCTCATGATGTGCATTCATCATTTGGCTAAGGGTATCCAGCTGCATGTTTGAGATTATTTCAAACTCAATTATATTTTCCTCCAGTCTATTGGTAAGATTTCTCTTGTCATCCTCTATCATGGTTTTTTCTTCAATGGCTCTTTTCTTCTATTTAGTTACTTTACAAAGCATTATGGCTTGTGATTCTTGTTCAAGCTTGAGTAATCTGATTTCTTATACTTGAGCTCTATTCTTCTCCATCAATTCTACTATTGCTGCATCAAATTCTTTGGAATCTCCATTGGCAAACACTTTTGTGGTATCAATCTCCTTGTAGTGTGTGTCATTTTATTCTATGGCTATATCCTTCCTTCTTTTCAAGGACTTCCACAATTCTTCTTTGGCTTCCTCCAAGTTGTGTAGGGTGAGGTGCACAAAAATCACCTGATTCTCTATGATCTTCCCAAGTTTGAAGACTTTCATCTTCAGATCTTTTCTCTAAGTTGTTAGGCTTCTCCTTGTGAGAACCTTGCTCTAATACCAATTGTTGGAATAATCAAATGGGAATAATACTTTTGAGAGGGGGGGTGAATCAGAAGTAGCACACTTTAACCAAAAAAAAACTTTTAACTAAAAATAAACTGCATGCATGTAAACATATTAGTTAAGCATAAAGTAAACTCATGCATCACAACACATAACACCAAATTTGGTAACCCAGAAAACCTCCAAAATGAGAAGGTAAAATTGTGGTGGGGATGATACCCACAAAATCACTATAGCAATAATGTTTGACCACTTTTGATGGTATGCCCTATTAAAGGCTTTACACTGTATCAATAGTGACCTGTTTAAAGGATTTACAAACACTTTACATGAAGTGTCACCCTATTAAAGGATTTTATCACCTTTTCAAAGGATCTACAATTTAGCTATTAAGCTAACCTATCAACATATAATTTTCTTTCTAATACAATTTCTAGAGAGTATTAGATTAATAAACCTGATAGCTTACTATCCTCGATTGCTAAATTCAAGCACTTGATTTGCTCTCTCAAATCTTAATCCTCTAAGATCTTATATCTATTCGATGCCCTTGCTCTTTTCTAATCAACTGAATACTACAATGTTGCTCTATTCCTTTAAGCTTTCAAACTTCCCTCTAAATTTTGCTATAGTTTTCCCATACACTACTCTCATCCACACATACAATGGTGTGTTGACCTCCTTTTAAGGATTATTAATACTTAGGGTTAGATATGAATCTATGATCCATATTAAATCTTTATTTCCCACTCATTCCTTGCACTTTTATTATTGATTGCATGCCTTCTCCTTTTTTCTTATTGGTTGCATGATGATTGCATAGGTTCTATTCTATGTTACTTGGCACATACTAGATTACTAGTGCTCAACACATATATGATTCTACTTTACTTGGAACCTATTGCATTTTGGCTTGCTCAACATCAACTATGGCTTGACACCTACTTATCACTTGGCTCATATGGTTCACTTGGCACCTGAAGTCACTCAGTACCTACTAGAATTTTGGCTCGACACATACTGGAGCTTGACATATATAGTGTACTAAGCCTCTATGTGAAAATTGGTTAAGTGTGTTGACATTCAATTGTCAAAACCATTCTGAGACCAACATGATGAGTATGCAAAGTGTTCAAGAAAGTGAAAAAAAGAGCAAAATATTTAGTAAATTTAAGTAAGAAATCCAAGGGATTATTGGATGCAAAGTTTGTGATCTAGTATAGAGATTAGAAGGAGCAGAACTCTAGTTGATAGGATAGAGAAAGTGGAAGGAGTAGTATAGTTCAATTCTATTATTCTTCAAGGAATAATATAGAGATTATTTTGACAATGGGATCATTCATATTTCCCCTAAATTTATTTGGACAATGGTTCCATCTATCTTCTATAACTCCTAACAAGGTTGGAATATCCTAACAGGGATTCAAATTCTCCTAATAGGGACTGATATGTAATGAATATTTTAATAGACTCTTAATAGGGTCCATTCTCTAACAAGGAATATTTATATTAGTACATAATCTTGTGGGAACCATCCCCACCATGGTTTTCCCTTTGATCAAGGGTTTCCCTAGTTAACATATCTAGTGTTATCATGCATGAGTATCTTGTTGTGGTTTCTAATTATATGACATATGGTTAAGATTTAAAGGTTGATAATTGTGATAATAGCTGGATAACTGATTCACCCCCCCTCTCATTTATATTGGTGTACTATATATTCTAACATTTCTATACCTATTGATCCACAAATATCTATATGAACTAGTTCCAAAACGTCTTTAGAATTAAAAGAATTACTGTAGAAACTTCTTTTACTCATATTTCCAATTTGACATTCTTTACACATGTCCATCTTAGGTTTCTTCAAATTTGGTATGCCTCTTACTCTTTTGTTCTTGTTTATAGTAAACATGTTATCAAAGTTAACATGACACATCCTTTTATGCCATATCTAACTTTCCTCTATCTAAGCCAATAAACATGAAATTTTAGTGAGATCTAGGCAAAACAAGTTATATTTTGTCTGATTACCAGTCCCAACCAAGTTTTATTTTTCATCCAATAGTTTAGCTTTTCCATTCATGAGTTCTACCTTGTATCCTATATTTTTTAGTTGTGTCACGCTGAGTAGATTATGTCTTAATCCTTCAACCTAGTAAAAATTTTCACATTTAATTCCTTGAGTTAATGCTATGGTTCATTTTCCTTTTACATAACATGGTTCATTATTTCCAAATCTAACACTTCCACCATCATAGTGTTCTAATTTTTCAAACTTATTTTTATCATTAGCCATGTGATAAGAACAACCAATATTTATAATCTATGTATCATTTTTGGAAATATGAGAAATAAGTGCCATTTTTTAATCTTCCTCAATATCAGATTTATCCTTAACAATATGGACTACTACTTATTCATCATCACTATTAGAATATTTAGCAATGCAACAAGATTTCCTACCTTTGCCTTTGTAGTCCTTGTATCTCATGAAGTCTTTCTTACCTTTGAACCTATTATTTATTTTCTCATATTTATATTTTTTTATTTGGACATCTTGTAATAATATGACCAACCTATTCACAAGAGGAACAAATCAATGGAATTTTTCCTTTGAATTTTCCTTTCCCTTTTGATACTCTTTTTGTAAACAAGGCTTCAATGACTTCAAGGTCTTCATTAGATTCATTTTCTTCTTCACTATCAACCTATTTGCCTTCTAAGTTTCCTCCTTTTCTACCAGGAGTTAGTTTGGCTTTGATTGCAGATTCAAAGTTGCTAGAATTGGGAGCACAGTTATAAAAGTTATCCAATTCAAAATAAGTTAATCTTCCCATGAGTGCATCCATAGTTATATTATTTTTAGGCTTGCATCTCATTTCTTAAATTTTTTTAAAACTCTAATTGTATAAATAGGAAGAAGAGTTCTAAGTGCCTTGTTGACCATTTTTCCATCAGTTATTATTCCTCCTACATCTCTGATTGCACTCACACTTTCTTTAATTCTTTCATTATATTGGACAATGTTATTACCTTCTTTCATTTTCATTTGATCAAACTTTCCTCTTAAATTTTTTTCCTTGGCTCTTTGCACATTTTTATTACCTCCATAGAATTTATGTAGCTTTTCCCAATTTTCAAATGTAATAGGACAATCTTCAACCTTATCAAATTCAGAATAGTTGAGAGAGGAATCTATATCAATCATCATTATATTTTTATCCTTTTCTTCTTTCATATGTTCCATAGTCATAGGTTTAGATGGTGGCACATATTTCTTTTCCAAGTAGAACATACCAATATCAATAATTCTTGATAGGTGTAGCTATGTCAACTCCTACCATGCTAAAAAGTTGTCTCTGTTAAGGTTAGGAATCTCCCTTCTATGTGACATCTTGTTCTTTAGCTAAGGTCCTTGAAACCTTTCCTACAAGAACCAAATTATTTGATACCAATTGTTGCAAATAAATATAGTAACTAAGAGGGGATAGGTGAATTAGTTACCACAAAAATAATTTCCCACCCCTAGATGTCAAATCAAACTTAAAACTGAATAATACAATATTGTACATCTCAATTGTAACTAAAATAATTTTGTAACTTAGTTAACAAAGTAGTTTTATAAATATTAATTTATCTTAACCTTTGGTAACTTTTTTGTAGAAACATAAACCATAAAGAAAATAAATTGAACATAGATGACACCAAGATTTAACATGGAAACTCAATTTGGGAAAATCGCCATACAACTAGTCATAATATTTTTCACTCTTTTGAAGTGAGCCCTATTAAGAGCTAACCCTTTTAAAGGTTACAATACATACTATTAGGAGTCGTGTAGTTAGAGGTCTTCAAACACATCAATCTTGAAATGTCAACTTGTTAAGGGATTTACAAAATGACTTTCAAGTCAATTTTGTTAAGAGATTTCTTTGCTACTACAATGGTTAGAAGGTAATATAAATTTGACTTGATTTATGAAGAAACTTCCTTTAATGAAAATTTGAATCTCTTTTCTAGCTTGACCTCTGGATTCTTACTTTTCAGAATATTCTTTGCAGTTTATCTTTTACACTTTCTTCCTCTGCCTATGCTCACATATCCATCTTATTTTGCATCTTCTTACTTCCACATTATCCTCATTACTTTAAATTTCTTATATATCATAATCTTTGAAAAGTCACCTTGAATGCCCTTTCAAATAAAAAATTAAACATATAAATAGTTGGCCTCAACTAGTTAATATTTATGATAATTGCATTTTTCTATCACTTGGTCATACTGGGATTGATTAGTCAGTTAACACTTGAGGTCCTTTCATGCCTAACCACTCGATTAACACTGCAAGAAGGATATTTAATATAGAAGCATCCTAGAGTTTTTAGCAATCTTGCTTGTTTGAGGTATTTTGGCTTAAATTTTTAGACTTAGTCACCAAATAGTGATGCTTGGTTGTTGAAGGGTGTAGCTTTGGCTAAGAAGCTTAGTTATTGAAGGGGGCTCGATCATTGTTGGAGCTTGGCATGTGTTGTGTTGGCCTAGTTTTTTACCTTGCATAGTTATGTTACATTTCATAGTAAAAGAACCAATGGATTTATGTTTAAAGGTAAGATATGTTAAAAACCCTAGATGAAATTGTTAAAATTTTATGAAACCCTTACCATTTTACCATAGTTTTCATAAGACTTAGGAAAGTATTGTTTTAAAAATTTGAACAAGAATCTTTTCATTTTAAGGTTTTCTATTTACCTTTTCCTATATTTATTTTAAATTACTTTCCTAAAGAAATAGGTCTTTTTCTCATTAACCTTTATTTTAATCATGGTTTTACCCTTTGTTAATTCATTAGTATTCTCCAAAGTGTTTTAACCCCTATAGGGTTTGTATTTGCTAACCATTGATCTTAGAAAGATCAATGATGAGTGCTTTCCCACATTATGAAATTACTTGAACTTTAGCAAATATGGAGAAGCACCTACATGACACCTAGCCCTTGGTGACATTGATTCCTTAAAGCACTACAAAAGTTAGGGGTGTTAGAACAAGCTTAGAATTGTTAGATGATTTTCAACACATGTTGGAAAATTCAAGCCATTTCATTGGTTACTCCTACTAACTAGATTGTGAAAAAGGTTCATTTTATGGGACCGTCAATTGTTTGAAGATCAATGGAGAGAACTTTATCACTTTATGAAAGTGTCCAATGTTTAATGAAAGTGGGGAATTGCATGATTGCCATGTGGACAAGTGGGGCCAGTCACTCAAAAGGTTGCCTAGTCATGCTGAGTTGGAATGCATGCTAAAATGGTTCACACTAATTTGTTTAAGTGGTCTTTATTTTTGAGCTAGAGAGTGACTGTATCATTGGGATAAAGATATTAAAAGTGGACTTATAAAATTCTAAGGGATTTTATGATCATCGATCTTTACAAGATTGACAATCAACACTTTCCCACAATATGAAAGTGCCCAAATTTTAACAAATGTGGGGGAGCACATTGTTTATGCATGGCTATTTCCAAAAAGGGTTAACATAGTCTTTTGGGTTTCAAGCTAAGTCATTCAATTCTTGAAGATCAATGTGGAATTTCAAATTTCATGACATGACATAGAATATGACTATTGAAGCATTAATTCTAATCAATGTTATTTCCTACGAACTTAATGTTGTACTAAAAATTCCAATTTTCCATTATTGAGTAGTAAGGTTGTAGAATTCTCACAAAGCAAATATTTTTAGGGCTAAAGGTGAAATTATCCAAGGGTTTTGATACACTAATAAGAAATTTTCAAAGGAGAAAAATAAGAAATTGAGTGAATCTTTTGGGCTTCTAAAAAATTGAGAAGTTATATTTGCAGTAGAATAATTTTCAAACATGCCTCTGCAAAGGGACTTTTCAAGGAAGGTAGATTATTTGAAAAGAGTTGTGCATGATGATTTCTTAGAGAAAATGCCACAATCTATGAATGATCTTGCTAGGGGGAAAGATTTTATTCTAAAAAACCCTAGGTTAGTAGTTAGTGAGGGTTTTTATGATAATGCAAAGTGGTTGAGGGATGCCCAAGTATCTGTTGGAGGGTTAGGGCTATTCCAAAAATTGTTTACAGAAAGAAGATTAGATACTCCCTCGAATAATGTATTGGAATTTGACATAGGCAAATTGGTTATCCCAGGAGTTTTCTTTGGTGATGATTTTCTTGCAATGATTATGAGGAAATATGATCCAATTACCAAAAATGTGAAGAATCATGCTAGTGATAATCTCTTTAGGGTTTCACTAGAACTAATCAGAGAAGTTTTTAAGTTAAACCCTAACCATGTAGTCCATGAAAAGATAGACATGGAAGACCTCCAGGCTATGTATGATGCACAAATAATATATCTAAGGGGAGTACCATTGCTAGAGAATTTTGTCAAAATTAGATCATTGTCCCTAGTTACACCAAACACTCCAGAGCCTCTATCGAAGAAATATTTCAACCCTATAGCATAGACATTATATTTTTCTTTCTATAAAATCTTGGGTATGGATGATCAAGACCATATCCAAAGCTCCATTGTCTTCATTATTTCTCAAACCTTTCAAATTGGTATGAGTTCTATCTTTGACTTTGCTATTCTCTTGGCAGAAGAAATTCACACTGGATTAATAGGAATTGCAAAGGCTAAAGTTGATAAGCCCTTCTACTGGTACTCATTGCTGATGTACATATGCTTATATACAAGAGTTGTCTTTTTATCTAAAGAAATGAAGTTGGAATTGGAAAGATATGGAGAAAATCTCCCTATCTAACTATGGAGTGCAAATATGACATGGGAGGTGACTGATGCCAGTTTTGCCAAATTTGACAGATATTTTGCTTCTAGGCTTAGAATGTTGTTAATAGGGGATAGCCCTAGAATACCATAGCCTCCATTAGAGTTTATTAGACCAAAAGATCATGCTAAAGGATTGATGGTGAGTCACAATTAGGGAGACATCATCCCATAGGCAGTGTCTACTATTTTTAGAGTTTATGGTTTTCTTTGAAAACCACATGTGCTACCCTATCAAGTGCCTCTAAAAGTAGGGATTGTTAAGCTTCTATGGTAGATAGGATCAGTTAAAGAGAGAGAATTGTTGAGTAAATCTAAAGCTACTATCTTTCCCCAACTTACAATTGTTCACAACTTTGTTTTTTTCAAGAAGGGATGGAGGAACTTGGAAATTTTTTTAGACAAATATCAAATGGCTCAATCACATGCTTTTTTTTATATATTTAGAGGGATTTTATGACCTCTTCAGAGAAAGAGCTAAGGCTAATATCATAAGCAAATGGTATACTTTCTAGAGGACATAGTTAGAAATAAATTTTCATTACAAGAGTAGGAGCTTAAGAAGGAAAAATGGAAAGTATATAGCAAAATCCTAGATTTTATAAATGCTTTTGAGCTAGATTATGATCTCCTAGATAATAAAAAATATTGGGGTATGAAAGTAGATATGTTTATGGATAATTTTGTTGGGAATATGCAAACTTTGAAGGAAAAGAATAAATTCTAACACAAGCATACCATGACAAAGCCATTGAGGTGGACAGGAGGTTGGCAAGAAAAATGATTTTAAACCTAGGGTAGTATACATTATAGAAAAGAGTCAGGTACATGGTGGATAGAAGTGTATAGCCTTTTCCTCCATATAAAAAGCCAAGGTTTGAAAGCTCACTTGATACACATGCTCTTAAGAAACAAAAATTGGAGTACGGATCATCTTCTAATATTGAAGAGTACTCACCTATCCAAACCCCACTCAAGATAGACGATGAAGTATCCTTGAGAGGGATATTATGGTTACAACTATAGATATTGAAGGAGTACCTAAAGAACCTCCTATGCCTACAATAACTCTCATTGTGAGAGATTATAGAGGTAAGGAAATAGATCCTATAGTAGCAAAGGCTTCTAAAAAAATATTGATGATGAGAGTTTTGTTAAGTCTAGAGAATTTTCTCAATTCGTATGGAGAAGAAATATTAATAATTTTGAGGCCAAGTGTAAAAAAATTAAAGCAAAGAAACCTAACAAAAAGGACTCTAAAATTGAAGAGGAAGTCAAAGCTAGTTTTATGGAAGAATTTGCATAAATAACCCCTCAAGGTGGAAGACAATTATTAAAAGATTCAAGAATTTTGATTCCACCTAAATGGGACATTGTAAATGCCATGATTTTTTATGTTGTGAGAAAAGAAAAGGATACTTAGTTTAAAATTGAGGAAGAGGTTTTGTAGGCACATAAGAGATTTAAATATAGTGACGATCATCAAGCATTGGTGATATGGTTTATTGAAAAAAGGGATAAGACCAAGATGCAATCAGTTTCAGATGCTAAGCATATAGGTAGCCTCATGGTCTATAGAGTAGAGGAAGTGGATAGTGACAAACCATCCAGAATGACCAAAGAAATGGTGGACTTTGGAGTTGTTACTGCTAAAGACAAAAACAAATTCTTGGAGCTCAATGCTAAATTTGAAGAGATGCTAAAAGCATATGAGGAGAGAGAAAATAGGATACATTAGTTAGAGTTTCAAGTGGCCCAAATGGATAAGCAACTTGGAAAGAGAAAAGTGGGAGAATCTAGCCATCCTAGGATTGCTTGACCCCATCCTCTAGTTGAGCCCTTTAAATCAACTCACCTTATAGAGCTACCAGATACTCCATAGAGACCAAAATTTTATATAGCTGAGGAGTTTGAAGAAAGAGTAAACTTTGGACATTATATGTGGAGTTAAATGATCTATGTGAGGACAAAATTAGAAAAATAATATTATATTGATAGATAAGATTGATTGGCCAACATTTTATGAATAATTGGTAAAAATAATGGACATGTGGAATGAAATAAAAAGGTGGTGAGGATGCTTTGAATCCCGTTATGAGTAAATGGGGTAGTAGGGATAAAAATGTCACCCTTTTATGTGTTTCAGTCATTAGTTTTCCTTGTGATGTTTAGATGAAAGAAACCTTTGATATGACTAATGATTTATCTGATTCTGATGATAAGAGGGTTGCAGTACAGAAGAGAATAATATTTTATTTCTCGAAATATATTACTGAAAATTTTTGAACTTTTCCATCATGCACTCAAAAAAATAGAAAACATAAAAGATAAGGAGGAATGGGCCAAAGAATTAGATGATTTATTATGCTTTAGAATTAATGGGGTCATAAATGAAAAGGAGCATGCATTATGGTCAGCAACAAATGAAGAAATTGTTAAAGTTCAACTAATCTATAATTCTATTAGGGAAGAATTTGTTGAAATAAATAAGTTAGGAGACTTTTTTTTGAAGAAGCAATGCAAGGTATTGAGTTTTGATTGGCCAGATGACACAATTTTTAACAAGTGAATGGAAGATTTTGTGCATTCAAAATAGTTAGTGATTGGAAAAACTAATGAAGATGAGATGGACCAAGATGAGTTACAAACAATTGATACATCAGTTAGAGTAGAAGAAGACAAAGATGAACAATCAACTGTAGTAATAAGCACAGATGTCCAAACAGATGACATGGCAATAGGAGAATTGACTGTGATTTTTAGTTTGTCAATACATGATGACTTAGATGGAGAACCACAAGTTAAATTTAGTTTTCAAGTATTAGAAATAGGCTCATCACAAGCATCATAATTAGTCCCAATCACAAAAGTCTTTAACAACAAAGAAGTTTCAATAAAAGTGGTCCCACAAAAGAATATTCCTAACGCAAATCATTTTGTTGCACCAATTTTTTTCTTTAGTGATAGTAACTTTTGTAAATATCTTTATGTCATAAGGATAGTTGTCAGTACTCTATAGGCCCAAAGCTTGTTGCATCTCATACTATATAAATGAGATTACAAGGCTAGAGAGGAGGTCTAAACTATTATGTAAATTTTAGTTTTCTTGCTAGGTTTGTATTCAGTCTAGTTTCCTTAATGTCAATTTTGTGATGAATTTTCTGTGTGAATTTGAAGATACATTAACGTTGAAGGATTAGGTGGTCTCATCCTATGTTGTGCATTTTTTTACTCCAAATGTTACATGATTTTCAATTTTCTCTGATTCTTGTCTCCACTGTTGTTAACTGGTTATCTTGAGGTTGTACTAGAAAAGCTTGTTCAATTTAATGCAACTAGGATAGGTTGTATATCAATTTATTATTGCTTTTAATTCAATGAATTAAGTAAATACTTTAGTGATATGATAGGATTTCTAGGCAGCAAGAGGGATTCACATAAGAATGAGTTTTAGGGAAAATTGCTGATAATATTGATTATAATACAATCAATTAGGTCACAATAGTTGGTTAGACTCTGAACCCAAATGGACGAGGCACTGATCAATTATTTTAGTTTGAATATGAAGAGATCATGGATAAGCATCAAGAAAATTCTTTAAATCAAATTCAATTTTACTTTAAATGTATAAAGAGTATCATAGCTAGTCAATACTTGTTTGCATTTAATCTTTATGTTTTAGTTAGTTGTTGTTACCCAAATTACCTGTAAGTCTAAGAAGAATTATGACCAAAAATATGCTATAGGTGGTGATTATTCTAATAATATGTTGTTGAATGAATGAAGTGTGAAGATAGTATCAAGTTTTGAATCTTTTTATCCCTTGGGTGCACCTGCCTTGGTTTTGCAGAGCCTAAAGAATAGAATATCTTTATGATTTTATTGAAGTTGGGTCCAAATCTAAAGACTACTTAGTAGAGCATAGGAAAAACCTAATCCTTAGACTAAATTTCTCTTCACTATCTTGGTATCAATGATTTTTCTACTTGGTAGTTTAAAACACTAACACATTGGTTGCTCGACATGCACTAGGAGCTTGAAAATGCTTATGTTTTGGCTAATGCTCAACTTGTTTCTCTAGCACTTAGCTTGGTATTGGTTTCTATAGGTACCAAGTTGTTAGTGATCTTGATTTTGGCTTTTAATTTTTCTTGTAACCAATTTTTCTTATTTAATTTATGTTGTAGTCGACTCGTTGCACAACATATATTTATTGTAAGGGATTTAATTTAATTTGTAATGAACTAGGCCAACTTATAAATTAGTTGGGTATAAGTATGGGGTAATGTGGAGTCTTTTAGTCATTTTCATCCATCTTGGAGAAGAGGATGAAGTGTATGAGAAAATTTTGAAGGGCTAGTAGTTGTGGCTTGGAAAACTAGGAGATTTCTTAGTGGGCTTGCGAGCACAAGTTAAGATTTCCTTGGGGGTTTTCTTCTACAGTATAGATTTGGACTAGTTGGGATTACTATTTGGATTATATCTTGAGGTCTTTTAGAATTATTATTATAATTTCTATTATTTTTGTCCCTAACTTTGAAGACCTTACAACTAGGCAAATTACATATAAACTTTTTTTTATGAATAAAGAGTTGAATTGGGTATTAGATCTTGCATGTATGTTTCTTGTTGTTGTGTTTCTATTGTGTGGTTATTTGCAGGGATATAGTTTACATCCAATAGGGGTACCTTTAGATTCTCACTACATTAGGTGGTATTAGAGTGAAGGTGTTCCTGAGTCTGTAGACAGATTATCGAAGATGAGTCAGTTTGTACTAGGACATGGGAAAAAGAGAAAGTTGATCTTGTGGAGCTAATTGATCTTCTAGATTTGTGGATCTATTGCTTTGGGTTTATGAAGATCTTGGAAGATACCTCTAGGAATATTAGACCCTAGGGAAATTGATGATCTTAGTGATGTTGTAGAAGAAAGGATCACTAAGAAGGTTAAAGTAGATTTTAGATCTGAAATAGAGGAGGTTAAAGATAATTTTAGATTTGAGATGGCATTGATGAAGAGCGACATGAATTATAAAATTGTGAGTGCTTTAGGTGGTGTACCTAGGCATATAGATACTGAAGATGGTTATGTGGAAGTTTATAAAGACTTTGAAATTGTGTGGAGAGACCTATTGGAACTAGGGCTGGTTAGTTTGCTAGACCTAGATCTCAGTTGAGGCTAAAGCATAAGATGGAGGTTTCTAATTTCTTAGGTACTTTGACACCTAAAGACCTAATTGATTGGATTGGTGAATTGGAAGACTACTTGATCTTGAGGATACTTTGGCATAGACTAAGTTGAAAGGACATGCTACTCTTTGGTGGAAAGAATTGCAAAGAGATAGACAGGGGGGAGGTGAAATGAAGATCACCAAATGGTAACTAAGTTGAAGGCTAATTTCATTCCTATTGATTATGAAATTGATTTTTTTGAAAGGTTACAAAATCTAAAGTGAAAGGATATAGCTATGAAATATTATACTGAGGAGTTCTACAAGTTGATTATTTAGTATGGTCATAGATAATTGTCAAAGGATAGGGTAGCTCGGTACATAATCATTTGAGATTAATTATTCAAGATGAGGTTGGCATGTTGAAGATTGATTTAGTTGAGGATGCTTATTAGTATTCCCTAAAGGTAGAAGCTAAGTTGAAGAGGAAAATTCAAGGTAATGCTAGAGGAAAGGAGAAGTGGGATATCTCAATAAAAGATAAACAAAGTGTAGAAGGCCAAAACCTATTAATTAGAAGAGGAGGACAAGTGGAGGTGAGTTCAGAGATAATTGCTTCAGATGTGGTAAAGAAGGGAATAGATATTTTTAATGTCCTCATGGTAAGAGAGCTATTATTGTGTATAAGGTTGAGGATCATTATAGTTAACCTAAGAAAGGAGAGAGTTTGTTGGCTCAACAAGTGTTGATTGGTCAGAGGACAATAGAGGTAAAGTCTATTTAGGAGTACTCATTGTAAGTCTAGTGGTAAAGTCTGGAAGGTGACTGTGGATGGTGGTAGTACTGATAACCTTGTTGCTGAAGAGATGGTTTAGAAACTTGGTTTGAAAAGAGTGAGACATCCTTATACTTATAGGATTGGATGGTTGCAAAGTGAACATGCTTTGGAAGTGAGGGAAAAATGCCTTATTGATTTCTAGATTGGGTAGTATAAGGATCAAGTGTTGTGTGTTATTGTGGACATGAACAGTTGTCATGTGTTGCTTGGTATATGTTAGTAGTATGATTGCAAGGTTGTGCATGATTATGTCAAGAATGTGTTTACTATTGTGAAAGGTGAAAGGAAGAATTCCCTAATACCCTTGTAGAATGACAAGCTCAATAGGAGGAACCTAAGTGTTGGAAGCTAAGTTGAGTTGAAGGATTCTGAGAAGGTTGGAGAACAACATGGAAAGAAGACATGTAACACATAGAAGATGGATGTGAAGAAGAAAAATAAAAACAAGGGTAAGAGTGTACAAGTTGAGGACTAGGAGGATATATATGTGAAGAACCAATTTTTAATTTATGTGTTGAATCCTAGAAGATATTCTTCTAGCTACTAAGAACATCTTTTCACACCTAAGGTTTTTGATGTAGGAGCATCCTAGGGTTGTTAGAAATCCTACATTTTGGAGGTATTCTAGCTTAGAGTTGTGGACTTAGTGACCAAATAGTGGTGCTCGGTCACTAAAGGGTGTAGTTTTAGACAAGGAGCTCAGTCATTGAAGGGACTTGGTCATTGTTGGAGCTTGAATTGTGTTGGTTTCTCAAAATGCACTAGGAGCTTGACAATACTTTTGTTTTGGATGATGCTTGACTTGATTTCTCTAGCACTCAACTTGGTCTTGGTTCCTGTAGGTGTTGAGTTGTCAGTGAGCCAACTTTTGGTATTTAATTCATGTTGTAGCCAAGTTTGGATATTTAATTTGTATCATAGCCAAATTGTTGCTCAACATATATTTAATGTTAGGTAGTTTATTCAATTCATGAATTAGGCTGAATTATGGCTTAGTTGGATATAAGTAGGGAGTCTTGTGGAGTCTTTTAGTCATTGTCATCCATCTTGGAAAAGATGATGAAGTGTAAGAGTGAACTTTGAAGGGCTAGTAGTTTTGTCTTGGAAAACTAGGAGATTTCTTGGTGTGCTTGTGGGCACAAGTTAATATTTCCTTGGAGATTTCTTCCATAGTGCAAATTTGGACTAGCTAGGATTACTATTTGGATTGGATCTTGAGGGATCTTGCAGAATTGTTATTGTAATTGTTGTTGTTTTTGGACCTAACTTGGAAGGCCTTACAGTCAAGCACACTACATATAAATATTTTTTTTATGAATAAAGAGTTGCATTGGGTATTAGATATTGTATTTGTGTATCTTGTTGTTGTGTTTTGACTGTGTGGTTATTTGTAGGGGTCTATTTTACCTCCAATAGGGTTACCTTCAAATTATTTCTACATCAATATCCTTCATTAATTAAATACTTGGTTAACACTGAATGTTCTTCATTACCTAATTTCTTAATCAATAATAAATATGCTTGGTTAATATTGCTAGTCCTTCATTTCTCAACTAATACTAATATTGTGTAACATCAATGGCAACATAAAATTTGAAGAATTATTTCCAACACAAAATTAGATTTTGAGGCTACCAAAATTTCATTAGATGTTAAGGATTTTACTTGACTATTATTTTTCTTAGGAGGAGATAATAATAATTCTTTTTTGGCAAGCATATTACACATAAACATATTTCTTTTAGCTTCACTACATACCTCAAGTTTTTTTTCATCCATAATCTCCTTTTTACCTTTTTTTCATTAGCCAAGACCCTAGACCCATACATAGAAAATGTGTCTTCATCTTCTCCTTCTAGCCATCATAGTTAAATCCAACCAATTTAGGACTTTCTTTTGTAAAGTAACCCACCATTGATCTACCAAAGTTGTTAATATTTTCTTCAAGGACTTAATGATTTGATACTGATTTTTAGAAATTAAATTCCACTAAGATAACTGAGAGTGGGGAGTGAATAAGTTATTCAACTATTAAAACACTTATCAACCCTATTAATCCTTAAACATATGAAAAATATAATAAAAAACTAGAAGAAGATATACATACATAATAACACTAGATATATAACTAGGTAAACCCTTGATCAGAGGGGAAACTCTGATGGGGATAATACTCACAAAATGATGTACTAATATAAATATTCCTTGTAAGAGGATGCACTCTATTAGAAGCCAATAAAATACATTTAGTATATATTAGTCCCTATTAGGAGACTTTGAATCCTTTTTAGGAGATTCCAAATCTGTCAAGAGTTGTGCCAATCCTTTTAGGATTTGTAGAAGGCAGATGGACACATTTTCCAAATAGCTTCAAGGGAAAGACCACTGAACTCACTGTCCAACTAGTGTCTACATTTTTTCCTTGTAGAATAATATAAATGGAATAAATTTAGTTCCTCTATCCCCTTGATGGACTTATCCTATTATAATCTCAATACCAAATTACCAATCTCACATCCAAATAATCCCTTGGATTTCTTACACACATTTACCAACTCTGCATATTACTTACACAATTCACACTTCATAATCAATCAATCATCAATTACATACTTCATCAAAAGGAAAATAACCTTCCTTTATACCATATACTCAATATAATTCATTGAGTCAACCTTGAGGCTTTCCTAATTAATTATTATAGGACCTCATTAATATCTTTTAAAACTTTACATCTTTTCATAATTACAAATCATTTTTAGCTCATAGTCTTTACAACTTTCTATACGTGTGATATTTGATGTTGCAAACTTTCTGATGTTATCATCAAAAAATCTACTATCACTATCTAGCTACACTTAGAAGGATTCTATCTTCATTAATATATACAAATAATTCATCAAAAACTACTTATCAAGTATTGTATCTGGTAATTATCTTCTGTAAATCAAGCATATCTTCAACATGTCTTTGACTCTCTGCATGTGTACTTAGGCACATCATTAAGATACAATGTAAAAAACATTCTTAATTTTTATTGAAATTATTATCAATATATAGTCTATATGACCTTATTCTCTATCTATTACTCTACCATTCTTGACTATGTTGACATCAATAAGAAACACAGTCATCAATGTAACATGTCAATCATGATATGCATCTATCTAATTTTTAGGATACTCCCCGAAAGGAATATCATTAGCATTCATGATAACAAGATCTCCTCATATTTCAAGGCATATAGATATGCTTCTTCCACACTATCCAATTTTACAAAACTTATCTCATCTTGAATTTCATATCTTAATCCATTCAAGTTCCTTGCGAATTCCTTAGTGCAATATTTTATGGTAATGACTAATTTAAAGAATTCCTTAGTGTACTCATTTATAATCATGCCCTTTTGTCTTATATTTTGTATCTTGCTCAATAAACTAACTTGGTTATTAGTAGGAAGGAACTTCTTCTTCACCTTGTTTACCATTTTTAACTAGGTTCTTATGTTTTCTTTTCCTCTTCTCTATCTATTATTTTTAAATGCTCTACCATAGTGAGGCATGGCCCTTCAATCTAGTGATTTCAAGCTTCACTTTTCTATTATTAGGAGTGCTTTCAAACTAAAAGAAATTTTTCATATCATAGATCTAATCCAACAAAACATTGGTATCCAACCTTCCATCACAAGGAACAACTTCCATAGTAGGTTTTGAATTTTTCCTAGACAACACTCTCAATAGTCCTTTGTCATCTTGATCTTCCTCAAGCTCAATATTAGGGTTTGGTGCCATTTCTTTATCATCGCTCACATCATCAAGATGTGCTTCTCTCCTCTAGAATGTCTTTGTAGCATATAATATAGCTACAATCTATCTAAACATGCCAATTATGGCATTATCCACATTTTCTCTACCTCAAGCCATTTTGACAAATAGGTTCCTACAATATTGCAACCCTCTTCTAGTTATATGTCAAATCTATAGATTTTCCACCTTACAACCAAAATCAATCAGGGTTCTACACCACGTAATCTCCTCAAGGATGAACCTCAAGCTCTAATACCATCCTCACATAGGAATTATGGAGAATTAGGACCAAAAGGAACCACTAATGGTCCAAACACCTTGTTGAGTAAACACAATGGAGGAAAATAGAATAGAACAACACCAAGTAGGGAGATTAATAAAAAACATATTTATTAATTCATCACACTATTCACAAAAATTCCCATATGTGAGGCCTTTGGGGTTGCAGCCAACAAAAGAATCGCAAATTGCAAATTCAAGATCTATGATCTCTACAAATTCTAGTTTAAACTCACTCTTCTATGATCATTCACATTTCTTTTCAAACTCTATCTAAGAAGTGCTTGACCTAAGCCTAGACATCTCAAGTTATACTTGCCAAAATGTCTTATAGAATATTTTACATCTTTACAATAGGGGAGGTCAACCTCATAATAGTTTGCATGCATTACAATGCATGATCCTTACATTAAATTCATAACTTGAAATAAATGAAGAAGTCTTCTCTCATGAAGAACCAATCACACAAACTTGGTCAAAGAAGGAATCAAGCATCAATGAATCATCAAGCTCACTCAACAAATGAAGTAACTTGACAACGATAAGCCTTGACTAAAGTAGGAACTTGGCCATTATAGGGAATTTAGCCACTATTTCCCTCAAAAATCACTATACTCAATCAATATTGGAACTCAAAAAACCTACAACTTTTCAATAACTAATAGAATGCATAGAGAAGGATAGCAAGGCAACCTAGGATGCTCCTCCATCACCAAGTTAGAGTACTTAACGTGTATGATTTTTTACATATCAAATATAAATTTACTCAAAGACACATTGACCTATAATTTAATGAATGTTTACAATTTGAAACTCTCTTGTGCCTTTCTCTACAACTTTTTGTGGCTATTAAGAGTCCTCATATATTTCCTAAGATATTAAGGGACCTCACTAACCCTGACCTAAATATATTTGTATGGATGTGAGATTGATTGGTGACTTAACCTATCACATTATTATTGATAGCATAATAGATTTGTAACATAATCAATAATTCATATTAAAACTTACATGTGGTGATACTTCCTCTCAAAGTGTTGGTTGGGTCAAAAAAGATACAAAACTTTGCATCTCTCCTTCCATTACAACGGATGTATCCTATGAGAGTAAAAAATATAGTTGTTAAAAACATGATAATCATTTCTATATAATCTTAGTAAATAAAATAAAATAAAAAATAAATGAGAAATATATACATATAATAGGGATCTGACTATAACATGAAATGCTTGAAGATTTG
The DNA here is from genome assembly GCA_028749045.1 of Cupressus sempervirens. Classification (NCBI taxonomy): domain Eukaryota; kingdom Viridiplantae; phylum Streptophyta; class Pinopsida; order Cupressales; family Cupressaceae; genus Cupressus; species Cupressus sempervirens. The sequence goes on along the minus strand of CM053788.1, from coordinate 279,848,098 downwards.
GGTTGGTGAAGATGTGTTGTAACATCGCCAAAGATCGCCCCTTGTAAAATAAATGTTGCAATAAAATTTCATTGATACAAATAAGTGATAAGTATATATATGCATTTAATGATTTAAAACACCTAATTCTTTTCCTCTTATCAAGGGACAATGGATAAACACCCTCACAATACCCATGAGTAATAGGTAAAACCTATAAGAGAAAAATAAGATGATTAGCCATTTATAATTAAGCATCAAACAAGAAACTAATTAGGAAAACACTAACGTACCATAGAATTCTCAAGGTCAAATTAAATGACCAAGAGCATGATATTCTCACTTATCTCATATCCTCCTTAATCATTAACTAAACATAAAGAAATCACATACATATACATAAATATAAAGTTGTCAATATTATTCTAATATAAAAATTAATTTTAAATTAACTATTATTTAATATGTCATATGTGATAATAGAAGGATATCATGTCTCTTCCTACCCCTCCTTGTCTCTTGTAAGAGATGTTATGCTCTTTATAACCACAGCTATTGTATCATCATCCCAACTACAAACATAAAAATCATAATTTCTCAAGGGACCTATACATAAATTCTTGTACATAATGCAAGTATGGAACACAAAGATGTGTGAGATACTAGCCAATGTACTTGCACTAGCCTCATCAGTACAAGGAGGCACCATTGACCTAGTATTGGTGACTAGTAGACTACTCAATCTATGGATGGATCTGTTGACACTCAAAATTGCATGGTCAATTTTGAGCACTATTGAAAAATTCAAGCCTATAAATGCTTTGTGAAGCCTATGTACCTCACCATTGAGTTAATGCATAAATGGTGTTTAATGTTTCTAACACCTTCCATTCAGCCTATCTACCTATTCCATGAAGATAAATCATCATTCTGAGCTATTTGGCGAAGTCCTGTTTCAAGCATTTGTCAAATTTACATTTTTTCCCTAGTGTCAAATAACGATAGGAGGCTATGTTTTCATTTGAATATCTTGCACCCAAAAAAGGTTTTGTGACTTTTTACTTTGAGAGTGTCTATTTTCCATACCTGAGAACCTATGTTTCAGATTTTGAGTTGTTTCGAGTCTGTTTGACTAGGTTTTGAATCCCTCAAAGTTGGTCAGTTGCTTTTTTCATGCTTTTGCAATTAATTCCTAATTCTGGGAAGCCCTGTTTGATGAGTAATAACTTTTGACAAGTTGATCCAAATGTTGAAATTCTTTTTGCATTGCATTATAGACATCAAGGACTTGTTAAATTTCAAGTTTCAGCTTATGAAAAATCCGTTTGATCAGTTTCCAAACACGATTCCAAACACAATTTCTATCTTTTCACTAGTGTTATAAGATGCAGATTTGTCGAAAGCCCTGTTCATGATATCTTCTCTTGAAATCCATGATAGGTGAGATCAAATAGTTTATTTTCCTATGTTCTATACTAAAACTACTCCAAGTGTGCTAGTTTTCAAATCTTGACGAATCTATTTATATACTTTTCCAAGGTCTTTCCATTTCTAAAAATCGCTTTTCAATCAGTATTCCTAGTTGCAAAGTTCCAAGTAGCCCACTTTGAACATCCGCCATTCGTACCCCATGATTTTTCATGAGCCCAAACTATAGATCCATAATTTCCTCATGATAGAGAATCAATGCCCCAGTTTTCGTCTTCCCAAGTGTTCATTTTCCCAGTTTTCTAAGCCGAATCCAAACCCAGTTTATTGCTTTCTGACGTGTTTGCTTGAAGGTAAATCTGAGAAGGCAACTTTGACAATCAATATTTTGACTGTGATCTCATCATGAGACGAGAATTGACAGGATGCAAGAATGTGGAGCAGAGATTCAGTGTGCCAAATTTTAGAGCCTAGTCAGTTGTTTGAATTAGTTTTTAAGGCCAGTCAATGGACCTCCTGACATGAAATTCACAGTTTATAGTTAAGTCGTAAAATGAGTTTTAAAAGTGTTTTTAGTGATGGATTTTATTTTCAATCAGTTCAAGATGAAAAATGGATTAATCTAAAGGATAAGTGTTCTGGAAGCGAAATTTTTTTTAGTCGGACCCGCCTTGGGGCCCGACTAATCTTCATCAAATTAACTAGGAATGTATAAGTGTTAGGCATGATTGAAATTATCCATTTAGCCCTCTCTTGGTTGAGTTAAAGGTTGGCAACCGAAGCTATGGATTTTCCTAGAACAGGAAGGCACCCTTGATGACACATTATATGAGACCCAGACAATATCCATATTTTATGAATATAGAGGTTTTAGTCTTTCATACACATTAAGAGGATTTCAAGAACACTGTATCATGAAGTGCTGAATATGCTTGGAGAGGAGTTAGATGAACAAAATATTGCATAAAAAATGGGATCTAATTCAATAAGGCAGGAATGGGAATTTCAAATAACATGCAAAAAACCAAAAGGAAATTCCTCACGCCAGTAGAAGACAATCTACTCTCTCAGAACAGAGCCATCTCATGTGAAGGAGACATCAACGCACAAAGAGAAAAGACACACCCTGCAGCATTGAAATAAAAATGCCCACGCAGCAGGAAAATGCATCAAGGAATTTAAAGAGACCATCCTATGGTTTCTTAAAGAAGCCTCACACAGTTGAAACAAAAGCAGACCCAGCGCCAATGAAAATGATGTAGCCGCCCAACAAAGAAGAGTCTACACTTTGAAAGGAAAGATGTGCAATATGTAAAAGGTCTGCCATGACATCTGAGATGTGTCACTATCCACGATCCACAAAACCCAACTTTGGTATGGAAAAAATGATGCGTATAAGTCTGCTATTGCAAATTGAGTACAAAGAAACCAACAAACCAGCCCCTCACGCATTGGAAGATGTAAGTAAAAAGCATAGGTGTAGGTAGTATACAAGAATGCTTCCTTGCAAATGAGAAGTTGCTGCTAAAAAAATAGAGAATAGGCTCAGTCAATTTGAAGGAAGCCATCAGAGCAAGCAAAGCCACAGGAGGTAAAGACAAAGCTCCAGCCTGCAAGTAATAGAATGAAGCTCACACCATGCTAACAAAAAGAAAAATCGCAGTCACAGGGAGGTGAAAAGTAATATCACACATTCGCCAAATTGAGAGGTTTTTAAAAATTTAAATACCTTTTCACACAAAAGGCTAAATGAATGAAGAGAAGGCTTTTGGAAAGCCAAGCCTGTGTGGTAGGGGCCCCACCCAATCCAACCTTAAATTTTGATGATATCATCATGACGTGGGGTGGGGTCAATGTGAAATTTTGAACAAAAATTCAAACATGATGACATGGCACCAAAAACCCAGATGTGCCCAGATGATGACAAGTGTCTTGATCGGAGGGTTGTCGTTTCCTCGCCATGCGAAGATGCTCACTAGTTAACTATAGCAAGACAGCGAGGCTGATCTAGTAGGGGTGAGGTGGAGCTAACGTGGCAGTGGGTCTGGGTTGGGTGATGATGTTGTGTACTTGCTCAGGTGATGATGTGGCAGTCAGATGAGGTGGACAAATGACACATGTCATTCTGTCACTATGTCGCTAATGATGTGGTGATTATTGAGTCAGATAGCGACATAGGGAAGGAGAATCAGGACGTGACATATGACAAGTGGTCCTAGAGCACATGGTAATGTGGCACTGCATGTTCGAGCAACCAATCAGATAATGCCACGTGGCAGTTGGTCAACTGAAAGGTTGACCTCAGATTCGAAGGCAATAGCGATTAAAGAATAAAAAAATAATAATATTTTATTATTATAAAAAATGCACGTTTAGTCATCCAAGATGTATTTTTTCTAAATTTTTGACTTTAGAGTTTTTTAAATTTTATAAAATTTTAAAATTTAAAGTGTAGACCTGAGTTCCTAGCAGAGGAGTCATTTTCAAAATGACTTTCAGGAGGTTTTTGAGAGGCTAGATAGGCGATGTTATGTATTGTCAGAATCAAGAGAAGACAAACTTTTTGATTTCGAAGTCAATTTTTGCATAGGTATCAATCTTTTTGAGCTACAAGAGGATTTGTCTCAGGTACCTGAATCGCAACCATTTTTTAGACCAGGAATTTCAGAATTGGTTTTTGGCAAGGTAATGACTTGAATATGTATAAAAGATGGTAAAAATGTAGTTGGGGTTGAATTGGTTACATTAAAATCAATAAAAACTCACAATTTCACCAGAATTGCATAAGGTTTCAGATATTTTAGATGCAAAAGGATTTCATCATTAGGCAGAGATATTTCAAAGTAGTTGCAATGTAATGATGAAACAGAAAATCAAATCAGATGGAAGAGAGAGGTTAGAGAGAGTCTTTTTAGTTGCATGAGATGAAATTCTAAGGGGACACATGTCGATTTTACGTTCAATCTAGGAATTCATCTTCATCCTATATTATTCTTTCTTCCTTCCATTTTTAGGGGTTCCAATTTTTTGTTACTGGGAGACCACTGTTGGTAGAGAATTTGCAGTCATTCTGTGAGACCATTCCTTTGGATCCAGAACTGTGATTCCACCTCCATTCTTCAACTATTTCTCTCATGTGAACAGTAGTAGTGTAGATAATACAGATAGTTCTGATACATTAGGTTGTTTCATGTTTTAATTTCATGCATCTGAATGTATATTTTCAAAGAAAATGAATACATATGAGCAACATTTCTTTAGTTTCATTCTGGTTCTCATCTCCTGTCTTAATAATTTGTAGTCTTATGTGGTCTTGGAATGAAGAGCTGAGATCAATTTGCTTCTCGTTCAGGTTGTATGTTTGATATATTTTTCTGTTGGAAAAAAGTGCCAAGTAAGTGCTTAATGTGTTTGACAGGGTTACTGGTTATGTTGAGAAGGATATTTTGTGAGAATGAGATCTAAATGAACACTGATGTCTAAATCACAAGGTGATTAGATAGATCTAATGTCTGGGTATATAGAATATGTCCCGATGTCATAGATGTATGTTTTGAATTCATGGATTTGCCCAATGGATTAGGCACTAATCAAAGATAGGATCATTAGGTTTTGTTGCATGTTTGAGGATTTGTTGAACATCAACATCAATAATTAACGCTTTTCCCTTTCATGTTGAAAAGCTATAATAGAATGCCCTCACTCAGCTTATGAGGTTCCTAGATCTGCATTTAGCTACTATAGATTGATGTTATTTCATAAGTTATTAGGAGATATTAGGGGTTTCATCTGCTATCACAATAGATTCAGTGTATGCTTTGACAACTAGTACCATATAAAGAATCTATACGTCTACCCACCTAGGTTTTGCAGAGCCTGAAGAAGAAGAAGGGTCATGCCTTATAGTTGGCCTAGTGTCTGAATGGGCATGTTGAAAATGGGAGTTAGCTACCCCTAGATGTGTTTTGTTCTCATCAAGGTAATTGAAAACGGGTAACATTTTCAAACACCAACAGGATCCAATATCCTCTAAGCTAGCCTTGGTATACTAGAGGAGGAGGGGAGACATGAGTGAGGGACATAACTAATGGATTTCTTCCATTGGAAAAATGGTCTATCCTATGAAGATCCTCCTTCTATGCCCATGTTGACCCTCATCCTCCAATAATTTAGTTTAAGCCCTTTCAAAAACTCAACGTCATATAACTTTCATAATAAATATAAGGGCACATCCATATTATTGTGTGTTGGTTTGTCAAAAACCATCCAACAACAATCCCAAACATTAGCATGCATGGCCTCATTGGTGCACCATTTTATGGATAATTTAGGTTTCTTGGAGTCAAAATTTAGTCAAAATTTAGGGTTTAAAAATAGGTATTTTATTTCTTATTTAGTAATGTTAAGGGGTGCAATCGTATCATGATCTATCCCATCATAAAACTAGGTATGCATCTCCTCTTGCTAATGAATATCAAGATTATGTTGAGTTTTCTCAATATTATCCATAATGGAGTTTAGGGTTCATACATGGGATTCAATGTAGGGGTAATTATATGTGTTTTGGAAAGTCCTTAATTCATTTAGATTTTCTTTGATCAAATTTTCAATTCAAGGAGGCTTTTGAGGGGGTAACAGATCATTTAGATGTGGTTGTCTATCATTTAGAAATGGTTGTGGAATATTTTTAGGATCACTATTTACTAGGATGTGGTTTAAAGGTTAGTTAGTGTCAATCATGCCTAGTTGTATAGCAAATAAACATAAAATTACAAATTGAATTTGTAGTGCCTACCCTCGTTCACATCTTTTCTAGACTCATTGTTGCTATTATTATTAGACTTTGATGGACTAGTATTATGTTGGTGGATTAGTGGTATTGTTTTGAGACTATCTGACATTATGTTATGGATTCAATTGTTATATGATGAGATCATTTAGATTTTACATTTCATGTATGTATGATGATCATTATATTGTTTTCAGTTATTGTTGATGATTAGTTAGATGGTTATTATTTCATGTGTTTTATTATGGATACTTACCCCATACTTGCATGTGTATGGTGTGTGTGTTTTCTTATTGTATGGTGTTTCTGATGTGGTTAAGTAAGGGAGTCGTAGTCACCTGCTTAGTCAGGATCTACACGATGCACCACTTCCTGTTGTTGCCTATTTAGTTTAGCATTATATATATATTGTATGTACATGCATGGTTTTTCTGCAGGTTGCAGGTACTGGGTATCGACTTCCCTGAATTGTGAGGATGAGCATACCCTATTATACTATCTCAATGATAAGAGAAGGGAGGTAAATTCTCAAGTCCAAATCCCAAACCCTAAAACCATTTGTCCTAGTGAGTTAGGACAAGTATCAGAGTTCAGCACCCACTGAATGTCGGATGACATATTTTGTGATTTTTAATCCTTTAGACTGATTTTGTATGAATTGTCCTATGATGGGTTTTCATATTTTGTTTTGAAGGTCTATGGTGAATTTTCTGTTAATTAAGTCTTAATGAATAGATTTAATTAATAAATTAATTATTTGAGAAGATTAAATATCATGATTTTTGATATTTTGATTATAATTAATTCAAGAAGAATTAATTGAGAGAAAAGAATTAAATAAAGAGGAAATTAGAAAATTAAAATAAATAATAATTATAAAATACTAATAAATTAATAAACAAATAATAATAATAAAAGTTATAAAAATTAAAATAAAAGTTATCAAAATTAAATGGGAATTATAAATATTTAAATGGAAATTATTTAAAAAGTAATTGGAATTATAACCTTGCTTGGAAATTAATGCAGTTCTCCATTTTTCATGTGTCAACAACACGGGGGTTAGTGCATCAATTGAGCACATGGTGTCTACAACCCTAGGGCTTATCAAAAAGGTTGGAAAAGGCCCATGCTTAGTTGGTAACACCTTCCAGCTGGTTCTAGAAGCATTCTAGGGTTTTCCTGAGAGCTTTTTATATTCGGGCATTCCTTAGAAGCTTGGACATAGTGTGGATAGTGTGGATAGCGTGGAGAACAATTGAAGCATTGGAGGATTCAGGAATTCTAAAGAAGGGGAGCTTGCTTTGCGGGTTATCTGAGGAAGAGCAAGTTAGCATCAGAAACCAGGTAGATTCTTGTGTTTTCACTTATGCTACTTCTGCATCTTGCTTTCCCCTGTCTTCTTCGTGTCTTCCATATGTCTTCATTATGCATTTTCAATTTGGGCAAATAAAATTTATTTGAGGTTTCTATATGCTTAGATCTTAAATGACACGGGCTAGGGTTGCAATTCATGGACAAACCCATTAGAGTTAGTTATCAGAAATTTTTAAAAAAAACAAGTTTCATAGAGAGATTCTGAAAATGAAAGCTTGTATTCATAAATTATCTTTTTTTTTAAATATATTGTGATTCTGTATATATATATGTATACATATATATATATATGTATACATATATATATATATATATATATATATATATATATATATATATATATATATATATGTATACATATATATATATATATATGTATACATATATATATATATATATATATATATATATATATATAAAGGTATATGTATATGTATATATATATATATATATATGTATATATATATATATATATATATATACATATACATTATATATATATATATATATATACATATGTATATATATAATATATATTTATATATTCATATGAGCTAAAGTCGGATACCTTACTGTGGGCGGAAATGTTTTAATAAACGTATTTTGCAATTATAAAATCGCGCTGCGATTATTTGTTTAAAAAAAATATAAAATGCACATTTGGGTGGGGTCAGAATTGCACCCTGTACCCATGCTCAGAGTGGTCGCGTGGTACCTGCTACGCAGCGTACCTGCCACAGTAATAGTCGCAGGGTACCTGCGTTAGCAAGGTACCCACGACAGGTGTCACCTCGGTGACAGCCAACGGCTATAGCAATTCGGCTTTGTTAAAGAAAATTTGTTATTCAATTTTTTATTATTATGTGATATGAATCAAAATTAATAATATTCGGTTTTTTTTGTAAGATGCGAAAATAAATATTATATATTATATATGTATGTATGTATATATTTAAATATAAATATATATATATGTATATATGTAATATATAAATATGTTATTAAAAGATTTAAAAATTGTTGATAAAAGATTTAAGAATTCATCTTTATAATGATGAATAGTTTTGTAATTTTATAGTTTTAACTATTAAGATTTAATTAATAGTTTAAGATTATAAAATATATAAAGTATATGAAAAATCAAAGTTGGTGGAAACATTTTTTTAAATATTATAATTGGAAACTGAAGTTTAGAGGGAACTTTTAATCTATTCAAAAATAGTACATGGGGAAAAATGTACATAAGGTTTCTTAAATTCTTTCTCTAAACTTGGAAACATAAACTGAAATTTGGCATTTGAATTTAAATTTGAAACTTAGCAAAACCAAAACATGTGTTTACATTGTGTATTCCTTATGCTAATGTTTTGGGTTTTGGGTTGACTAGTGTTGACCAGTTATAGGACGTCTACCAGAGGCTTGGGGGTTATGTGGTTGTGATGTCATGATGATGTTTTATTTCTTGATCTTTATAAACTCAACCATGATTATGTGATGGAATGCTCTATGTATTGGTTGTGAATACTGATTGTTATAGTTGAGAATCTTATGTTTGAGACCCTTGACTTAACCATTATTTTTTGTCATCGATCAGTTATCCTTGGATATATTCTAGTCGCCATGATGGGACTAATATGTGGATTTATTCTTGATAATGTCATGTTGTGACATGTATGACTCAACCATTTTGGAGTCTTCGATCAGTATGTTTTGAGATATTCTTGGTTGCTTGTTGAGAACCAATGGATATGATGATCTATTTTGAGATATATTCTAGTTATTAAGAACCAATGGATACTTTGATTATCAGTGATACTTCAGTTGCCAATAGAGAGCTGTTGTAGTCATGATTTTCTATGGATATTGCTCATGGAGATTTGATGCTTTTATGCATATTTGATAATTTTATCATGGATATTTGATGATTCTTATTGTGGATATTTGATGATTTTATGGACTTTCTTTATGATTATGATACCATGAGCATTAGGGTTGGATATCTGCATGTAGTGTTGGGAAGTGGCCTGCAATGGGGGTCGGGGCCCTAAGAGGCTGCCAGGGTAACTCATTGTAAGTTGGATTAATAAGTGATAACATTCACACTTAATACTAACTAAATGAACCTAAAAAGATAAGAGTTTTTGTTCTCGCCCATGCCTTAAGTGCTTGTATAGGCTAGGATGGGAGTAGAGAGAATGCATGGTTGCGACCTTGCATTCCATAGTATGCCTTGTCAGTATGAAAGGATACTAGTGGCCGCATGAGATCTGTATGGACCCATGGAGTTTAGCTAATTGCCAGGGTAACTTGTACGAGATAAATGCGATGACACTTTCCCGCTTGCATAGTAGGTTCCTACATGTCATTGTGTGCCTTTGGGAAGTAGATGTCTATTTTGGTGATTGGAACCTTTGAGTTAGTATACTTTTAGGATTCCTGGACTTTAGGGACTTGTGCTATGTGGTTTTGATAGCCTGTTTGGGACTTGAGATTATCTCCTCAGCACGGTGGGAGTGGACCACTTAGGTACCACGCGGTCGGGTGGTAGTGTGTTTTCCACTCTTATCATTTGAGATTCATTGAGACATCGTGGCTAATGCATCCTTCGTGATGGTGGATATGTATCCTTTCATTGATGATTAGCATATGTTAGATGATGTTATCTTATGCTTATATCTACATGTTAGATTACTTTCTACATATGATGTTGTATTTATTAGGAGTGACATTCCTACTATGTTAATACCGATGATCTCTTCGGTGATTTGGGATGTTACGCACGGAGGGATGGCTAGGGCCCACGATGGTCTAATGATGCTATTAACGGTTGGGAGGAACCGTGCACTTAATTTATTTTATTTGATCTTTATGATGGATGTAAATGACTTTTATGATGTTGTATCATGAGTATCATGTGATTATCTTTACTTTGATGTATCATGGATTAGAACAGAATGATGTACCTTATTCTACATATGTATATTCTTTTAAGCCTTCATACCCAATGACATGTATAGTGGATGAATGAGCAGTTGGATATGTAATAATTGAACATTGGACTTATCATTATTATTTCATGTGGATGTTGTATTCATGTATGTAATCCAACGTTAAGGGATCTTAAAGAGTGTAACCTGTTGTGCATATCATGTTTACTCTTTAGATGGACATTGTTGTTGCTTCCATTATTGTGAATAAGTTTTATGTGGTATTTACTTTCAAAAAAAAAAAATGTTACCAAACTTAGTGAAATTCTAGGTTAATTCTTTGGATCCCTTGGCGGGGCATTACAGAATTGATAAATTATAATAAAAACCTCAAAAAAACATATAATTTTATTTTAAAACCTAAATCTCAATAAAAATTTAAATAAAACAAGTAAAAACCAAATACAATCAACTTAGTGGTGATAAAATAATCAAAATCTATAGAACCACATACCGTATACCCAAAAATGGTCGAATACTTGATATTGTTGGCTAGAAAGAGCAAATCAATATGAAGAAATGAGGAAAGCTTATGTTCTCATTTTGAAATTATATATGCCAGTTTTGGGTGCCTACTACATCATTTACCTAATAGGTATCAAATGCCTAATAAATTAGGTACCTAGTATGGCTTGACATTTTTTTTTTTGGTATGTTGATTTATATTGCCACTTATTGGCCCCTCGTGATCTTGCACATACCCACATGGGAATAGTAAATGCATCACAAGATTATTTGAGCTAATTACATAGGAGAAGTGGTATTCATACAAAATAAAATCTAGGTATATCAAATTAGGTACACAACCAACCAAAGCACCATAGTTCACACAACTAGATAAAATGCATAAATAGTTTATTGATGCAACAACATTACTAAAATCACCATAAAGGTGTAGACCACTCATGGGTCCAACATGATGTCGTAATGTGGAGCCTAATTAGACTCAAAGTTTTATTCGATGTAATTCCCCTCTAGATTATTTCTACGGGGGTTTGGGGGTAGTGCCCCCAAGACAGGGTCAAGGGGCAGCACCCTTGTAGGGTCTTGGGGTCTAGTAAGTGTTTACATTTTTGGGGTTCTACTACTAATTTATAAGGATATGTTGACTCAAATTTGGTAGGGGATATTGATAATAGGTGGAGTACTATAGGTTATGTATTTACTATTGGTGGGGTAGTCATGAGCTAGGTTTCTAAGTTATAGAAGGTTAATGCTTTATCCACTATAGAGGCATAGTATGTTTCTACTACAGAGGAAACCAAGGAGATGATATGGCTTCAATTCTTCTTGAAAAAATTGGGACACCTTAGAAGGATAATTACTTTTTTATAGATAGTCAAAGTGTCATTCATCTTGCAAATAATTCAGCTCTATATTCAAAGACAAAACACATACAATTGTGGTAATATTTCATTTGATCAATTTTGGATAATGGATAGTTAAAGCTAGAGAAGATACACATAAGTGACAATCCAAAAGATATGTTTACAAAGGTAGTGACAAGGGAGAAGTTTAACTCCTCTCCTCTTTAGCATCAATTGGTCTTCTCAACTGAACACAATAAAAGAACAATAGAGTCTAGGGTGGTTTGATATTCTAGTGGGAGCTATAGGTTTAGTAGCGCTATGATCAGTCTCCAAGTGGGAGGTTATTATTGTGATATGGAGCCTAATCAAACTTAGAGGTTTATTCAATGCAATTTCCTTCAAGATTATTTTTGCAAGGTTTTGGGGGCAACACCCCCAAAGCCAAAATGCCCTTATATTGTAAAAGGTGTTAGCTACTATTTTTCTATTATTCTAGCCCTAATTTTATAAGTGGCAAAAATCTTTTATAAAAAGGCTTAGGGTTAGCAATTTTTAATAAGGTGTGATGCAAAAAATTAGTTCTTATGGTAGTATTGAGCTATAAGGGATTATGGATTGTAATCAAGTTGTAATTATGTGCTAAAATGTTGACACACTTCTATGAATCATTATATCTAAGAATGCTCAAGAATGAGGTCTCGAATGGCACCTCATAGCTCTCTATTCATGGAGTGCAAGGGTTTATAAGGGAGACCCTTAATTTGACCTAGTTTGTGCCCATGCAAATACACCATAAAATGAGAGATTCAAAGATCAAAATATGCATGAAAATGAAGATGCAAGCTAATCTAAATGATAACAATGCAAAGCAACACAAGAAAGGGAATCTAATCTATGAAAGGAAATAACAATGAAATATTAATCTATGAAAACAAATATGATTCTAAGATAATATGAAAATGAAAGGATGGATCATGATGATGAAAGCCATGGATGCACGAGAGAATAAAAGAAGATAGAAGTTCTCCATAAAAAGCTTTAATGCTCAAACTCCTCCAAAAATTTCTCTCCAAACTTGTAGCATAACAATAACATAATTGTGGATGTCAAAAATGAGGAGAGGGCTCTCCCTTATAAAGAATAATGGATGATTAAGATTAAAAGGCAATAAGATTTAATCAAGGGTGGAGAAAGAATGGTCTGTGCGAGACAAAATTCCACCAATGATAAAAGAGGAGGAAAATTAAATGCAATCCCACTTAGAAATGTGTTCATTTAAGTGTAGAGGAAAAAAATAATTTATTTATTTTTTATTTGTTTTTTTTTTTTTTTCAAGTGGGATTTTATTTAATTAAAAGGGAGCAAGTTCCTTTAATTAAATAGAAAATATTTAATTAAATTAAAAGAGGGGTTTTCTCTTAATTAGTTAAATATGGATTAATTAATTAATTAAAAGAGAGGTTTTCTTTTAATTAAATAAGAGTTAGGATAAAATGATCAAACCTTAGGAAATATTGAAATAATTGAATTAATTACAATTTGATAAAAGAAATTGATTTGAATTGATTTAATAAAATATTGCAAATGGTTGATTTAGAAAATTTGATAAGTTGAATAATGGGGACCCGTAGTCTAGGCAACCATTTTGGGGTGCATACATTTGCCCCTCTTTGACTAATGTGTGATCAATTTGGGAACACATGTATTCAAAGAAAGAAATTGAATTGTGAGATTGATTTGGGATAACAAAACAACCCAGATGTATGGTTGATTCAGGAACACATTAGGACAAAAAATACAAATAAATTTTGACTTTAAAAAGTTGTGGATAAAAGTGATAAAATTGAATCAAGGATTGGAGTTGATAGGTACTGTCCCCTTTTATATCAAAATCAAAATGAGATAGAGGAGAAATAGAAAATTGATAAATTTGATCAAACTGAACTAAAGATAAGGTTCTTGATGTAAGATGAAAGATATAAGAATCACAGAACCAAGGTAGATCATCAATCATGAAATATTATGCCCCAAAGGTGAATTAGAAGAAAAGAAGTGAGGTGAAAGCAAATGGAAGGTAGAAATTTGGAAGATATGGAAAGAAATATAAAGAAAAAAATAAAAATTTTTGTAAGAAATAGAATGCCCCAAAATCAATCAACTATGTAAGATAGAAATTTTGATTGAGATCACAAAAGAAGATGAGGAAATGAAGATCAAAACATGACCATGGTTGATTAAATGTCCACAAGAAGGATGAAGGAAAACCCTCTCAAACTCATAATGTAGCCTAAAAATGTAAATTAACCTAAAGTCTAACAATGCAAGCTACATGAAAATGCAAAGGTGTACTTGCAAAAGAGAAGCTATAACATAGGATTTTGTGTTCATCATTCATTTGATAATGTAAAATAACTTATATTCATCATTGGGCCATTATTAGTGGACATCAGAAAATCACACAATCATTGATGGGCTCCTAAATTAGCCTCCTAAATTAGCCATCTTTCTGACCATTTTTTATCCTCTTTCTAAGACATTTGATTGCACATAGACATACATTTATGGTTTTAAGCATATGAACTTATGGTTTCTATGTATATGATTATATATGTGTGTGAACATAAGGTGGAATGTGGATATCTCTAAAGACATAATATTTGCTTAATTTCATGGATAAGAATGTTAAATATAATAGATGGATGCTTTCTCTCCTAACCAATATTTTGGGTAGTTACCTCTTGTAGCCATAGGTTTGAAAAAGTGATAATTAAGACTAACACATTTTCCTAATATTGATGATGTGGAAATATATATGTGTATATGGTTGGATGCGTGTGCCTTAATTATTTTGTAGGAGTTGAACATGGATATTCAAGGATTGGCATACTAGTGCAAGAGTCATAAAAGTCAACCATGATTGTAGAATCTTTGTAAGCAAGTGAATGCCCTCTGTTGCATGCAATGCAGATATTTACTGTGCACTATATTTTGGGATTGTTCATGGTCAATAATGATTCTGCTATGAAACTTCATGAGTTGTAATTGATCCTCATTATGAAGTGATGGTAGATTTGGAATTTAGTTTTAGTTTTCCCTTTTAAATAATCAATTGTTATGACTCTTTTGGGAGTTAGTTGAACAAATTAGTTTTTAATATAGAACATTTACATATTGTTTCAATCAAGTGTAATTGTTTTTATGGATGAATAGAATGTCCAAGTCAATTTTACAACTTTTATCTTGATTGTATTTTCCATTCACTCATTCAAGGGGGGCCCACTTGATGAGTGAATTTTTTTATTAGTATAGAGTTTATTCCCTATCTATTTAGATGTTTTAAAACTCTATTTTTCTTGCAACCACTAGTACCAGATTTAGTAGCATATTCTTGTAGCATAGTCAGTTGGAGAAGTTCCTAATTGTAATTTCCTACTTTGATTAGAATACATTTTTTTTTATCAATTTTAATTTTTTTTTTTCTAAAGTATAAGCATTTTAATTCCTTAAATTTTCTTAGAAGAGGAAGTTTGAATCATATACTTTGTAGATGCCATTCCAAGTTTACGTCCCTGGTTGATAATTAAATGAGACTAAATAGTGCATTAGGAAGCATTTGGGGTGTCCAATCCTTAATCAAGCAGTCCATTACTTTGGGTTTCTGATACCATTGTTTGGCCAAGCATTTTTGGCATCATTGCCAAGAATCGTGTTAATTCAAACTAGTCCTTGTAGTTGTAGTCTTAGTTTTAATTTAGTACTTCAGTAAGCACTTTATGCATAGAAGAAGAGATCACATTAGGAGATTTCTTCCCCATAACTATCAAGGAGAACCATTTGATTTATTTAATCCTTAATTGGAAGAACCACAAACTAAGAATGAAGAAGAAAAACCCCTTGAAAATTTATTTGTTGATTCTTAGGAAGACATATCCTCTTCATCATCTAAAGAATCACTACATTTGAACAATCTATTTGTTGAACTTGAATATCAAGATAATCTACTTGCTCTTATTGTTTATCAAGTGTCACCTGAAGGTTCTCCTCTAAGAATGGCTGCTCAAGCTCCCTTTCCTTTTCCTATACCTCAATATCAAGGTAACCAGAATTTGAAAAATATACCATCTATTGCACTTCCCAAATTTGATGGCCTCCTAACAGAAGATCCTAAGACCTTTCTCTTTGAATTTAAATTTTTTTTGTAGGAGTTATGACTATGCTTTTGATGCTCATAAGCTGAAGTTGTTTCCATCCACTCTAAAAGAAGTTTCTTTGAGATGGTTCATGGGGTTGGGTGCTAATGTTGTAGTAGATTGGGATGCCATGCATACAACGTTTCTTATAAAGTACAAGGAGTACTACAGAGGTTAAGATTTGAAAGGTGATGACATTTTTAAAATGTCTTAGAAGGAGGATAAAACACCAGAAGATTATGTATCAAGATTTATGTTTAACCTACAACATGATCCTCAACACCAACTAAATGATGCATATCAGAAGCACATTTTCTTAAAAGGTGTGAATGATGGAAGCATTAAGGCTTTGTGCTTGATGGCAGGAGGTGATATCACACAAAAAGCATGGGTTGGCATAAAAAAATATATGTGAAAATTACTCAAGGGCCACTTTGAAGAAGGGTAGGGGATTTAGAAACCTACAACATAAGTCCAATAGTATTCTAGAGTATCTAAAATGGAGCTATCTAATCTATTATCTAATTTCAAGTAGGACAACATTAATGATGTCACCACTAGGCTAGATAGTATGCAAGCAAGAAGGAAGAAGGAAGAGTCAAATTTTGTGCTTGCTGAGTATTGTTCTCATTGCAGAGAGAGGAAAAGAAATTGTAAATGTAAGATGATTGCATCTGTGGACATTAACTCAATGCCCATTGAGTTCAAAGCTATAGACAAGGAAAATGGAGATGTTTTCTACATTCCCAAAGGTGACCATGGGACCATAGACAAGGTATGACTTCAGACTCACAAAATAATTTTGGTAATAATAATAGTAGCTATTGGCCAAACCAAAACCACCAAAATTCTACTCCTCAAGGTCAAAATTGGAATCACAATTGGTCTAATCAATACCCATACTATAACCAAGCCTATCAGCAGCAATCATTGTTTAACCCATACCAATAGCAATATAACTCTTACCAGTAGTCTGTAAGAATTTTCCTTAGGGAAAAATCACCCAAGATTAAGGAACTCAAGCACAAGCACAGAATAGACCAACAGAGTATGATCAGAATAACAATATAATATTCAATTCATGTACATACACACTACAAGTGCCTAAATATAAAGGCCTCTAGAATGCTTCTAGAATGCCTAGGAATCAGCATACTGATAAGTCTTACAACCAAGCACATGCCCAATAGGAGTGGATTATCTTCCATTAAGCACAGGAGTAAGTGCAATGATGAGAGGATAAGCCTACAAAGGTGTAGCACATAAAATTATGTTATAGACACCATGTGCTAAAATGAGAGAGAAAATAACTATGTTGTCAACATGACAACTTAGTTAATTATGCAAACTCTAGTGTTGTAGACACCATGTGTTGAATTAGAGTTACTTGCTCCTATGTTGTCAAGAAGACAACTCATAAGAGTGTGCAAACTCCTAAGTGTCTCACTAATAAATAATAAAATAATGCATTGACCTAAATAAATTTAAGTAAAGTGTAAATGGTGAATACTTATTTACACCAACACCCCCCCTTAAGTGCAACTTAGGGGAATACACTTAAGCTTACAAAAGCTAGGATGAAGAATGTATAATGGATCTTGGTTACTAGGCCATGTTAGGTACGCATGTAAAAAATGCAATGAAATCTCTAATAAAGTATAGAAAGAGGGAAAACCTCATGGGAAAAACCCTCCCCAAAAAAGAGAGATGAAAAAACAAGATGCATGGATGGATGGAGTAATCAAGACCCCCCCATTATAACATACATCAAGTATATACAATAGAGAAGTATGAGAAGAACACAATCCCAATAGAGGAAAAGGTCCCCCCCATAAGAGAGAAGAAGAAGAATGGAAGGAGACAAAGTAGTCACCCCCCCCCAATTGTAGGATGTTGATCAGTGATAGTTGTTCCAATGTAGAAGTTGATCCATAACTACTAAATAATGTTCCTCCCCTTTAGAAGAAACAATATTAGAGGTACATATGAGATTCTTCCCCAATGTGTAGAAAGAATCCCAAAGATGAATGGTGTCTCTAAAACTTGCTCAACCATCCTTGTGTTGATACTGACTATAGCCCCTTCCAATGCTGCTAAAAAGAACAATGTCAAATCTAGCAAGGATGGATGTAGAATATATTCCAAAGAACCATGTGTCTCCTCAAATGATAAAGAGACCTCTTGCAATTGTTTTACATAAGGAACCACAATCATATCAACCTGGAAAGATTAATCATGTAGAGAATGGACAGGAGGGTCAGAGTGAGCCCTCACAACAACTGGAGAAGGATCTTCTTCATCAAAGAGAAGATGTATATCATCAATGATGTCTCCCAAATCTACTATGTATGACTCCACAAATAAACCTAAAATATCTGCTATGTAGTCATCCACTAATACTAGAACTGGAAGATTAGTTGTACCCAACTGTACTAAATTGCATGGACCTATCACTGTAAAAATGTATGCATGTGGAAAGTGCTGATACTATGACCTTGTTCTGCATCTATCAATAGGATCCCACATATCTGAATCTATTGAATCACTATCACTATTGTCACTATTAGTTTTCACAATGTATGAAGTGTGGAGAGGATTACAGGATAAGCTAGGTGAGCTTTCCTCAAAGTGCACATTCCTCTCTATAAAAATCTCATGATTCTTAGGATCCATAAGTCTATATGCCTTAACACTCTCTTCATATCTGATGAAAGTACAAGGCCTTGATGGTGGTGCCTTGCATTCCCTTGAAGATATGTTTGCCCATGCTGGACAACCAAAGACTCTAAAGTGTTTCACAACTATTTTTCTATCACACCATGCCTCAAAAGGAGTCTTTTCATCTAAGACATTATGAGGAGACGTATTAAGTATGTGATTGGCACTATTGATAACTTCAACTCCAAGTGATGGATCAAGAGACTTGTCTTGAATCATGCAACTTTTCATAGACTTAAGAGTTCTAATCCTCATTTCTGCAATACTTGTCTCTTATGGATTGAATGCTACTAGATTTTGAAGATAAATACCCTCAAGATCACAAAAGTCTCTAAGTCTTGATTTCACATATCTACCTTCATTGTCCATACAAAGGACCTTGATGGCTTTCCTTGATTGCTTCTCAACATGACTCTTGAAGGCTAGAAACTTATCAAACACTTCATTCTTGTGATCAAGAAAGTAGACCCATGTGTAGCGTGCAAAGTCATCAATGAAAGTGAGGATGTAGGGATCCTTGCTAACTGATGTTACTGCAAAAGGACTTTCTAGAACTATGTGAACTGATTCAAGAACAACTGATGCTCTCCAATAATTCCCTTTATCGATCTTCTCTTCTAGATGCATATCTATTGAACAAGTTGAACATTAACCCTTAGAAAAGTTGAGTGTAGGTAGACCTTTGACCATATTGTTTGAGAAAACTTGGTGAAGATAGCTGAAGGCAAGATGTCCATACTGCTCATGCCATAATTTTATTTATGAATGAGATTGAGTCAATAAGGCATGTGAAGGAGACTTAAGAACAAAGTGGGAGAAGGAATAAAGCATTTTGTCATGATTGACTTTACCTACCGCAATCAATGAATCATCTTTAAGATTGTACACCATTACTAATTCAAGAAGGAACTCAACTTTATTGTCATCTCCATAGTGAGTGATTTGGTATATTGAAAGGAGATTAGAGCTAAGGTTGGGAACATAGAGAACTTCTTTGAACTCCCTATTTTCCATCTCCACTTGTCCTTTCCTTTCAACTTCCATTTTTGTATCATCTCCTACAAAGATGTGCAGTATCTTAGATTGCTTCAATGAAGGAAATTCTCATTTTGAAGAACCCATATGATATGAGGCACCTAAGTTAAGAATTCATTCCCCTAAAGAATTTGAACCTACCATAAGTGCTTTCCCTTTACCCTTTGAAGTGGTTGGAGTTGAATCCTTGGAAGCATTTGGCACATTGATTTTATTCTGCCTATATAGGTTTTCCAACTCATTGATTCTCTTAGTCTTGTAATGATGCTCATCATGATTTGGTTTCCTGCAATATGCAAAAAATAGTTTATCCTTCTTGTTGGAAGAAGAATTATCTTGCTATGAGGAGGAAGATTGTTGTGTCTCTAATTGTGATTTTTTCTTCCACTACTTTTTCTTACTATTGGTAGAAATTTTTCCACTTTGATTTGATTGGTTCTCATTAGTAGCCACCAATGCCTTGGTCTTTGATGACTTGAGAATTACCACATCTATCAACTTGGATTGTTCCAAAATCAACATTTCTATAAATGTGTCAAATGTAGACTTAGTGAAGGCAGTTCTTGCGGTCAACTTGTGAGTGTTGTAACTCGACACAAAAGATGCATACTCTAAAGGTAGCCTCTTCAAGATGTGATGAATCAACTGATCATCTTTCATGGGATTACCAAAATCTTTAACTAGTGCTCTTAGCTCATTGGCTTTGTTGATATAATCTTGAATTGTGTCAAAATTATTAAGATCTAAGAGAAGTAGATCATCCTCAATCTAGTATCCCTTTTCCTCATCCACCTTACCATACAACCCTTCATGTTTGTCCCAAGAAAGCTTGGCTTCCTTAAAGCTGGAAATGTGGAAGAAGAGATCTCTATGAACACAACTTCTAATGATTCCTAAAGCTTGATTGTCTTTAATTTTCCAATCAACTAGAGCTATAACATCTGTGGGTTTGGTAATTGTAGCATCAACATATAGATTTAAACCTTTTTCCACTAATCTACTCCATACAATATCTTTCCATATAGCATAATTGTGTGAAGTTAGAAGTGGAGTTTTAGGTGAACCCATAATGCAAAAAATAAAAAAGAGCACCAAAGAGAGATACATGAACACAAGACACACACCCCCTATTCACTCAATCAAAAGAACCCCCCCCCCCCCCCCCCCCCCCCCCCCCAAAATGATGCTTTTGGTACTTTATATGTAGTGTGTGTACAATAGGCCATTTGTTAAAATGCATAAAGTGGACTTTTGATTTTTTTGTTTACAACTACCTTTTGGGGCTCAAATCTATCACTAAGCACTATAGTTTAGATGTACAACAATTTTGAAAAGCAATCAAAGCAATACAATTTAGAAAAGACCCTAAGTCTAAAAGTGATATTTTTGTCCACAAAACCTTATTATCTAATTATAGATCTAGAAAGTAGACAAAAAATAAAGCACTTTAAAAAAAAAAAAAACTTGAAAATGTGTCCAAATGAGCCCGTACAAAATGTTTGAAGTTGAAAAATGTGGGATTGGATATGTATAGTCATGAAAAGATGCAATTTTTGATAAACCTGTGCACCAAAAATAGAATTGAACTACACCATTGAAAAGTTTAGGAAATTCTACCCAAAATCAAAAAATCCCACTTGATTTGAAGTCCAGATGACTAAGTTATGGCCTCCCAAAGTTGGACTATCAAATCAAAACTACATTTGAAGAGGGGTCTAGGCAGAAAAATGCAAGGTTAAATTTTATAGTAAAATGACCATTCCAATAGTTCAAATCTTCCTAGAAATTACATTTAAATGATCATCAAATATAAGACAAGAAAATGATGACTTCAATAGAAAAATGAGCCCCCTAGGTGACGTGGGAGGGCCATACTGTACAAATGTACAAAAAAGTACAGAAGGGCTGATGTGGAAGGGCCACATGGCTACTTGTATGGACTATCTAGTTGGTATCCTACTTGGTAGTGAGTTGGTAGCAGACTGCTAGTACTTAGTTGGCAGTCGAGTTATTCGTCTAGCATGGGCTGAGGTCTACACTGATGGGGTTGTAGCTTTTGCACATGGTGGGTGTTGAGGTGGGTCCACATGGCAAAGGTTTAAACACTATCATTGTGTCTGAGTTGTGGTCATGTCTTGCCATGTGGCAAGGTTTGCATACTACTATGGACTAGTAGAAGAACTATTTGCTTGAGTTGGCTTAACATCGACTATTGGAGTTGATTAACGGGAGCCGGTAAGAAGTTCTACTCATTGAAATGCAGAAGATGGTCAGCGAATGGAATTTTTTGCCATTGGGCTAGTTTTTAAACTGTTGTCACTGAGAAAGTAGTGAACACCACCAAGGATTGGTCTACTACTTGCCGGTGGTCGAGATTTTGTGGGAATCATCCCACATTGACTGTGCACAACACCTTGTGATGTATAAAAAGAAAGGCCTCTGATTGCAAGGTAAACAAGGCTACCAAGTTTTGGGTTAAGCCTACCATGAGTGGAGTGACCATTGCCAGAAGTGTTCTAAAGTGTTTGGCTGTGGGCACAATCTGCCAGTTGACTTGACCAAAAAATAGAAAGTGTCCTCTGAATATTGAAGGAATATTCTATGATGTGCAGGGAATATTCCACTTGTAGGGGCCAGGGTTTCATCATCTGGTTCCTGCAAAAAAAAATTCTCTGCAAGCCTGACGAGCAAAAAAATTTCCAAAAATTTCCATGAAAAAGAAGACAAAAATTATAGAGAAAAAATAAATTTAATCTAAAAATAAAATTGCAAATCTAAAAAATGATAATACCAAATTTGCAAATCGGGGCATTTTGGTGTTGGTTTTCAAAAAAAATTTGCCTCAAATTTGACTATAGCCTAGAGTAGGAAAATTTATAGTCAATTTTCATTGAATTGACATTCCAAATGCAATGACGAGGTTCATTTTAGCTCTAGGCACTCCTAATGGTTGTGATACTATGGATCTGGGTCAAGGTGTCCTAAAAAAAGTGAAGAAAGATTGGTCTCCAATGGCTATGTGAAGAGAAGCTCCTTTAGTTCTGATACCATGTAAGAATTTTCCTTAGGGAAAAATCACCCAAGATCAAGGAACTCAAGCACAAGCACATAATAGACTAACAAAGTATGATTAGAATAACAATATGATATTCAATTCATGTACATACACACTAGGAGTGCCTGAATATAAAGGCCTTTAGAATGCTTCTAGAATGCCTAGGAATCAACATATTGATAAGTCTTACAACCAAGCACATGTCCACTAGGAGTGGATTATCCTCCATTAAGCATAGGAGTAAGTGTGATAATGAGAGGATAAGCCTACAAAGGTGTAGCACGTAAAACTATGTTGTAGACACCATATGCCAAAATGAGAGTGCAAATAAATATGTTGTTAACATGACAACTCAGTTAATTATGCAAACTCTAGTGTTGTAGACACCATGTTCTAAATTAGAGTTGCTTACTCCTATGTTGTCAACAACACAACTCATAAGAGTACACAAACTCCTAAGTGTCTCACTAATAAATAATAAAATAATGCATTGACCTAAGTAAACTTAAGTAAAGTGTAAATAGTGAATACTTATTTATACCAACATAGCCGCAACAAAATAACCAATGGCCAACTCAGGGTAACTAGCAACCATAGCTTAAATGGGGATCTAATCAACCTAATCAACAACCAACACTAATGCCTCCACCTTAGCAGCAAGCTATTACGCCACCACCTCCTATAGAAAATAGCACTCCTTAGAAGCCAACTCCAAATCCTAATAGTAAGAAACAGGCCTATTCCTTGCATATAAATAATATTCATCTTAGATCAAGAACTACACTGCCTACACCCAAAGAGCCAATAATAAACAAAGTTAGTGATACTGAGGATATACCCAAGAGCTAGCCTATTAATGTTCCACCTATTGCTCAAACTACACCAGTACCTAAGAATCCTCCTTATCTACAAAGATTGTCTTAGGGTGTACCTCCAAAAGAAAATCATGTTGCCACCAATTTAATTGATCAGCTCAAACAAATGATAGTGCAGATTCCCCTGTTGGATGCACTTAAAGAAATTCAAGTCTATACCAAAGCAATTAAAGAAGCTTGTATCAAGTAGCCTGGAAGGAAAAAGAAAGACCCAAAACTATCCATGTCTCAGGCCAACTCTTTGATCTCATGTTAAGTAAAGTAGTTATGTCTAAGTATTCAGACCCAGAAAGCCTAGTTGTAACCATCTTCATTAATGGTATCCAAATTTAGAATGTTTTAATTGACTTAGGAGCATCAATTAATGTTATGACTAGAGAAGTTCTATTGAAGCTTAGTATCATTAGTTTGTGGGACACACCAATAATATTGTAGTTAGTTGATAATTCCATAGTCAAGCCTGATGGTATGGTTGAAGATATTATTGTTACTCTAGATTATTTAAGTACCCTTCAAATTTTATAGTCCTATCACCCAAAGCCACTCTTGGAGGTTACCCATTAATCCTAGTAAGGCCTTGGTTATCCATAACTAATGCTTGCATTACATGTCATTCAAGAAACATGACCATATCAGATGGAATAAACACCAAAAGGTTAACTCTTTATTCTCCAACAAAACCCCAAAGTGAACTTGATGGAGTTGTTTGGCTTGACTTGGGAGATGTTGCTTTTCAATTAAGGTCAGTGAAACAACTCATGGTCATAGAAATAAATCTATTCATGGTATCCCTAGGAGAGAATGACATTCTTGCATCAATACTTACCAACCAATATGACTCTGAGGAGTCATCTTGTGATGATCCAAATTGTTCTCTTCAAACAATACCACCCAAACAAACTACATCTCAGTTTCCTATAGCACTTGATTACCTTCACACTTTGCTACCCCATGAGATAAAGTCTTCATCCATAGCAGAATTTTTGATGTTAGAAAAAGAAAAGAGAGTTGAAATTGCTTTAGGAAGGGAACTAAATGTTAATAAAAACCTCACTGAGTCTCAAATGTCTAGTATTCTCAAGCTTTTACAAGATAGCTAGCAAGCCTTTGCATGGGATTACACTAACATGATAGGCCTAGATCCTGAACTCTATACCCACAAAATATATATAAGCCTAGAATACAAGCTAGTAAGGCAAGCTCAAAGAAGAATAAACCTTGCTTTGATAGACATAGTCAAGATCAAGTTGTAAAAGCTTCTTAATGTAGGCTTTATTTATCCTATCTCTGATAGTCAGTGGGTTTCTCCTCTTCTCATTATTCCAAAGAAAGAAAGAAAGTGGAGAGTCTATGTTGACTATAGAGAACTTAAAAAAGCCACTAAGAAGGATCACTTTCCACTACCTTTCATTGACCAAGTGCTTGATAATCTGGCGAGAAAAAAATACTTCTCATTTCTAGATGGCTTCAGTGGGTATAATCAGATATAAATACCACTAGAAGATCAAGAAAAAACAACATTTACATGCCCTTGGGGAACCTTTTCTTATTCAATATTACCATTTGGATTATGCAATGCCCCTACTACTTTTTAGAGAGTAGTGCTGGGTATTTTCTCTAACATTGCTAATGATTGCAAATCTATATGGATGATTTTACAACTCATGGATCAACATTTGAAGATGCACAAGATAACTTGGAAAAGGTTCTTAACAGATGTCAAGATTATAAAATCTCTCTTAATAGTTAAAAGTGCTACATGATGATGGAGGAAGGAGTAGTCCTGGGACATTATCTTTCATCTTTTGGAATTCCAGTTGACCCTGCAAAAATAGTAGTTATAAACATGCTTCCCACACTGGCTAAGTAGAAGAATGTTAGAAGTTTCCTCAACCATGCTGGTTACTAAAAAAGTTTCATAAAATATTTCAGCCAACTTGTAGCACCATTTTATAATTTATTGAAGAAATAAGCTAAATTTGCATGGACAAAAGAATGTGAAGCATCATTTTAGAAGTTGAAGGATGCACTAACAAGAACACTTATTCTTAGAGGACCTAATTGGAAGCTTCTATTCCATATCCACACAGGATGCATCTGATTATGCTATTGGAGCAGTTTTGGGACAAAATGAAGGTATTATTGAACATGCAATTTACTATATTAGTAGAAATTTGCAAGGAGTAGAATTTCATCATACTATTACTGAAAAAGAGTTATTCGCAGTTGTTTATGCACTAAAAAAATTTAGGCACTACATTAAAAGCTATGAAGTATTGCATATACTGATCATTCAACTATCAAATACTTAATGAATAAGCCTACCATTAGCAGTAGACTAGCAAACTCCTTACTCCTCATGTAGGCATTTGATGTAAAGATCATAGACAAACCAAGCAAGGCTAATGTAGTGGCTGATTTCTTGTCATGACTGTAAGTTCTAGATGATCTTGTAGCTATTGATCATAGTTTTCCTAATGAGAACTTGTTTTATATTGATTCTTTTAACACATGGTATGTAGACTTGGAAAACTACCTTGCTATAGGGAGAACACCACCTCACTTTTATCCTAAATAGCATCGTTTGTTAGTTGAGAAGAGTTTTAACTTCTCTTGGATCTTGAGCTTTATGCTTTATACAAGACCAGAACAAGACACCAGGAGATGTATTTGAGAAGATGAAACTTATGACATCCTTCAGGCATGCCATGGTGAGCCATGTGGAGGACATTTTTCCACAAAGAGGATAACCTATAAAATCTTGACAACTAGGTTCTACTGGCCTACCTTGCATAAGGATGCAACAAAGCATACTCGACACTGTGATAGGTGTCAACATATGGGACGTCCCACAAAGATTGATGAAATGCCATTGTAGCCACAAATGCCATTGTAGCCACAAGTAGTTACCACACCCTTTGATAAGTGGGGTATTGACTTTTTTGGACCTATTGAACCATCTTCTCATGGAAAGTCTTACATCTTATTATGTAAAGATTATGCAACAAGATAGGTTGAAACCAAACCTATGAGACATGTTAGAGATCACAAGGTTGTTGATTTCCTTTATGAATGCATATTCACTAGATTTGGAGTACCAAGGGAGATTGTCACATATCAAGGGGCACAATTCACATCTAACCTCATCACTGAGTTGATGTAAGAGTACATGGTGTGTCATGGAAAGTCTTCACCCTATCACCCTTAGGTCAATGGCCAAGCTAAAATTACAAACTGGGAGATTGAATATATTCTCACTAAAAAGGTAGTTGTACATAAAAAGGATTGGGCTACTCACCTTCTTGAAGCTATATGGGCTTACCATACCACATGGAAAACCACCAAATGGTTTAATCCTTTTGAGTTGGTATATGGAAAATTTGTCTCTATGTTGCTTGAGTTCCAGCATAAAACACTTTGTACTACTTTAGATTTGAATATAGATATCACTAGAGAATAGAAAGATTGGTTATTACAATTAAATGGATTGGATGAATATAGAAAGTCTTCTTTACATAATATAGAGTTGATACAATAGCAATAGAAAAAGTGACATGATAAGTTCATCCGTGATAAGAAATTTTCTATCAGAGATTGGGTACTATTATATGATTCATGATACCAACATACACTAGGGAAATTTTAGACCAAATGGCTTGGGCCCTATTAGATTATATTTGACAATGGAGTTGTCCAATTTTCAACAATAGATCCTATTCAATTCAAATTATTTATCAATGGGCATCATCTGAAACTTTACCAAAAACCTATAAGCCATGATGAGTTCCTCAAGTAGTTCCAAAGCATAGTTGCAACAACAGCTCCTGTAACTAAAGAATCTAGGTCATCCACCCATGACTCTACTAATTCTTGATTCCATTCAAGACCAATTTCTGTAATAATTTTTCATCTCACCTTTTGTCTTTTCCACCCATCCACCCCATCCCATCACTTCACATATGCAGATGCAATTTTTAATCCAGTTCTCTTGGCAACACCTTTAGGTTAGTCCACATATACTCATGCATATATTATTTCTATTCATTAAATTTTATGATTTTGTGTCATTTTCACTCTTGCTTAACTTGGCTTGGTGGGACCCATGCCATTACTTATTTGGGGGGGAACTATTCCATTTTTCAAAACTATTCTATTTGTCAAAAAAAATTTGTGACATGACATGATAATCTATCCTTTTGTGGTTGCATCATCACAATAAAAATGAATTAAAGATATTAAAATATGATCTCAATTTTTAATGATGAGTTGTGACATGTTCAGGGTGGTAGCCTTGGCATGCGCAGGTTTTTATGAGATATTATGTAAAACTCATATCATTAGATTTCATGCAAACAAATCTTTAATTTTATGATCAAGTTGTAGTTTTTATGCCATATTCCTCTACATTATTTTGTTTTGTAATTCACTAAAATCTACAAGAATTGTTTTCTATGAGTTAGAAATTTGTCTGAGAAAAGCAATGGGAGGTGACCTCCAAAGGCATGAACCACTGGACCACATAGTTTTTTTGAATGGTGCACCTACCTATGAAATATTTAGAAGGAGAGGATGGTTGGATTATTTTTTAAGCCTTAAAGGGTTTAATGAGGAATTTTCTCTATAATTTATGCCCACTTTGAAAGACAGGGTTGTAGAAGTTAAAGGTTTGAAAGTTGAGTTCACAAAAGATGTAGTTGTTGAGGTGATAGGGTTTTCTTAGGAAGGTGAACCATGGTGAAATATTTCAACCTGCAATTAGCAAGAGCACAATTCACTTTGCATGGTGATCCTTAGTTAGATATTGACAAGAAGCAAGGAACTGGGCAATTATCTTTGCCCTTGGAGTTCATTCAATTGGCTGCATTTATTATTCACTACTTCACCTATGAGGGATAATACAAATACCTATATGCTTTGCTCTTCAAAATTCTCAATCATCTCTACCATGATGACTAACCAGTAAATCTTCACAACTTCTTATTTAACACTGTGAAAAAGTAGTCTTTGTTAGTCTAGTCAAGAAGTAATCAGTCTATTTCACACCATTTCTTGATAAAATTAATGGTGGAAAGGGAATTGAGTAGACAATAGGTTGGGACATGAGAAGAATTTTTGCAAATGAGTAAGGTTGAACCTAGAATAGTTAGCCCTAGAGGCCACAATGTTGGTAGGAGAGAACAAACATCTAGGTCACCTAGAAAAAGAATTTCCAATTCTGAAGTCTCTACTTCTTAGCAGAAGAAAAAAAAAAATGTAGAAGTTCTTAATATTCTAGAATCTTCACCAACCATAAGACTAAGGTCTACATCTAGGAAGGGTAAGGGTAAAATAACGAAACCAAAAGAGGAAACATTAGAACTTTAGCCTGGTGATAATACTAATAATATGGAGGAAACTCTACCTTCCCCTAGGGAAGAACATTCTAAAAAACCTCCTGAAGTAGTGGTAGAGGAGGGGGTCATTAAGAAGAAAAAGAAATGGAAGAGTGCTTCAAGCTCATCCACACTCCCTATGAGGTGAAGTAAAAGACTTTTTGAGAAAGATGTTGAAGCATCTATTCCTATTGTTAACATTGATTCTTCTGACTAGAGTCTAGAATTATAGATTAGCTCTGGGGTTAACTACATACTAATAGATAATGATCAAGACTTTGAGGACTCTAAAGACATAGAGGAATATGTAGATAATTATGCTTGACCAGATGTTAGTATGAACTCAAAGGAAATGCCTGACTTTGTGACTAAAATCATTGAAGAAGTACCCCAGTAGGGTAGTCAAGAAAAGTTAGAAATGTTGGCTAAGGTGGCAGTTGATGTTAGTGAAGAAACCAATTCAATTAGGACAATTGTTGTGTGGAAGGGTAAGTCCCCTACACCTGAAGAAATAGTTAAAATTCCTCACTTTCCTTCTAGATGGGTGGATATACTCAATCAAGAACCTTTACCCCCACAAAATTTGTCTACACATCTTACAGTAGGAATAATTTTATACCAATAGTTGTTATGGGAAAAGATGCAATGGAACTTAGAAAAGAAAAATTGAAACAAGTCATTAATGAGTAGAATTCTCAATTGGAGTAGAAATTAGATGAGATTGATGTATTGAAATGAAGAATTGATTAGATTATTGGGCTAATTTCATAGCTGATGGAATGTCAATCACCCTCACTAGTGTATGAAATCTTCCTTCAAGAGAACTTGTTAATTTCAAACTAACAAGGGTTGTAGAAGGCCTCAATCCATCCATATCAACTCCCCATGAATTTTACTATTCCTTTCAATCTATCCCAATGACTCTGAAGAATATATTGTGTGAATTTTACTTGCACAACCTAGTAGTTCCTGATGACAGAGTGGAATTCAATTCTTTACATAGGATATGTACAACTTAGAGAAGTTATGTCATGGATGTAGAATGAGATAAGTTGTGAACACTAGGCTATACCATACAGAAAGAAAGAAATATCAATTCCTTTAATGATGAGGCCTAAGGTGCAGCACTCTAGAAGAACATATTTCGACTATATCTCTATCACAAGAAACACTAGTGGAGCCAATAAGATCTATCTAGTAAGAAAACAAGCCTTTGCAGATTGGGACCAACATTCCTCTTGGGATGGTGCTACAACAATTAATGCCTTTAGGTAGAGGTGAATAAGGATGTCATAGGATTTAAAGATAATTGAACCTTACTCACCTCAAAATTTAACCCTTGCCACAAGAAGAGTTCCATGGTATATTATGTTCGGCAGGACACTCCTTAATAGTTGGGTTCCATTAAGGTTTCAGCCTCCACTTTTCCTTCATCCATTGCTGGCAATTAATGAAAGTGCAATAGATTATGACATGGCCTCTAAAGTCCAAAATTGGGAAAGACTCAAAGAGACTCGTGGACAGTTTGATTATATTCATGATGAGCTAGGGCAGAAAACAACTAATGATCTGAGGGTCTGTGCCAAGGTTTGGAACTTTATGATTGTTGGGGACCAGCAATAGTTTAGTTGGGGGAATGATGGACTCCTAAATTAGCTATCTTTCTCACCACTTTTTATCCTCTTTCTAAGACATTTAATTGCACATAGACATACATTTATGTTTTTAAGCATATGAACTTATGGTTTCTATGTATATGATTATATATGTGTGAACACAAGATGGAATGTGGATATCTCTAAAGACATAATATCTACTTAATTTCATGGATAAGAATGGTGAATATAATAGTTATGCATGTTAATGGATGCTATCTCTCCTAAGCTATGTTTTGGATAGTTACCTCCTGTAGCTATAGGTTTGCAAGAGTGATAATTAAGACTAACACCTTTTCTTAATATTGATGATGTGGAAATATATATGTCCATATGGTTGCATGTGTGTGCATTAATTATTTTACAGGAGTTGAACATGGATATTCAAGGACCAACATACTAGTGCAAGAGTCATCAAAGCCTATCATGATTGTAGAATCTTCATAAGCAAGTCAATACCCTTTGTTGCATGCAATGCACAGATTTAGTGTGTGCTATATTTTGGGATTGTTCATGGTCAATAATGTTTTTGTTATGAAAGTTTATGAGTTGTAACCAATCCTCATTATGAATTGATCATAGATTTGGAAGTTAGTTTTAGTTTTTCTTTTTAAATAATCAACTATGGTGACTCTGTTGGGAGTTAGTCGAACAAATTGGTTTTCAATACAAAACTCTTGCATATTGTTTCAATCAAGTGTAATTGCTTTTATAGATGAATAGAATTTTTAGCTCAATTTTGCAACTTTTATCTTGATTTTACTTTCCATTCACTCATTCAATGGGGGCCACTTGATGAGTGAATTTCTTTGTTAGTATAGAGTTCATTTCTTGTCCATTTAGATGTTTCAGAACTCTATTGTTCCTGTAGCCACTAATATTAGAATCAGTAGCCTATTCCTACAACATAGTTAGTTGGAGTAGTTCCTAACTATAATTTCTTGCTTTGGTTATAATACAGTTGCTTATCAATTTTAATTTAGTTTTCCTAAAGCATAAGCATTTTAATTCCTTAAATTGACTTAGAAGAGGAAGTTTGAAGCATATACTTTGCAGATGCCATTCCAAGTTTACATCCCTGGTCGATAATTAAATGAGACTATATAGTGCATTAGGAATCATTTGGGGTGTCCAATCCTGAATCAAGCAGTCCATTTCTTTGGATTTTTGATAGCATTATTTGGCCAAGAAATAATCACTAATTACAAGTACAACTATGAAGATATCAATGTGATTTATACCAGATTGGAATGTGGAGAGATTCTAACATAAGCATCAAAGACATAAAGGTCAAGATGACCTCAATGTTAGCTTACCCAATTTAATGTAGCAAAACCATGGTCACATCAAGGCATAGATGCCAGGATGATGATAAGAATAGTTGTGCAAAAGTAGTCAAGGATAATGTGTTAAATCTCCTAAGTGTTTCAAGGGGACAACAAGAGACACTCTAGAGTTTGAAGACCACACCCACAAGTAGAAAACAAATACAATCATGCCCAATGCCCCAAGTCCTCTAGCTATGCATCCTAGAGAGACTTATCAGACAATGACACTCAACGAAAATCAATAACAATCAGCACACAAAGAAAAGATCATGACATAGTTCAAGCATTAAGTGTTCTTGTTTAAAAATTTAAGTGTGTTAACTAATAGTAGGCTCCAAGGATAAGGATCAAATGCTTGCAAGTATGTAAGATCTCATGATGAAATTGATTAAGACCAAACTAATAAGTGTTGAAAAACACTCGATGTCAATGGTTGTATTAAAAAATATAGTTGGGGTGGTGTTGAAAAACACCATTTGCAAGGTGTCCTAAAGACTAACGCAACCAAGAGACCAAAACTAACATAGTTATGCCCCCTAGAGAAAGACAAAGACCAATTCCATACTAAGGAAATAGTGACAAGGAATGATGGAAAAATACTAAGTGTCAAAGTCATGTGCTAAGAAATAGGGGTGCAAAGGCCTCAAGTAGCACCCATTTCTAGGTTTTCACCAGTTGGATTATTTTTATATTTTATTTTTTGGAATTTATTTTTATTTTTTGGAGATACATCAAAGTGATTAATACTAAGATGATCATTTTTTATGATATTTTCCTATTTTTAGAATTTTGACAATATATCATTTTTTGGATTTTTGAAATATATCATTTTTTTGTATTTTTTTAGGATTAATAAATATATACAAAGGATGCCCCTAGATAGAATGGGCATCAAAATCCTAAGCAAGATCACATCATGTAGTGCTAATGTCTATCAAGGTGGAGGACAAGAGGGATTAACAAGCTAGCAGAAGAGATGGGAAGACAAGAGAACGAAGGAGAATGAAGAGAAGAAATCCTCAAGGGAAAGTTCCTCAAGAGTACCCAAGCTAGGGAAAATTTGTCATGCAAAGCACATTTGGACAAGCAATGAAAAACTATTATAGGATAAGTCACAAAAGCATAATGCAAAAGCAAGAAAGGATGTAGTCCAAAGAAGGAAAAATGTCAAGAGACTCCATAGCATTGTGTTTTACTCTTTTTTTATTAGATCAAGACCAAACGGGAAAAGGATAGTGAACAACTAGAATGAATGGAAGAAAATAGATATGAAGGATAAACATGAAAGGAATGAAAGAAAGATCATTGTGAGATAGCTCACAAGATAGCCAAATGTTCATGTATATGTAAAGATTATCAAGATCAAAGAGAGATGACGGAATGGATGAAAGATGTAGAAGAACTATGCATGATCCCTAATTGCTAGGTTTTCATCATGATACTTATCCCAGGTGCTACAAGGGAGTGGTTTTCACCGTAGGATGAATTTATTTCTCTTTAATTTTTCTACTAAGGCACCTGTTTCTAGGTTTTCACAAAGGCACACTTTCAATTTTTTTCTTTTTTCTTTTTTCTTTTTTTTGATTTTTTTCTTTTGGAAGAAGGAAAATTTTTTAGATAATGCTCCTTGAAAGGATTAACTATGAAATGCCAAGGATTCAAAATGATATGCTCAAAGATGCTGGCAAGGAAAGGAAAATGGAAGAGAAAAAATGGAGGATAAGGTTTTGTAGTTCTCTTCTTAAATACCTCTTTTGACTTTATACCACTATGTCGGTTAAAAGAGACATGGTGATCTTCATTTTTAGATGGATTCTAATATATCTTATTTTTCTTGTATGGATTTTTCAAGTTACTTCGAAAAGACTTGGGACTTGTGGAAGAAGAAGGTGTATATGATTGGTTTAGATAGGTGGGTGGATGAAAAAGATTTGAGGATATGCATCTACGTTGATCTTGAGGAAAGATAGGAGATAGAGGGATGTAAGGACCCAAAGTGGATGATGATTTATGAGACTTGGTAGATGAAGAGACATAAGGACCCAAGATGGAAGGAAGACATGAAGCCCTTGGTATTGGTGCAGGAAGTCCAAGGATAGACATTGAAGATGAGAAAGGATAATCAATAAGTCCATCAACATCTATATGACAACCAAGGACATCAACATCTTTAAAGTGAGCATTAGGATTTTCAATAGGATCATGAGCATCTTGAATAGGAGCAACTTTTTTGATAGGATGATTTGGAGCTTGAAAAGACTTAGGAAGAGTATAAAGTGGAAGCAAACATGGAGTGGTAGAACAAGAAGATGAAATACTTTGATCTTGACAAGTTTATTTACATAGAATAGGCATAAAACTTTGTTAAAATTTTTTAGTAAGCTTGAGGGAAATAGTGGAAGTAGTGTCTTCATCATACTTAGGAGGTGAGTAAGACATAGGATATGGAAGAATGACATCTTGAAGGAGATGAAGGGGTTCTTGATCTTGATTTTTCTTGACATTTTTATCTTTAGCCTTTTGAGAGTCCTCTTGAAATGGAGCCACTTCTAAGGACAAGGAAGTATATGAGGTTTGCATGTTAGGATCTTGAATGAGTAACAAAGGACTAGCTGAAGCGGGCATAGTAGACAAAGTGATGCATGAAGGTTGGGGATCTTTAGTCTTAGAAGCATGAAAAGGGTTTTCAACCAAGTGAAGATTAGCTTGAGTTTATTTAAGAGGTATCCCTCGAGGATAACTATAGGGAACCATATGAAAAGATTTAGAAAATTTGTTTGATGGAATAATGTTGGATAGCTTTGAGGTTTTGGGAGATGCATAAGTATTGGAAGAAATGGAGGTATCAAGGAAGCCATCACTTGACATATGTTCATCAACATGATCTTTCTCAAGAGAAGCATCTTCATTACATAAGTCTTTACAAATTTCAACATCAATGATTTTATCATCAATAAGATCTTGAGTTATACATTTAAATGCAATACAATCTTTAGTTTTATGACCTTTGCATGTATGGTAACCATAATAGTGATCATCTCTCCACTAATAAGGTTTTACCTCAAGTTCATAAGGTGTAGAATATTTGTATGGTAAAGTAATGATCTTTTTTGCAACTAAGGTCTCAATCATCGTGTCATATGAAAATCCCAAAGGAATAAAAGTTCGCTCTAAAGTATATCTAGGACCATTTTTTTCATTCCCATCTTGATCAAAGATAGACCCATCATGAAGTATTGGCATATTCTCAAAGGATTTATTACTCACTTTATCTCTCAAGAGGTCTTTGGATCTAGAAGATGAAGACAATTGATGTCTTGGAGTAGAATATGTAGACCTTGAAAAAGATGACTCACATTTAGTTAAAGATCTTAAGGAAAATTCATGTAATGATGCAATCTGTTTCTCTAGAACTTTCTTTGTTTCCATCATGTGTTTAGGGAGACTAGCACATAAGTCTTGATATTTTTTAATGATAGAGGAGAGCTCATGATCATCTAGACTTGACTAAGGTTTGGTAGCATAGAGTTTGAAGCCCATAGTGGTACTGGGTGATAGGATGACCCTAAGAAACATTGATACCAAACTAGGATAGAAAAAGTACTCACTTGTCCAAAAGAGATGTGATAAAATAGAATTTTGCAATAGGCATAGACCAACACTACCACAAAGGTTCCCACAACTTTTGGTGAATACCCTAGCACATATGGACCAGGAGGATGATTTACCCAAATTATAAATAATTAAAATTAGATTTTTATGAAAGTGGATGGACAAGAGATTACTAAGACTCTCCAAGCATAATATCAAAGAACCCAAAGGTGTATCTTTCTCAACAAGGATGGTATCTAAATCACCAACTCTAAACAAGGTCACTTGTGAAATCAAAGATCCCTAATTCAAGAGGTCAAAGCACAATAACCCAAGGTGCAAACAAGTGGGGTAAGTAGCCTAATCTGAACTAGGTCAACCTAGGCAAACTAGAAATAATAGGATAGCAAAGTAGTTTGATCATAAAGTCTCGACCCAAAAACTCAACTTTTATTTGTTTTAAATATCCAACTAGGTGTGATAAATTTTGAATCATGAACCAGGCATGCAAGACAACAATTAGAAATTTCAAGCAAACATATTCAAACAATGAGTAAGGGACAAAGCAACCTTGCACATGAACAAGAATAGTGTCATAGTATTAGTCTAATTCTTAGAATCACCACTATGTATGCTCTCAAAATATTTTCCAATCATGCACATAGTCCTAGAAAAGAAAATTTGGTAGCACTATGGTTCATAGTAATGTTTAATTCTGTAGCTTTTGCAATCTAGAGTGGGTGAAATATAATCCTGATGCACCAGAGTTTTGACATATTCTAAGAATTTAATCAATTGAAGATATTGAGGAGATCTGACAACCCAACAAAAAATTACACCCGTGAGGATTTCCCCCACAATGACATTTTTATAGTGATTTATATTACCACATCAAAAATGGTTATTATAGCTTGAGGTTTCATCCACATGGTTGACCTAATAAAGATAATGTTCACTATGATTAACCTTCTCTAATCAAGGAAGACTCACAAAGTTGTACCACATGGGGACTTAGTTTGGATTCAAAAGTTCCAAGTTTTTGATGTGCCCAAAAGGGAATAGAGCATACTCCTCTAGCCTCTTCACCTTATCCAAACATAGAAAACAAGATTATTCAACATGTTAATTTGAAATCACCTCACCATTTGGAAAATCCAACAACAAACACCACCAATCTCTAAAGAGAATGTATTAATGTATGTTGAGGACAAACCCAAGAAGAATAGTGAGATAATAACAAATATTTTTCTCTGCCTACAAAGGGATCTATTGTCAAGAAGAGCTTCATATGCAAGGCAAGAAAATGAAGCACATTCCCTCAAGAACTCCACAAATAGTGTTCATAGGGCCTAATTACTATGTGAAACACACATGTGAAAGTAAATCTAGATCCAATTTTAGAGCACCAAATGAAGTGTGAATCTATGAAAGCATGTAAAAGAACTCAAGCCAAACACATGAGAGAGTTCATTTCATTTCCAAATTTAAATGTTATAGAGATCAAACAAAATGCATAGTAATCCTTGCAATGCATCTTTTATCTATTGTACCTTTCATTTATGCTTGAACACTTTCTCGCAATGAACAAAGCAACAAGCAAATACAAGATATGTAATATATATTCAACTTATACAAAACTAGGGTTAGATCTAAAAATATGATTTTTAAAAGTGATAATAACTATAAAATAACTCAAATGAAAGCTTGCATTATGCATTGATCCATTTGAAAATTAAATGCAAGCTATTTATTAAATGCCTTTTTATTATTATTGATTTTTGACCTAGTCAACAAGATTAGACCTATATGATATGAATTCACATCCAAAACCCTACATATAGAAAAGAGACCCCTATCAAAAATCAAAGATCTTTCAAAAATATTAGAATTTTGAAAAGATCTTTTCATTTGTGCCCTAGGGAGTCATTTTGGCAAAATAGACCAATTTTTGCAAATTGAATTATTGAGCCTTAATATGATATCTAAAATCAAAATACAAAGAACCAATCCTATTTCAAATTTAGAAACCTTTTTAAAAATATAGATTTTTCTGAAAAATTTTCTAATTTGTGCCCAAAATAATTTTTCATGAAAAATCAAGAAAAAAATTATAAAAAATAGAAAATACCTCAGAAAATCTAAAATTTTTGTTGAAGCTTTTCTGATATGTCGCCAACCTTCAAAAAAAATAAAGACCAAAACACCAAGTTGTTTGGAAGATATGATCAAATAATTAAGATCTAGGGTTTTCATCTCCAAACAAATTCGCATAAGGAGGTTAGCTCCAAAAAATCTAAAACCAACAAGTAAAGGTGGGTTGCCCCATGGTGGGTTCCAAAGATGTGTGCTAAAATATTGACACACTTCTATGTATCATTATATCTAAGATTACTCAAGAATGAGGTTTTGAATGGTGGTTCATAGCTCTCTATTCATGGAGTGCAAGGGTTTGTAAGGGAGGTCCTCAGTTTGACCTAGTTTGTGCCCATGCAAGTACACCATAAAATGAGAGATTCAAAGATCAATTTATGCATGCAAATGAAGATGCAAGATAATCTAAATGATAACAATGCAAAGCAATACAAGAAAAAAAATCTAATCTATGAAAGAAATAAGAATGCAATATTAATATATGAAAACAAAAATGACTCTAAGATAATATGAAAATGCAAAGATAGATCATGATGATGGAAGTTATGGATGCATGAGAGAAGAAGACAAGAAAACAAAAGTTCTCCACAAAAAGTGTTAATGCTCAAACTCCTCCAAAAATTGCTCTCCAAACTTGTAGCATAACAATAACATAGTCATGGATGTCAAAAATGAGGAGAGGGCTCTCCTTTATAAAGAAGAATGGACAATTAAGATTAAGAAGTAATAAGATTTAATCAAGGGTGGAGAAAGAATGATCCATGTGAGACAAAATTCCACCAATGAGAAAAGGGAAGGAAAATTAAATGGAATCCCACTTAGAAATATGTGTATTTAAGTGTAGAGGAAAAAAAGAATTTATTTAATTTATTTCTTTTTTCAAGTGGAATTTTATTTAATTAAAAGGGAGCAAGTTTCTTTAATTAAATAGGAAATATTTAATTAAATTAATAGAGGGGTTTTTTCCTCTTAATTAATTAAATATAGATTAATTAATTCATTAAAAGAGAGGTTTTCTTTAATTAAATAAGACTTAGGATAAAATGATTTGAATTGATTTAATATAATATTTCAAACCATTGATTCAAGAAATTTGATAAGTTGAATAATGGGGACCCATAGTCTAGGTGACCATTTTAGGGTGCATATAGTAATCACTAGATAATAATAATATTGGACTTGTTGTTGGTGCACGTAGCCTAGGGATTGGGTGAACCATGTTAAATCTTGGTGTCTTATGTTCTCTTATGTGCGATCTATTATTTTTTGATATTAGTTATATTTGCATGTAACTACTATTTCTGTCTAAGGTTAATCCTAACACATGATCACATAATAAGAATGAACATCAAATTCACATCCATCATGATGACATGAAAAATGAAAATGGGAGATGCACTATAGGGGAGAATGTGATTTTCTTCTTTCTAGTGTACAAGGTATACCAAATTAAACCTTGTGGAGGCTCTTTCTTTTCTCTTGGATGTAGAAAGAGGATTTTCTATTAAACAGACAAAGATTATTTGTGAGTATGAATCTCAAGTTGTGGTAGGTATATTAAATAAGACAAATTTTGAGGATACAGAGAGGCATTTGGCCTTAGTGGGTAGACAAATTTTTATTATGATGCATTTTTTAAATTGTGTTTCCTTCTACTATATCCCTCATAAGTAAAATATGATATCTAATTTTTTAGCTAAGTGGGTGTTTGATCACTTGGATGGTTGGGATATTAGAGAGTGGGATTAATAACCCAAGAGTGTGTCAAAAGGGTTTGAGGAGATTGTTTGGAAAAATATGATAGATTCAGTAGGGTCCACTTAGAAATTTCCATATTTTTGCTAGTTTGCATTATTTTTCCTTTTTGGGCTCATTGGCCCTTTACTTTGTAGGTTCTTTCTTGATTCATTAAAATTTCACCTCTTTTCTATAAGAAAATAATTAAAAATATTAATATATAATCTCAAAATAGATCATATATTATTTGAAATAAATAAATATTATCAATAGTTTTATAATAATAATCATATATTATAATATATAAATATAGATGATCATGATAGTGTTAATTAAAAACTATTGTATCATAAAACTTAGGACATCATGATTAGTTAATATTAATTAGTAATAATAAAATAATAATAAGTAAAGTAATAGGTTAAACTATCAAAACCATATATACTATCAAACATTTTAAAAGGTTTAAAAAGGAAGAAAACATAAAAGATTTTAAAGATTTTAAAGATTTAAGAATAGAAAGTTTGTCATATATCATTTAATGTTTAGAACCATTCAAATATAGTATAGGTATGGTATTTTATTATTTAAAACTATTGATTCTAAAGATCAATAATTTTTTATTAAACTAAAAGATATCATGCTTTTAATTTAATAGTTTTCTATCATTTTATTTTATTTTATAATTCAATGTTTTTACAATAATAGAAATTTCAATTTATAAACAATATAAAGTTCATGATAGAAAGTTTCTAGATTATATCATCATCTTCTAACAAATCATCTTTATCCAGTCAAAATTAATCAAAAGAAAATTTCTAATATGTATACTCCAAAGAAAACAAGAGATTTATTTCTTTTCATAAGAAAGTTTCCAATAAGGGTCCCCTGGAAAAATAAGAAATTTCCTTAAACAAATCATATGGGCAATATATAAATACCTAGATGCATATCGACATTAACATTAACATTCATAACATATAGAGAGAAAGAGAGAGATATGGCAAGTAGTAAGGGTATTTCTATGGGTGCTTGCATTCTTATTGTTGCATTGGTCTTGTTTTCAATAACAACAACAATGGTAGAAGCTGATCGTGCTCTCACTCCACATGCTTGTGGGCCGGATTTGGGAAAGAGTTGTGCTGATTTGCATTGTTCTGGTGCCAAGCCACAGTGTTGCCTCCAATTTGATAATAACTATGCATGTTGTGATTCTTGCTAATCACTTTATGTTAGGTTATTGGTTTTTTTTAGAATAAGAGCCTCATAAGATATTATTATGTAATGCCTTCTTATTTAGTAAATAATAATAATATATGTGACATTCTTCAACTTGTTAAATATGAATCACAGATATAATATATGTATGCTTGTTTATTGATTTCTTGATAAAATTACTACATCACATATTTTACAATTGAAATTAATGATATTAATTGTAAGTTATATTACAAATGTTCTATATAGATTTATTATTGATTGTGGTTTCAATTGAATAAAATTAATTAAAATATGTTAATTATTTTTAAGAATATTATATTGATGAAAAAATATAATATGATTTTCTTATACATGTTGGTATAACTTGATTTGTAACTCTAAATATAATGATTCATTTTCTCAAAAAAATTCAATAAAGAATTTTTCTATCTAAAATCATTATCAATTTTTATAAATGAAAAAGTAACAATTTTAATAATGTAAATAAAAATTCTTAAATAACTAATGATGAACTTTATATACGTCAAATTATAATTATCATTTTATTGTAGTTAATATTTTTGAAAATTGAAATAAATATATAATTGATATCATTATAGATAAAATTATATGCTCATTCTAGTCATAGTAATAATATTTATGATCTTTATGATTAATGGGCTGATGCCAATATTAATTATTAGTATTATTTTATTGTATTTGTCGTAGGCAATATACTATTGTAATCAGTTATCTATAACTACTGATTATTCTTTTCTATTTCAACTAGTAAAATGCAAGTATTTCTACTTTCAAGTTTAAGTTTTGAGTTTTGTAATATTTAAACACATGATTTTTAACTTTGAAAATCATGAAAATTATTTTCCTACAATTTGATTGGCTCATATATTTTGGGTCTTATAGGAGTGGATTTGCAAGAACCACTACCCAAAATTTTCGAATGAAATATTTATTAAAGTTTAAAACCAATATAATAACATATGATAAATTTCATATTTGATTTTTCTACCTTAGAGCTACCAATTCTTTTCTAACATTTCCCTCATAAGGTTTAAATTCAATAATAATTAAAATTCTTCCTATTTCAATTTAATTTTTAATTTTAATTTTAATGTTTATGTCTGATTTTTAATTTCTAAAATTATCAATTTATTTTACTTGGTATTTTGAGTCTTACTACTCTATTAATATTCTTACTATTATAACTAACAATACTATTATAACTGACAATAAAACATATTATAACTAATAATAAAACATATAGAATAATTTGTATTATAATAATAACATTACATTAATATGAAATTTTAATTAGATTAAATACTATTAAATATTATCAGCATAATTATTGCTTTCTAACTATTAAATTTTTAACTTTCAACTATTAGAACTTTAGGCAAATACATGCCACTATGCGGCACTTGTTATAATAGAGTAATGTTCCCAATTGACCCCAATATTAATTCTAACAAGATAAATAATGTTACAAACTAAAATTTTTGGGAATGTATTTTTAAAATCAATTATGAGAATCAAATTTCTAATTTATGATTAGTTACAAACCAATATCCTAACCATTTATTTATTTTTTTAAATTGAAAAAAACAAAGAAAAAAGTAAGATTTATTTTTCTCAATTGAAAAAATAAGAAAAAAGGTACAAAATAAGAATAAATTTATTATCTTAGTGCCATTAACACCTTGTCACTGTGTCGCATAATTTGTTTCCGACAAATTCATATGAAGTACGGATTTTTAAATAAACATGCCAACGATAATCCAAAACGCCCAAATAGTTTTTAAAATACTTTAGTTTAATAATAAATTAATAGATTATAGATTTTAAATTATTAATTATATATAAGTGTGTAAGAATTTAATATGTAATTATTTAATATAGTTTAATTTAATTTTATTTTTCTAATATATTCATTAAAATCATTAAATAATATAATACAAAAATAAATATTATGAGAAATAAGTCTAAAGTTTTAATTCTATTATATGTTTAAAATTTTTTATGATTTTTCGCATTTTCTTCTATTCTTCACAATTTGAAAAACTTTCAATTTTTTAAAAAAGTGACATAATTCAAAATACTTTAAAATATAAATATAATCATGTTGTAATGATTAAAGTTGAATACAATTTATTTGTAATTTAAAATGATATTATATTTTAAAATAAATGCCATTAATTATATAAATATATTATATTATCAATTTTTTATTATTAAAAATAAATAAAGTATCTAGAATCTTTTTTCATTTTATTTTGAAATGATTATAATATATATGTTTCAAATATATAATTTTTTATAATCTTTGCCCTATTTGAACATACTTCAATGTCTATTGAAAGGTTTTTAAGCTCATAAATTTTATTGTTATATATTATAGTATACTTTCATATAATATATTTTACTCTAGCGACATTTCTCCGTCTCATATAAAGCATGGACTTTAACTCAATCAAAGCTCTTATTATTATTAGTTCTTGAACTAAGTATATTAGAAAGTGTTATGGATTATTGCCTAATAAACCATTGTGCTATAGATTATAAATAGAATATTATTAAAAAAAATACTACATAATGTCTAAGTTTCTAAGTTCTATTTATATCTAGTGTATTTTATGAATAGTACTTTTAAATTAAAAAAATATTATTATTTTATTAAAAAATTGAAATATTATAAAAATAACTACAATACGTTCAAGTTTCTATATTTTATTTATATCTAATCTATATATCTTATTTATATATAATATATATCCAATATATTATATTGATGAAAAAAATTAATATGATTTACTTATGTTGGTGTAACTTGATTTGTAACTCTAAATAAAATGATTCATTTTCTCAAAAGAAAATCAATAAAGAGTTTTTCTATTTAAAATCATTATCAATATTTATAAATGAATTATAACTCTAAATACAATGATTTATTTTCTCAAAAAAAATCAAAAAAGAATTTTTCTATCTAAAATCATTATCAATATTTATAAATGAATAAGTAACAATTTTAATAATGTAAATAAAAATTCTTAAATAACTATTAATGAACTTTATATATGTCAAATTATTATTATTATTATAATTATCATTTTATTGTAGTTAATATTATTGAAAATTGAAATAAATATATAATTGATATCATTATAGTTAGAATTATATACTCATTCTAGTCATAGTAATAATATTTATGTTTTTTATGACTAATGGACTGAAGCCAATATTAATTATTAGAATTATTTTATTATAATAGAGTAATGTTCCCAATTGACCCGAATATTAATTCTGATGAGACAAATTATGTTACAAACTAAAATTTTTGGGAATGTATTTTTAAAATCAATTACGAGGATCAAATTTCTAATTTATGATTTGTTACAAACCAATATCCTAACCATTTATTTTTTTAAATTGAAAAAAAAAAGGAAAAAGGTAAGATTTATTTTTCTCAATTGAAAAAATAAGAAAAAAAAGGTAAGAATTAAGAATAAATTTATTATCTATCAGTACTATTAACACCTTGTCATTGTGTCCTTCCGGCAAATTCATATCAAGTACAGATTTTAAAATAAATATGCCAACGATAATCCAAAACACCCAATATTTTTATTTTTTACTTTAGTTTAATAATAAATTAATAGATTATGGATTTTAAATTATTAATTATATATATGTGTGAGAGAATTTAATATGTAA
Organism: Cupressus sempervirens; assembly: GCA_028749045.1. Lineage (NCBI taxonomy): Eukaryota > Viridiplantae > Streptophyta > Pinopsida > Cupressales > Cupressaceae > Cupressus > Cupressus sempervirens. Next base: position 279,803,589 of record CM053788.1, on the reverse strand, counting down.
TTATTTATTATAGTTTAAATTTTAATTTTTTTCAATATATTTATTAAAATTATTAAATAATATAATACAAAAATAAATATCATGAGAAATAAGTCTAAATTTTTAATTCTATTATATTTTTAAAATTTGTTACAATTTCTAACATTTCCTTTTATTCTTCACAATTTAAAAAACTTTCAATTTTTTTTAAAAAGTGACATAATTCAAAATACTTTTAAATATAAATATAATCATGTTTTAATGATTAAAGTTGAATACAATTTATTTGTAAAATAAAATGATATTATTGTTAGAAAAAATGATTGAAATGATAAAATATAATAAAATGAAATAGCATGAAATAATAGATTTAATCCAAGAGAGCAAGAAGAGTTTTACCATACAAATAATACAAGATCAATGGAGCAATACCAAAGATAAGCAACACAAGAGACAAAGATTTGATAAGGGGAAAGCAAATAAAACCTCTTGTGAGTATTATGAATGAGGCAACACAAGAGAGAGAGAGAGAGAAGAAGAAGAAGAAGAAATGGAGCAAAATAGCTCATTTACAATAGCATCAAAAACTTGATGTGAATAATGGAGACTAGATGAAAATGAGAGAGAGAAGCACCTCTTTTAAAGAGATGAGAAAGGAGTTGCATATCTTTGCATGTGTAACTCCCATTTCTATGAATGCCACATTCATAAAAGATGTGTGCAAAGTGTCAAGTTCCTCCTAAGGAGGAATATCTATTTTTCTTATTAAAAGAAATACAAAAAAGAGTTGTCCTCACAAGTGGACAATAGGACAAGAATGACATGTCCTTTACATGTGGACTAAAGGACAAATAAATAATACATAAGGGATACCTTGGTTTATCCCAATAAATAAATAAATACAACCAAGGAAAGATTATTAATTCTAACACCCCCCTTTAATTTTTACTTGGAGAGATGTTGTCAAAATCAAATTGTAATTTGATTTTTTGAAATTTCTTCATTGTGCAAGAGGTTTCTTATTATCATGGGTACATCATTGGAAAACCAAGAGAAGTTGATAATTCTTCAAGTGTGTTACATCTTCAAGTGGATTCATGTGGCATAGGATCTATACAACAAATAATGATATCTTGTATGTGCCTTGATGGATTACCTGAAACATAGAAACAAAGACAACTATCCACAAGGATAAGTTCATCTTATATTCAAGTTAGAAACTTTTTATGTATAAGTAAATTCTCATAGAGTAAATATAACTATAACTTGGTACCACAAAGAAATCAAGATAAATCATATCCTGCAAAGAACAAATATGTTATCAAAACTTTCAAGAAAAGACCATAGAAAATGTTAGCTAATGAATCCAACATCAATAATGCTTCAATCACGTGGATATAGACAGTCCACTAATAAGTCATTTTACTACAAATTAATGGGTGATCAATCCATAACCTGCATGACTCATGATTTAAGCAAAGAAGTATACATAACATTATATGGCATGTTTTCAAAGATATCAAAGGGGAGGAGTATGAGTATTAACAATTTACTACCTTCAAATAAGAGTAAAATGCCTTCAAGATGGGTCAAATTAATTAAAATTGGAAGGAAACTCCAATAATAAATGGTATTAACCATAAAGTGCCAATATGACAATAGAATGATGCTAGAAAAGCATAAACTGCACTTATGTGTCAATCAGTAGAACAAAATAAATGTTGAAGGCAATAGTGTATAATAACTCATAATCCCAAAGAATAAATAAAATGAATTTATTTATGTGAAATAAAGAATGCACTCATATTTGATAAGTCACAAGAGACAATAATTTGTATATTTATCAAGATATATATGTGGGCCCCCATATATACACATGAATAAATATACCTAAACTATCATGGTATGAAATCATGCAAATAAAATTAAGATCATATATAGAACATAATTTCTAGGTAACATACTAAAGAGAAATGTCAAAGATAATGAAAGGCAATTATTAACATCAAACAATATTTGTAGTAATTAATCCTCCTAGGTTGAAGTCCACCCATTCTAAAAATTGATTTCTTTTACTAAGTACTTTTTGAAATCATTTATTTTTTCTCTTAACAAATTTATCACTAGAGGAAGAGTCATGATGTATGAATGCATCATTTGTTTCAACATTAGCATTATTATCATTATCAATATTAGCATTATTACCATGATCTATAAATGCATCATTACCATTACCACTGTAAGAAAGAATAGGAGGAATAAAGGTAGATATTTGAGAAGTAGGGTTTAGATAAAGAGGTTGGTCCTCCACTAACACAATTTTGCTTCCATGAACTTGTTCATTTTGAGCATTAGAAGAATCATGCACGCCATTTCCTGCAAGACAAACATTTCGTGCTATGTGCACTTTGTTAATAATAGGATTATAAGCTTGATAACCTTTGATATTTTGCATATTTTCACTTATGCACTTTGTACATGTCATCTTAGATGAAGCAATAGGAGGTAAATTTTCAATTGTATTAGATGAGATATGCTCATTTTTCAAATGAGCAAGCCTTTCATGTTCCATATTAAAAGTAATATCTTTGTGCAAAGAGTGTCTAGAAGAGGTGAACCCAAAAAATTTAAATAAGTTATCATGGCCTAACTTAGCATTAGCAACAACTTCATTAGTGTTAGGATCAATAACAGAGCACATGTCCCTATGAAACTCAACTTTGTAATTTTGACATAATTTTACAACAGAAAGAAGATTGTATTTCAACTCAGGAACATAAAGGACATCATGTAATTTTTCATTTGGAATACTAACATTACCAAATCTTTCAACTTTGCAACTATGATTATCAACTAGTTGAATTGGAATATTAGAAGGATCGAGTTTTAAATAATCAAACACTTCTTTATGAAAAGTAATATGTTGAGATGCACCAGTATCAATAATCCATTCTAAATTTTTAGGAACATTGTAACTAACAGTAAAATCATGACGAGATGGATGAGAGTTTTGATTATTATTATTCATAATTTTCTTATCTTTTTGTTTTTTAAAACAATTATTAGTTACATGACCATCTTTCCCACAATAAGTACAGTGAGGTTTTTTATTAAATTGATTAGGATGAGTATTATTACGATGAGTGTGTGGATGATTATTGTGATTATTATTATTATAAATATTAGGAGAATCATTATTTGAAGATTTGAAATTCTGATTTTGACTTTTAGACACAAAAGCATGTTCATTAAATCTAAGAGTACCAAATTGTAACAACTTAGCTTCCTCTTGACGTAACAAATTTTGAAAAATACTATAAGTTAATTGAGTAGACAAAGTAGGAATAGCAAGTTGAGAATGAACATTAGTAATAAATTGTTGAAATTGTCTAGGAAGATATTTTTTTAAAATAATGGTAATTAATCTAATATCAGTGAGAGTAACACCTAATCCAATTAGTTGACTTTTAATATAATCAAATTTAAGTAAAAATTTATCCATAGATTTGAAATCAATATACCTTAAGTCTTCCAAATTGTCTTGCAATTGAATCTTGCATGATTCAGATGGCCTGTCATACATTTGCTTTAAAATATCCCAAGTTTCGTGGGCATTAGTGCAATGAGAAATTAGAACATATAAATCTGGGTTAAGAGATATACCAATGAGGCCAAGGGCTTCCTCATTTTTAGTATTCCATGCATTTTTTTCATCTTGTGTAGCGGAGGTACTAGGAACTACAAAAGGGTCAGTAGCAACATCTAAAATATGCTTAAAACAAAATATAAATGAAAAATGACTTTTTCAAGCATGATAGTTTGAGTTATTTAACTTGATTTCTAGAATTAAAGTCGACATGATTTAAAAATTACTTTTAAAATTTAAATAATAGATTTGAAATAAAAAAGTGAGACTTATTATCCACAAAAATGTTAAATAATTATTAAGAGATTTAGAGAGTCAAAATTAAAAACTAAAATGTTCCCTGCAAAACCACTGGTCAGATTGAAGAAACAGGAAAAATAAAAATTTGAAAAACTGAAAAAATGTGTTACACACAGAGAACGATAACTTTTTTAATTTAACTCTATTTTTGATGAAATTTAAAAAATAATTTTATTTTTATGTCTTCTAAATGCTGTTCAAATTTCAGCCAAACCCAGATCACGGATTAAGAGATATCATAAAAATACGAACTGCTCTCTTAAAACTTGAAAAACAAATAATATTGCACATATAGTACAATAACTTCTGCAATACTATTCTGATACAAATGAAATTTAAAAGATTTTTTCATTTTTATGTTTTCTAAATGTTGTTAAAATTTCAACCAAACCCAGATCATAGATTATGAGATATAAGAAAAATACGAACTGTTGTACTTTCCTTTCTAAAACAAAAAAACAGAAAAAAAAAACTTGAATTTCAAAAACTTAGAAAGCCTGCAACAGAAATAGGGTTAGATATAATAAAAAAATTAAAAATAAAGAATCCTTTGGCGGCAAGCCTTCCAAAGGAGGTTAGAAAAAAATAAAAAATGAAGAACTCTTTGGCGGTAAACCTTCCAAAGAGGGTTAGAAATTTTTTTTGAAGATTGAATAAAAAACTTGCAAAAAAAATAGGAATGCATTTTTTTCTTCACTTCTCCTCTCAACAAAATTCTCCAATATGGTAACTTTCACAAAAGCTCAAAACAAGGATTAAAAAGCTCTGATACCATGTTAGAAAAAGTGATTGAAATGATAAAATATAATAAAATGAAATAGTATGAAATAATAGATTTAATCCAAGAGAGCAAGAAGAGTTTTACCATACAAATGATACAAACTCAATGGAGCAATACCAAAGATAAGCAACACAAGAGACAAAGATTTGATAAGGGGAAAGCAAATAAAACCCCTTATGAGTATTATGAATGAGGCAAAAGCCTAAGAATGAGAGAGAGAGAATAAGAAATGGAGCAAAATAGCTCATTTACAATAGCATCAAAAACTTGATGTGAATAATGGAGACTAGATGAAAATGAGAGAGAGAAGCACCTCTTTTAAAGAGATGAGAAAGGAGTTGCATGTCTTTGCATGTGTAACTCTCATTTCTATGAATGCCACATTCATAAAAGGTTTGTGCAAAGTGTCAAGTTCCTCTTAAGGAGGAATATCTATTTTCCTTATTAAAGGAAATACAAAAAAAAGTTGTCCTCACAAGTGGACAATAGGACAAGAATGACATGTCCTTTACATGTGGACTAGAGGACAAATAAATAATACATAAGGGATACCTTGGTTTGTGATAGAAGGATGGCTCTAATACCACTTGATGAAAGTATGTTCTGATACCACTGACAAAAGGCCACACCACCCTTACCAACTTATAATCAAAAATGCCACAAGATCTCTCAAGATCCAATCCAAACCCAAGCTAGCCCAGATCCACACTCTGGTAGAAACCTCTAAGATCTCAACTTGTGCTTGCAAGCCACCAAGCAACCTCTTTGTTTCTAAACCGCAGTCACTAGCTCTTCTCACAAGCTCTATCCAAGATCCAAGTGTAAACTGCCTCACATTCGGTGCTTTGTCTACACACTCTCAACTCCACAATAATCCTGCTGTAAACTGCCTCACATTCGGCGCTCTGTCTACAGACTCAGGAAAACTCACTCTTCACTTTCTCCTCTCTTTCACACCTTCCAACTTTCTCATCTTGAAGCTTTTCCTTCCAAAGCTTCTACTTCCCAAGCTTCTCCTTCTCGAGCTTCCACTTCTCAAGCTTTCGCTTCTCAAGCTTTCACCTTCTTCTCAAGCTTCCACTTCTCAAGCTACTCCTTGAGCTTCCACTCCTTGAGCTTCTACTCCTCAAGCTACTCCTTGAGCTTGATTTAGAAATGCTCATATGCCTTGCTTAAATAGGCACTTACCACCCCATGCATGACTTATCCACAACCTTCTAGAATTCCTCCACAACCTTCTACAACTTCCATAACCTTCTAGAATTACAACTAAGCACCACCATGTGGCCCAATTAGAAAATTACATTTCCTTTATGGATCACAACAAATATTAAATGCAAGATTTAAGAAACTTTCCACAAGCTTCTAAGATGCCACCTACACACCTCAATTAATGTAATGACAACTATTTTTCTTATTTTTCTATTTATGCCACCTATGCACCTCGAAAATAAAAATCCTCTTTTCTTTTCTTTTCTCCTTTTTCCTTATTTATTTTTTTATTATTTCTTCTTTAATTTTTGTCACTTTCTCTCTCCTCCAGATTTTTTTTTATTTTTTTTTTTCAATGTTTTTTTTATCAATAATTTTTTTCATGCAAGATGCTCCTGCATCAAACTCCCTCGGTAGATACAAAAGTGTGTCCCACACTTTGACGCCAAAAGAAAGATCTACCACCATCTTCATCTTCACCAAAAGCTTCCACCTCAATAGGGACAACAAAACCACCATGCAAATCTTCCACATCTGCATTACTCTATCAAACACTCGAATCTCAACCATCCAATCAGCATGCTCACCCTCAGAAACAAACTGAACATAATGCTTCATTACCAAACTTCCATTCACATCAACAACTAGTGAATCCATACCAGCAATAACAAGCTCTACATCAGCATCAACATGTAGATATCCATCAACACATTCCACACTCACAACATCAGCAACCTCATTGCTCACAACAAGATGCTCTGCAACATACAAGTCACCACCAACAACAACTGGTTCATCCACAACCGAGTGCTCCACAATCTCCATGTCAGACTCAACCAACTGATCATGAAAATGAACCTTTGTCCCAACATCAACAACATTAGGAATATCTTTAGCAACAACCTCTAGTTGCTTTGCAGGTTCTGCATCAGACTCCACAAACTGATCAGCAAAACCATCCTCTTCCACCTTGACCTTCTTAGCTTTAGCATCTAACCGAGCAAACATCTTAGAAAAATTCCTCTCCACTATATCATGGATTTTTGCAATCATCTTAGGGTCCAATCCTCTTGTAGCCATCTCCCAAAATCTTTGTAAACCCTCTGCAACAAATCCTTCCCACGCTCTTTGTGACAACCAAATTGTTTGCAAGTCAGATCACAACCTGCCACCTCGCACGAACAATTAGGTACCACATCACAAGTCTAGGACAACAGATTTGCAATCCACAAGCTCTCTACAATCATGCCTCAACAAGTTCAAACTTTCATCTTTGCATCCATCAATCAATCTGCATGTCCTCCCAAGGTCTTGGTGCAAATTGCCTCAGCTTCGACGATCTGTTTACACACTCAAGAACTCCCACTCTAATAAACTTCACCCAACCAAGGTCTTGGTACAAATTGCCTCACTCTTCGGTGATCTGCTTGTACACTCAAGATCTCCTACTCTGATACCACTTGATAGAAGGATGACTCTAATACCACTTGATGAAAGTACGCTCTGATACCACTGACAAAGGGCCACACCACCGTTACCAACTTATAACCAAAAATGCCACAAGATCTCTCAAGATCCAATCCAAACCCAAGCTAGCCCAGATCCACACTCTGGTAGAAACCTCTGAGATATCAACTTGTGCTCGCAAGCCACCAAGAAACCTCCTTGTTTCTAAACCGCAATCACTAGCTCTTCTCACAAGCTCTATCCAAGATCCAAGTGTAAACTACCTCACATTCGGCGCTCTGTCTACACACTCTCAACTCCACAATAATCCTGCTGTAAACTACCTCACATTCGGCACTTTGTCTACAGACTTAGGAAAACTCACTCTTCACTTTCTCCTCTCTTTCACACCTTCCAACTTTCTCAGCTTGAAGCTTTTCCTTCCAAAGCTTCTACTTCCCAAGCTTCTCCTTCTCAAGCTTCCACTTCTCAAGCTTTCACCTTCTTCTCGAGCTTCCACTTCTCAAGCTACTCCTTGAGCTTCCACTCCTTGAGCTTCTACTCCTCAAGCTACTCCTTGAGCTTGATTTAGAAATGCTCATATGCCTTGCTTAAATAGGCACTTACCACCCCATGCATGACTTATCCACAACCTTCTACAACTTCCATAACCTTCTAAAATTACAACTAAGCACCACCATGTGGCCCAATTAGAAAATTACATTTCCTTTATGGATCACAAAAAATATTAAATGCAAGATTTAAGAAACTTTCCACAAGCTTCTAATATGCCACCTACACACCTCGATTAATGTAATGACAACTATTTTTCTTATTTTTTTATTTATGCCACCTATGCACCTCGAAAATAAAAATCCTCTTTTCCTTTCTTTTCTCCTTTTTCCTTATTATTTTTTTATTATTTCTTCTTTAATTTTCGTCACTTTCTCTCTCCTCCATATTTTTATTTTTTTTTCCAATTTTTTTTTTTCAATGTTTTTTTTATCAATAATTTTTTTCATGCAAGATGCTCCTGCATTAGACTCCCTCGGTAGATACAAAAGTGTGTCCCACACTTTGACGCCAAAAGAAAGATCTACCACCATCTTCATCTTCACCAAAGGCTTCCACCTCAATAGGGACAACAAAACCACCATGCAAATCTTCCACATCTGCATTACTCTATCAAACACTCGAATCTCAACCATCCAATCAGCATGCTCACCCTCAAAAACAAACTAAACATAATGCTTCATTACCAAACTTCCATTCACATCAACAACTAGTGAATCCATACCAGCAATAACAAGATCTACATCAGCATCAACATGTAGATCTCCATCAACACATTCCACACTCACAACATTAGCAACCTCATTGCTCACAACAAGATGCTCTGCAACATACAAGTCACCACCAACAACAACTGGTTCATCCACAACCGAGTGCTCCACAATCTCCATGTCAGACTCAACCAACTGATCAGTCCCAACATCAACAACATTAGGAATATCTTTAGCAACAACCTCTAGTTGCTTTTCAGGTTCTGCATCAGACTCCACAAACTGATCAGCAAAACCATCCTCTTCCACCTTGACCTTCTTAGCTTTAGCATCTAACTGAGCAAACATCTTAGAAAAATTCCTCTCCACTATATCATGGATTTTTGCAATCATCTTAGGGTCCAATCCTCTTGGAGCCATCTCCCAAGATCTTCGTAAACCCTCTGCAACAAATCCTTCCCACGCTCCTTGTGACAACCAAATTGTTTGCAAGTCAGATCGCAACCTGCCACCTCGCATGAACAATCAAGTACCACATCACAAGTCTAGGACAACAGATTTGCAATCCACAAGCTCTCTACAATCATGCCTCAACAAGTTCAAACTTTCATCTTTGCATCCATCAATCAATCTGCATGTCCTCCCAAGGTCCTGGTGCAAACTGCCTCAGCTTCGACGATCTTTTTACACGCTCAGGAACTCCCACTCTAATAAACTTCACCCAACCAAGGTCCTGGTACAAACTGCCTCACTCTTCGGTGATCTGCTTGTACACTCAAGATCTCCTGCTCTGATACCACTTGATAGAAGGACGGCTCTAATACCACTTGATGAAAGTACGCTCTGATACCACTGACAAAGGGCCACACCACCCTTACCAACTTATAACCAAAAATGCCACAAGATCTCTCAAGATCCAATCCAAACCCAAGCTAGCCCAGATCCACACTCTGGTAGAAACCTCTGAGATCTCAACTTGTGCTCACAAGCCACCAAGAAACCTCCTTGTTTCTAAACCGCAGTCACTAGCTCTTCTCACAAGCTCTATCCAAGATCCAAGTGTAAACTGCCTCACATTCGGCGCTCTGTCTACACACTCTCAACTCCACAATAATCCTGCTGTAAACTGCCTCACATTCGGCACTCTGTCTACAGACTCAGAAAAACTCACTCTTCACTTTCTCCTCTCTTTCACACCTTCCAACTTTCTCATCTTGAAGCTTTTCCTTCCAAAGCTTCTACTTCCCAAGCTTCTCCTTCTCGAGCTTCCACTTCTCAAGCTTTCGCTTCTCAAGCTTTCACCTTCTTCTCAAGCTTCCACTTCTCAAGCTACTCCTTGAGCTTCCACTCCTTGAGCTTCTACTCCTCAAGCTACTCCTTGAGCTTGATTTAGAAATGCTCATATGCCTTGCTTAAATAGGCACTTACCACCCCATGCATGATTTATCCACAACCTTCTAGAATTCCTCCACAACCTTCTACAACTTCTATAACCTTCTGGAATTACAACTAAGCACCACCATGTGGCCCAATTAGAAAATTACATTTCCTTTATGGATCACAACAAATATTAAATGTAAGATTTAAGAAACTTTCCACAAGCTTCTAAGATGCCACCTACACACCTCGATTAATGTAATGACAACTATTTTTCTTATTTTTCTATTTATGCCACCTATGCACCTCAAAAATAAAAATCCTCTTTTCATTTCTTTTCTCCCTTTTCCTTATTTATTTTTTTATTATTTCTTCTTTAATTTTCGTCACTTTCTCTCTCCTCCAAATTTTTTTTTTTTTTCAAATTTTTTTTACTAATAATTTTTTTCATGCAAGATGCTCCTGCATTAGTTTATCCCAATAAATAAATAAATACAACCAAGGAAAGATTATTAATTCTAACAATTATATTTTTAAATAAATAACATTAATTATTTAAATAGATTATATTGCTAATTTTTTGTTATTAAAAATAAATAAAGTATCTAGAATCTTTTTTCATTTTATTTTGAAATGATTATAATATATATGATTCAAATATATAATTTTTTATAATTTTTGTCCTACTTGATCATACTTCAATGTCTATTTTGAAAAGCTTTTAAACTCATAAATTTTATTGCTATATATTATAAGATACTTTCATATAATATATTTTACTCTAGCCACATTTCTCTCTCTCACAAAGCATGGACTTTAGCTCAATCGAAGCTCTTGTTATTATTAGTTTTTGAACTTCAGTATATTAGAAAGTGTTATGGATTATTTCCTAATAAACCATTGTGCTATAGATTATAATTGGAATATTATAAAAAAATATCACTACATAACCTTTTTAAGCTTCTAAGTTTTATTTATATCTAGTGTATTTTATCAATAGTACTTTTAAATTAAAAAATATTATTATTCTACTAAAAAATTAAAATATTATAAAAAATAACTACAATATGTTCAAGTTTCTATATATTATGTATATCTAATCTATATCCAATTTCACTTGCCCTCTGCCCTCCTCATGTGATTGACATTGATAACATCCTCCCCTCTAGTCTCCCACATTTGGAATTTACTAGTGGTAGCCAAGGCCCCACTCCTCAACCCTAGCCTAGCCAAACCCCTACTAAGGGAAGGAAAAACAAAATTATGACCCATGAGCTAGAGCCCAATAAAAAAAATAAAATGGACAAGAGGGTGGAGGTTGAAATTGGTGACTCTAATGAGGAAATTTGTTGGGGTAGAAGAAGGTTGGGAAGAATTGCTAAGACCTGGGGTCAGTACAAATAAATGACTAGTCGCTCTTAATAAGAGGAGGATGATGATACCAACTATGAGGAGAGTGACCAGAATTCGGGAGATGGTATGGATAAGAGGAAAGAGGAGATGGAAAAAGAGGTCGAGAAATGGGTTGATACCCTTGATGGTACCCGAGACTTTGAGGCAAACAACACTACTAAGGACCCCTCCCTCGACCCCACATGTCTTTGCCACCATCACCCTACTATTCGCTATCAACCATGAGCACACTAGAATCACCAATGCCTCCCCCGACACTATTTCCTCTCTGGTTGGTAAAGAGGGCCAGGAGAGCCTGAAGGGCCATGCTAATATTTCTTATGTGTAGGTTAAGTGGAACCCCCTGGAGAATTGTAGCAAGACCCTAAAGCTAGAAACCAAGGAGAATGAACTTGTTACCTGCAAGGAACACAAGGAGTTGATGGATAGGTGCATGGTTGTGGAAGAGGGATTCAACCTTTTCTCCAAGTTCACTCTCAAAGTGACACACGCAATGACTACCACTCTTTAGTTGTTGGCTAATAACTTGGAGGAGGAGAACCTTGGAAAGGAGGACACAAAGCTCCTTTATAGCTTCCTCGCTGATGACTAGGCCAAGGTTCTCATGGCTAGGAAGGGAAAGAAAAAGGAGGCTAGTTATTGGCTTTTTGGTTTTTGTTATTTTTTTGGTACTCTTTTGGTCTCTTCCCATCTGTTTTTGATGGGTTTTTTTTTTGCTGAACCTATTTATGGGTTGTAGGTGGTACAATGCGATGACCACCTACATGCAGTTTGTTAACTTAAACTTTGTTGGTTTTAAAAGTAGGAATACTAGTAACTCTATATTCTTGTATACTATTTTTAATATTTTTGATATGAATCGTTAAGGGAATTTTTTGGTTATGTGTTGGTTTCCAGCTAGTTTTGTGCTAGTTGCCAACAAGTTTTTTATGGTTGTTCCACCACTATTGTAAAGGGCTAGTCCCCTAGTTTTTGGCTTCTTTTATATAAAAAATATTGTAAGTACATTGACACTATGTTTAGATTTATAGAACATGAGATTTTTTGAGCTTATTTTATATTATAATTTTTAATAAAATGGAATTACATTATAGGTTTTATAATTATTTAAATAATGTTAATAATTACATTTAGTTAATTTCAAATAATATGAATTTAAATGTAACTTTTATTAGTAAGGTTTTATATTTATTAGTCCTACCTAGCATAGGTGTAGACTATAGTTTTCAACCTATTATTTCTAATTAGTTTACTCCTTAAAATATATGCATAAATGTGTTATTATATAGTTCTTAGAAATTATTATTCTATTAAAATGATAAATTAACCAACTAGAATAGACATAAATTGTTTTGATTGAATGTTTTGGTTTTATTATTTTTTACTATAGAGGTACAACTATGTCTGATCAATCAATCTAGTTTGATAGAAGACTAATAATGAGTCTACAATTCCAATGGAAAAAATATATGTAAAAAAGCTGAAAAGATGAGGGTTATTTTGTTCAAAATTATGGTAGGTCTATAATTAAAATTTATTTTTAAAGAGGTTATCTATGCACCACTAAAACGTGAAGGTGTAAATGGTTTTTTTTATTGAGGAAAGCTAATAAAAAAAACAAATAACTACAGTTATGAATATATAGAGCAAACTTATAGTGTTGAACAAATAAAACTGTAACTAGCTGAAAGGCTTAAAAATAATTGACTTGTTGTGACATATAATCAGTCAAAAGACCTAAGAACTAGAAGCTGACAAGCTGTCACATAAAGCAAGTAGAAACTATTACAAAAATTGAATCAGACTCTAAAACTGAAAAGTTGTTGAAGCTACCTAGAGCATTTTATTTCACCTCCCTGCAACTACAAAAATTGATACTTGATCTCATCCAACTATCTCTAATATCTCGCTCCATCTTTATGCTTAATCTTCAGCTGCGAACACAGATAAACTAGTTCAAACAACATGTTTGAGTAAAACACTAGAATATCTATTTCCTAATGCAAACAAAGATTAATGAAAAATTCTCGACATCTACTTTTCTAGATATGTATAAGAAATTTCCTTAAAAAAATCATATGGTCAATATATAAATACCTAGATGCATATCGACATTGACATTAACATTAACATTCATAACATATAGAGAGAAAGAGAGAGATATGGCAACCAGTAAGGGTATTTCTATGGGTGCTTGCATTCTTATTGTTGCATTGGTCTTGTTTTCAATAACAACAACAATGGTAGAAGCTGATCGTGCTCTCACTCCACATGCTTGTGGGCCAGATTTGGGAAAGAGTTGTGCTGATTTGCATTGTTCTAGTGCCAAGCCACAGTGTTGCCTCCAATTTGATAATAACTATGCATGTTGTGATTCTTGCTAATCACTTTATGTTATGTTATTGATTTCTTAGAATAAGAGCCTCATAAGATATTATTATGTAATGCCTTCTTATTTAGTAAATAATAATATATGTGACGTTCTTCAACTTGTTCAATATGAATCACATATATAATATATATATGCTCATTTTATTGATTTCTTGATAAAACTACTACATCGCATATTTTACAATTGAAATTAATGATATTAATTGTAAGTTATATTACAAATGTTCTATGTAGATTTATTATTAATTGTGGTTTCAATTAAATAAAATTAATTAAAATATTTTAATAATTATAACAATATTATATTGATGAAAAAATTTAATATGATTTTCTTATGTTGGTGTAACTTGATTTGTAACTCTAAATACAATGATTCATTTTCTCAAAAAAATTCAATAAAGAATTTTTCTATATAAAATCCATATCAATATTTATAAATAAAAATTCTTAAATAACTAATAATGAACTTTATATACGTCAAATTATAATTATAATTATCATTTTATTGTAGTTAATATTATTGAAAATTGAAATAAATATATAATTGATATCATTATAGTTAGAATTATATGCTCATTCTAGTCATAGTAATAATATTTATGTTCTTTATTACTAATGGGCTGAAGCCAGTAATAACTATTAGTATTATTTTACTATAATAGAGTAATGTTCCCAATTGACCCCAATATTAATTCTCACGAGACAAATTATGTTACAAACTAAAATTTTTAGGAATGTATTTTTAAAATCAATTATGAGGATTAAATTTCTAATTTATAATTGATTACAAACCAATATCCTAACCATTTTCATTTATTTTTAAATTGGAAAAAACAAAAATAAAAATAAAAATTTATTTTTCTCAATTGAAAAAATAAGAAAAAAGGTAAAAAGTAGGAATAAATTTATTATCTTAGTGCCATTAACAACTTGTCAGTGTGTCCTGTAATTTGTTTCTGACAAATTCATATGAAGTACAGATTTTTAAATAAATATACCAACGATAATCCAAAACGCCTGAATAGTTTTTAAAATACTTAAGTTTAATAATAAATTAATAGATTATAGATTTTAAATTATTAATTATATAAAAGTGTGTGAGAATCTAATATGTAATTAATTTAATATAGTTTAAATTTTAATTTTATTTTTCCAATATATTCATTAAAATCATTAAATAATATAACACAAAAATAAATATCATAAGAAATAAGTCTAAATTTTTAATTCTATTATATTTTTAAAATCTTAAAAAACTTTCACAATTTGAAAAACTTTCAATTTTTTTAAAAATGTGACATAAGTCAAAATACTCTAAAATATAAATATAATCCTATTTTAATGATTAAAGGTGAATACAATTTATTTATAATTTAAAATGATATTATATTTTATAATAAATACCATTAATTATATAAATAGATTATATTATCAATTTTTTATTATTAAAAATAAATAAAGTATCTAGAATCCTTTTTCATTTTATTTTGAAATGATTATAATATATATGTTTCAAATATATAGTTTTTTTATAATTTTTGCCCTATTTGATCATACTTCAATGTCTATTGAAAGACTTTTAAGCTCATAAATTTTATTGTTATAGTATACTTTCATATAATATATTTTACTCTAGCCACATTTCTCTCTCTCATATAAAGCATGGACTTTAGCTCAATCAGGGCTCTTGTTATTATTAGTTCTTGAATGAAGTATATTAGAAAGTGTTATCGATTATTGCCTAATAAACCATTGTGCTATAGATTATAATTGGAATATTATTAAAAAAATATCGCTACATAACTTCTAAGTTTCTAAGTTCTATTTATATCTAGTGTATTTTATGAATAATACTTTTAAATTAAAAAAATATTATTATTCTATTGAAAAATTCAAATATTATAAAAAATAACTACAATACGTTCAATTTCTAAATTTTATTTATGTCTAATCTATATATTTTATTTATATCTAATCTATATCCAATTTCACCTGCCCTCCACCCTCCTCGTGTGATTGCCATCAATAACATCCTCCCCTCTAGCCCCCTACATTTGGTATTTACTAGTGGTAGCCAAGGCCCCACTCCTCAACCCTAGCCTAGCCAAACCCCTGCTAAGGGAAGGAAAAACAAAATTTTGACCCTTGAGCCAGAGCCTAATAAAAAAAAATAATTGGACAAGAGGGTGGAGGTTGAAATTGGTAACTCTAATGAGGAAATTTGTGGGGTTAGAAGAAGGTTGGGAAGAATTGCTAAGACTCGAGGTTGGTATAAATAAATGGCAAGTCACTTTCAATAAGAAGAGAATGATACCAACTCTAAGGAGAGTGACAAGAATTCAAGGGATGGTATAGATAAGGGGAAAGAGGAGATGGAAAAAGATGTTGAGAAATGGGATGATACCCTTGATGGTACCTGGGACTTTGAGGTAGACAACACTACTAAGGGCCCCTCCCCTGACCTTCCACATCTCTGCCACCATCACCCTGCCATTCATTGTCAACTAGAAGCACCCTAGTATCACCAATGCCTCCCTCGACACTATTTCCTTCTCGGTTGGTAAAGAGGGCAAGGAGAGCCTGAAGGGCCATGCTAATATTTCTTATGTGTAGGTTAAGAAGAACCCCCTGGAGAATTTTAGCAAGACCCTAAAGCTGTAAACGAAGAAGAATGAACCTATTACCCTCAAGGAACACAAGGAGTTGATGGACAGGTGCATGTTGGTGTTAGAGGGATTCAACCTTTCTCCAAGTTTACTCACAAAGTGACACACACAACAACGACCACTCTTCAACTATTGGTTAATAACACAAAGGAGGAGAACCTTGGAAAGGAGGACAAAAAGCTTCTTTATAGCTTCCTCACTGATGACTACACCAAGGTTCTCATGGCTGGGAAGGGAAAGGAAAAGGAGGCTAGTTAATGGCTTTCTGGTTTTTGTTGTTTTTATGGTACTCTTTTGGTCTCTCCCTATCTACTGTTGATGGTTCTTTTTTTGTTGAACCTATTTATGGGTTGTAGGTGGTACAATGTGATGACCACCTACATGCAGTTTGTTAACTTAAACTCTGCTAGTTTTATAAGTAGGAATACTAGTAACTCTATATTCTGGTATACTATTTTTGATATTTTTTATATGAACCGTTAGAGGGACTGTTTGGTTATGTGTTGGTTGCCAGCTGGTTTTGTTCTGGTTGCTAATAGGTTTTTGATGGTTGTTCCACCACTATTGTAAAAGGGCCAATCCCCTAGTTTTTGGTTGCTTTTATATAAAAAATAAGGTAAGTACATTGGCACTATGTTTAGCTTTATAGAATAAGAGATTGTTTGAACTTATTTTATATTATAATTTAATTATTTTAAAAATGGAATTACATTAAAGGTTTTATAATTATTTAAATAAAGTTAATAATTATATTTAATTAATTTCAATTAATATAAATTTAAATGTAACTTTTATTAGTAATGTTTTATATTTATTAGTCCTACCTAGCATAGGTGGAGACTATAGTTTTCAACATGTTGTTTCTAATGAGTTTACTCCTTAAAATATATTCATAAATGTGTTATTATATAGTTCTTAGAAATTATTCAAATGTGATTTCTCACAGTAGCCTTTGACATTGTACCAATTAGAATAGACATAAATTGTTTTGACCAAATATTTTGGTTTTATTATTTTTGACTGCAGAGGTATAACTGTGCCTAATCAATCAATCTAGTTTGATAGAAGACTAATAATGAGTTTACAATTCCAATGTAAAATATATATGTAATAAAGCTGAAAAGATGAGAGCTATTTTTTTCAAAATTATGGTAGGTCTATAATTAACATTTATTTTTAAAGAGGTTATCTATGCACCACTAAAACTTGAAGGTGTAAATGGTAAAAAAAATTATTTGAAGAAAGATGATAAAAAAATACAAACAAATAACTATAGTTATGAATATACAAAGAAAACTTATAATGTTGAACAAACAAAACTATAACCAGCTGAAAGGCTTAAAAATAGTTGACCTATTGTGACATATAATCAGCCGAAAGGCCTAAGAACTAGAAGTTGACAAGATATCACATAAAGCAGGTAGCAACTATTACAAAAATTGAATCAAACTCTAAAACTAAGAAGTTTTTGAAGCTATCTAGAGCATTTTATTTCACCTCCCTACTACTACACAAATTGATACTTGAGCTCATCCAACACTCCATCTTTATGCTCAATCTTCAACTACGAACATAGATAAACTAGTTCAAACAACATGTTTGAGTAAAACACTAGAACATCTATTTCCCAATGCAAACAATGATTAGTAAAAAAATGCTCGATATCTACTTTTCAAGATATGTAACAAAATGCATTGCTACATAGAATTTGAAACTATATTATTATGAAGACTAATCCCAAAGATTTCCTCCTTCCATCTCAAAGTATGATAAAAAATAGCAAGAAAATATTGACATATGATATTCCATTTCTTTCTTACTCTAGGAAAACTCCAAAAGATATGTTTCAAATTTTTAGATTGATGACAAAATGGGCATGAATTGGCTTTTACAGACAAGAATCTTAATCTGTCACTGACTGGTAATTTTTGGTGTAAAAATTTCCAAGACAAAATTTGTGCATTTTCCTCCTCTTTGGATTTCCAAATTTGTGAACTCAAGTTGATCCATGTCCTCTCTAAAAACCTGCAGTTCCACTTATTGTTAAGTTGAGGATTCAATTTCAAGGTTGGGAGAATTTGAATCTAGATTTTTTTAAAGGGGAAGCTAGAAAATAGAAATTTCTTCAACCAACACCAATCTTTGACAACATTACATTGCAAGGGAGTACAAATCTTCATTAGGAGATCCTAAGGCACTAGTGACATGAAAAAGATTAAAAATACCTCAATCTTTTTAAGTAGACTAAAGCAAACTTTGATATCTATCCAATAAGCCCAGTCAAGAGTATTAAAGTCCCATATGTCACTAAAATGTTTAATGCCTTTTCTGAAAAGATATCAAGCATGTTTAGGGAAACATACAACTAAGGGTTGTCCATGGTATTATACAAACCTATTCCACCAAATTGAAGAATTGACAAAGCTTAAACCATGTTGTAAGGAGATTTTTCTCCATTCCAAACAACTGCAAACCAACTGTCAAGCCTATCAAATGCATTGCAAAGGAAGAGAACCTCTGATACAAAAAAAAGGAGCAAGAAGAATTTTATCTAGCCAACCCACGAAATGCCACCTCCTATTCATATCAACAAGTGCAATTTTGTTGCACACCAAGATCTTCCATGGTTCATCGCCTAAAACAACTCTAACTATCCATTTGGTAGATAAACAAACCCCCTGCATCTTAGGATCTAGTAGTCCCACCCTCCTCTATGTTTGGGTTGAATACAATGAAGCAACGAGGGAGCCCTAAAGCCTACCTTACCATCCCACTTAGCCCACAAGAATTGACAGATATGCTTAGTAAGATCATCATAACATATGGTAGATGGCATCCAGCAAGAAGAATAATACATGCATGAGCTAAAAAGATTCAATTAATCACCTGTATTTTTGCAATTAAAGAAAGATATTTATTACCCTAATTAAAAAGTTTGTTCTTCAATTTAGTAAGAAACCAATTCCACATGTCACGAAGAGTGACCCCCAAACCAAAGGGAATACTGAGATAACATGTAATTTGTTCATGTTTAATAAGCTTCCATTGATTAGGAATCCAAGGGGGTACAAGATTAGGTTGGATCATCAAGAATTTTGTTTTGTGTTACGCAATTTGAGAGCCACTAAATTATTGGGAATAGATAAATTGTTGAGAGCGTAAATGGTAAAGTCTCAAATGAAGCTACATTCACACTTCCATTATAGTTCTAAATTTTTCTAGAAATTCACCACATTAGAATCTACCTAAATTTCTTTTTTCTTATCATTTAAAATTGGATACAAATTTTAATTTTAATGTAAGTATTTATTCACAAAATTGAACCAATATACATGTGCTAGTGATTGTATATGCGAAATTGGGGGCCTTTGATCCTCACATATACTTCAACATGGTCATTACCTATGAGATCATCCCAAAATAAACATTGTATTGTTTATTTGAAAAGTCTAACAGAGCGACCCATTGCCTTCTAACTAGAAGAATTATGCCTTTGCTCTCAGAATGAGAAGCAAGCAACCAAACCTCTAGAACGAAGGATTTATGCAGCAAAGTGGAAGTGCAATTAATTTAGATGAGAGATGCAATTATTAATCTAAGAAATGAAGAAGCATAGTATGCTAAATGGATGCATATTTAAAATCTAAATGATATTACAATGAAAGAAATAAAGCTATGCAAATGTAAGAAAAGTGAGTAAGAATTTTAGCATAAATTTGATGCAAATTCAAAAATTCATCCTCTGTAATGAGGAATGGAGAGCTTCTTTTATAGAATCCAAGAGGTGATCGACGGTCGAGATTAACCGAAATGGATGGTCAAGATTGAAGAGGAGAGCCCATCATAAAGGTAACTTCCTCATGAAAAGGGACTTAAATGGTTGCCTTTGAGTGATAAAAGGAGTTAATTGAGTCCTTTTGAGTGATAAAAGGAGCTAACTGAGTCCTTTTTGAGTGATAAAAGGAGTTAACTGAGTCCTTTTTGAGTGATAAAAGGAGTTAACTGAGTGCATGTTTGAGTGATAAAAGGAGTTAACTGAGTCCTTTTTGAGTGATAAAAGAAGCTGACTGGTTCCTTTTTGAGTGATAAAAGGAGCTGACTAGTTCCTTTTTTTTTGAATGAATATCTAATTTAATAAAATAGAATATGACCTCATAAATGGATAACTTTAACTAATTGAAAAATTAAATTCAATAATTAAAAAGAGGAGATATCTTATTAAATTAAATGTATTTAATTCCTTTTTGTATTAGCTAAAGAGGTAATTTTAATTTAATTAAAGTAGAACATTTATAATTTAATTAAATTAAATCGATAGGTTTGTGTAGCTAATTTGAGTCAATATTTAGGAATTAAATAAATAATATGATTAATACAAATTATGGTTTTTGGCATTTGACACCTAGGTCAAGTAGCGATTATTAGAATTAGAATTACCTAGTAAAATAGGACTTAGGAAAAGTTGAATAAACCAAAGTTGGTTAATATGGCAATGTGCCAATTTTGGGGTATTACATTTTGCCCCTCTTTGAATGAATATGGGAGCAACATGTTCAATTCAAAGAAAATCAGAAAACCTGATGCGAAGATCAAGAAATGAGATTGGTTCCAAAATTTATGACACAGAGACCAATTGATAAGCTTTTAAAGATTGTCTCCAAAATGGAGCTTAACCTTAATGAATCCAAGAAAAATACTTAGATACCTGAATTAATAAGCATTTAAAAAGGTTTTCTCCAAAACAAAGCTTAACCTTTAGGGATCTAGATAGAACACCTAGATACCAAGATGAATAAGCTTTTAAAGATTATCTCTAGAATGGAGCTTAACCCAAAGGAATCTAGATAGAACACCTAGATACCTAAATTGACAAGATTTTAAAGATTATCTCCAGAACGAAGCTTAATCTTAAGGGATCTAGATAGAACACCTAGATACCTAAGCTAACAAGATTTTAAAGATTATCTCCAAAATGGAGCTTAATATTAAGGGATCTAGATAGAACACCTAGATACCTAAGTTGAATAAGCATTTTAAAGGTTTCCTCCATAACGAAGCTTAACCTTTAAGAATATAGATAGAACACCTAGATAACTAAGCATAAAAGAAAACATGATCCAATCATGAGTCATAGAATCATCCTTAGAACGAGGCTTGATCCTCAGGAGTCAAGATTTAGATTGTCATGATACCTATCTATCAAACTTTGACTAGAAATGTTATAAGACGTGATCAACTGATGAAAAGATGAGATAGATGAAAGATGATGCTAGATAGAGGGGAACAAGATGCCTTGAGCAATGAAGATGCCCCAAGCAATGAAGATACCTCAAGTGATGATGAAATAAGATTTAAATTGAGTTGAATTTTAGATTTAATGATGTAATCATCCTACTCCCTTGGGAGTGAAATCAAAAGATGACACACCAAAAATGTGATGTAGCACAGTAGGTTAAAAAATACTACAGAAATTTGATGTTTAGAAGAACATAAAAGAGATCAGAATGATCAGAAGAAATATAGAAGAGATTAGAATGATTAGAAGAATTTAGAAGAGATCAGAATGATTAGAAGAAATATAGAAGCCAATTTGAAGAAATCTTGGAAATTTTGAAGAAAGTATGATTTGAAAAGATGTCAAGATTCACAAAGTATCAGAAAAAAATTGGACTACACAAGCATTCAATCATTTCAATCCCAAAATTTGAAAATGTGATTTTGAGCTATTTAAGTGTGTTAGATTTTGAATTTGATCCTGAAAATAGATTTAGTACAATCAAAGTAGCCAAGAGGGTGATGAACCAATCATTTGTGCAATCATGAAGAAACATGATACTTTAAATAAGCCAACAATTCCTCATTGTAAATGATGTAAGTGGATCTACAATCAAACCATGTGCTTATGCAATGCAATCTTATGCTAGATACAATCTTAAACTAGATGTAACCCTAGGTCTGGTTACCAAGCTTTGATAATTATCATCATTGAGCGTATAGTGAATCCCAGATGTCATACAATCCCCACTAACATTGCAATCATAGGAATATGAATAGGACATCTGTTCTAGTTTTTTTAGGATTAAATGTAAGAATTCAAGGCACAAGAAGCCAGAATGACCAGAACATTTGTCCTTTTTAGTTTAGCAAGTGAACATAAGCATTAGAGCATAAACACTAGGATGACCAGAATGTTTCTTACATATAGACACACCAAACACATGGGAGATTCCTCTTATTCTAAGTAATCAATAAGTATTCTATCTGTAACAACCCTTGTGTTCATAACCTGAGACAGAAGTTGCCATATACACTTGCAATGACCCATCCATTCACTTAGCAGGATGAGTATCAGTATTTACTATAGCATAAAGAGTTCACTCCAACAAGCAAGGAGGAGAACCAACCTCATTGATTTATCCATATAAAAGGAGTCGAGGTACACACGACCATCCAATACAAGATGGAGGCTCTTATAGTGGACAACCCATTTATATTTACACCTTAGATCATTGGAACTAAACCATAAACAAAAAGCAAAGAAAAGATCATGCCCCCAATCCTTGCTTCTCTAGTAAAAAATGACATCATCTAGTTGCTCAAGGAGACATGATGAAGCAAAAATGAAACAAACAAAGAAAATGCTCAGTATATCTAAACAAGTATGTCATTTTGAGTTCATGTTTTTGGGATTGATGTCAAGTGTCAATGTCCATAACATAGATGAAAGAAATCTCTTCAATACGGTGAAAATAGTAGACAAACACAGCCAGAACGACTGGTGACTAAGGTTAAAGAGGAATCTTCAATGTGAAGAACCTAAAGAGGATTGAGCGATAGTAGACAAACATAGCTAGAATAGCTGGTGACTAAGGTGAAAGAGGAATCGTCAATGTGAACCTAAAGAGGACCAAGAAACAATAGAAAAACACAACTAGAACGGCTGGTGACTGACACAAGAGAGATCTACCATTAAGGAATCTTGAAAAGTGACACAAGTGATAGTAGGTAGACACAGCTGAAACAACTAGTAACTATCACGAAAGAGATTCTATGAAAAGAATCTCGACAAAGAGTGACACTAACGACAGTAGGCAAACACAGCTAAAACAACTGGTGACTATCCCAAAAGAGATTCTATGAGGAGAATCTTGACAAAGTGTGACATTGGAAATAGTAGGAAAACATAGCTGAGACAACCGGTGACTATCATGAAAGAGATTCTATGAGGATAATCTTAACAAAGCGTGACACTAGCAATAATAGGCAGACATAGCTGAAACAACTGGTGACTATTGTGAAAAAGATTCTATGAGGAGAATCTCGACAAAGCATGACACTGGCGACAGTAGGAAAACATAGCTGAAACAATTGGTAATTGTCTCAAAAGAGATTCTAGGACACTGGAGAGTAGTGCCCCTGAGCTGTGACAAGACTCAATCCATGGATACATGAGAAAAAAGTAGTAAACTATAGTAGGAAAGAAACTGTACAGGGAGCCAGAAGATGTGCTGCAAGATGGAGCATTAGGAACAAGAGGTGCCTGTTTGCCAGGTTTTCACCTTGGTAGGGCTTTCATATTTATTTTTTATTTTTTTGCTACCATGATGCCTATTTTCAAGTTTTCACCAATGGCACTTTCTTGTTTTTCAATTTTTTTTGTATTTTTCTTTTTTGTGTTTTTGAAACTTTTCAAAAAAAATTGGTATTACCAAGGTGCCTATTGGTAGGTTTTCACCAGGGTTATGATTTTTTCTAGGACTTTTTGCAATTTTTAGAATTTTTTTAGGACATTTAGATATGTACAAAGAGCTTTTAAGATCAGATAAGCTATAGAACCACTTTAGGTGGAGAGTATTGATAGGCTCCTTGAGCACTTCTCCCTCAATTTTTGAAAGCTGGTAAGCACCAGATCCATACACTATAGTGATTATGTAAGGACCAAGCCAATTTGATTTGAACTTCCATTTTTGGACCCATTGTTGTTGATTCCTAGGATTTTCTCTCAGGATGAGATCACCTAGGTGGAAGTCGCGTGGCTTAACTTTCCTATTGTAGCTTCTTGACATTCATTGCTAATAAGCTCATAGGTGATTGAACACCACTTGTTGATGTTCATCTATTAAGACTAGTTCTTGAAGTTGAGCTATTCTATAATCTTCATCAATAATAAGGCCTTTCATAGAGATTCTTAAGGGAGGAATCTTGACCTCTATTGGAAGTACAACATTCGCTCCATAAACTAAAGCAAAGGGCATTGTACCTATTGGAGTCATGATGCTTGTCCTATATGCCCATAAAGCTAGATTAATTTGGAGGTGCTAATCCCTCCTAGATTTGTTGACTATGTGATGGAGGATCTTGAGGATCACCTTGTTGGATGCCTCTGCCTGACCATTACCCTGGGGGTAATAGATAGAAGACCAATGTTGTGTGATTTTGAATCTTTTACAT
Source organism: Cupressus sempervirens (assembly GCA_028749045.1). NCBI lineage: Eukaryota > Viridiplantae > Streptophyta > Pinopsida > Cupressales > Cupressaceae > Cupressus > Cupressus sempervirens. Next base: position 279,778,644 of record CM053788.1, on the reverse strand, counting down.
AGTTCCTTGAGGTCTTTGTTTTTGAACTATCCTCCATTGTTAGTAATGATGGAGGATGGTACACCATACCTACATATGATGCAGTTTGTGATAAAAAGAGCTATTGTTTTTCCATTTGCTATTATGAGGGGTACTACTTCTACCCATTTCATGAAGTAGTCTATAGCCGTAATAATGAACTTATGTCCATTAGAAGAAGATGGGTGAATCTGATCCACCAAGTAAAAGGCCCATTGTTGAAATGGCCACATTGTGGTAGATGGAATCAGCTCCCTAGCTAAAGCATGGATCAGATTCCCATGGAGCTAGCATTACTTGCAGGACTTGGCATACTTGATTGCCTCTTGCTCCATTTTAGGCCAATAGTAACCAACTCTAATGAGTTTGCAAGCTAGTGTCAAGCCATTTGAGTGGGATCCGTAAATGCCCTCATGAACATCAATTAATGTGCATTTGGACTCTTTTGGTTCTAAACAACTAAGGAGTGTTCTATCGAGACCTCTCCTAAACAAGTCATCAACAATAATGACATACCATGAAGCATTATGGATAAGGTAGATTTTTTCATTCTGGGTTAGACTGTCCAAAATAGTTTGGTTACATAGGTAGGAGTAAATGTGATGGCAGTGAGATGAGTCTTGTCCTACAATAGAATAGATCATCATAGAATCAAAGGTATCATAGGCCAGGTAGTGTAAGGCTTCCACCAGGAACTCATGTTGGAGATTATTGTCGGGAATCTATAGCAAGGAGGCCAAAGTAGCCATTGCATCAGCCACTTTGTTATTTTCTCGAGGAATTTGCTAGAAGGTGATGTGCACAAAATAATTCTTTAGGTCATTAACCATACATTTGTAAGGGATCAATTTCTCATCCTTTGTTTGATACATATCATTAACCTAGTTGATTATGAGCTAGGAGTCCCTGAAGATATCTAATTGATCAACTCTCCATTCAGCTACAATCTTCATGCCGTTAATCAAAGCCTCATATTCAAAAATGTTGTTTGTACAAGGAAACATAATTTTGTATGCTTTAGGTAATGAATATCTCTGTGGCGTTATGAAGAGTAATCTAGCACTAGATCCCTATTGTGTGAAGGACCCATCGAAGAATATCACCCATGTGTGGTGTATGAGTGTCAGAATTGACTCATCAAGGAAATCAATGTTCATCAGGAGAAGACTTTGCATAGGTGCATTTTCTCGTTGATCTGCAATTACTTATCCCTTGATAGCTTTTTGTTCAACATACTGAATGTCAAACTCATTGAGTATCATGACCCACTTAGCCAATCATCCAGTGAGATCCGCCCTATTGAGCAAGTACTTTAGTGGATCTATTTTAGCCACCAATCATTTAGTGTGGGCAAGCATGTAGTTTCTCAACTTTTGAGAAGCAAAGACAACTGCCAAGCAAGCTTTCTCAATGATGTTGTAATTCTTCTCATAAGAGATTAGCGCGCGACTCAAATAATAAATAGCTCTCTCCTTGTTATCATTGTCCTCTTGAGCTAATAAGATTCCTAGAGATGTTTCAGTTGCTGAAATGTACAAAATCAAAGGCTTCCCATAGATAGGAGGCATCAAGATTGGTGGATTAGCAAGATATTATTTTATCTATGTTAAGCTTTGCTCACAATCCTGACTCTAGTTGCATTTGACACCCTTATGTAAAGTCTTTGTTAAAGGTTGTGATCTATCTACCAACTATGAGATGAACCTGTGAATAGATTGGAGTCTTCCTTGTAGACCTCTCATTTGGCTGATGTTACAGGGTGGAGGCATATGCATAATTGCTTGAACCTTCTTTGGATCCACCTTGATTCCTTTCGCAGACACAATGTATCCTAGTAGTTTCCCTTATGTGACACCAAATGCACATTTCTTAGGATTGAGCCTAAGACTAAACTTTTTCATGTGATCTAGGATGGGTTCCAAATCTTGTAGATGAGTATTGCGTTTAGCACTTTTGACCAAGGTATCATCCACATAGTCCTCCATGGTCTTATGCATCATGTCATGGAATATTGTGGTTACTACTCTTTGATAAGTTGCACCTGTATTTTTCAAACTGAATGGCATTACATTCTAGCAAAAGGTTCCCCATGCACATGTAAAGGCAGTCTTTTCCTGATTTTCTAGTGCAATTTTGATCTAATTATAACCAAAAATCCTATCCATGAGTGAGTACATCTCATAGCCTACTATCATGTCCACTATCATATCAATGTTGGGAAGTGGAAAATCATCCTTAGGACATGCTAAGTTGAGATCAGGGAAGTCAGTACAAACTCTGATAGATTTATCGTGCTTGGAAATTGGAACAATATTAGATATCCATTCAGCATAATCAATTGCACAGATGAAATTGGCTTTCAAAAGATTTGGAACCCATCCTAGATCACATGGAAAATTTTAGTCTCAGGCTCAATCCTAAGAAATGTGCATTTGGTGTCACATAAGGGAAACTACTAGGATACGTTGTGTCTGCGAAAGGAATCGAGGTGGATCCAAAGAAGGTTCAAGCAATTATGCATATGCCTCCACCCTGTAACATTAGCCAAATGAGAGGTCTACAAGGAAGACTCCAATCTATTCACAGGTTCATCTCATAGTTGTTAGATAGATCACAACCTTTAACAAAGACTTTACATAAGGGTGTCAAATGCAACTGGAGTCAGGATTGTGAGCAAAGCTTAACACAGATAAATAATATCTTGCTAATCCACCAATCTTGATGCCTCCTATCTATGGGAAGCCTTTGATTTTGTACATTTCAGCAACTGAAACATCTCTAGGAATCTTATTAGCTCAAGAGGACAATGATAACAAGGAGAGAGCTATTTATTATTTGAGTCGCGCGCTAATCTCTTATGAGAAGAATTACAACATCATTGAGAAAGCTTGCTTGGCAGTTGTCTTTGCTTCCCAAAAGTTGAGAAACTACATGCTTGCCCACACTAAATGATTGGTGGCTAAAATAGATCCACTAAAGTACTTGCTCAGTAGGGTGGCTCTCACAGGATGATTGGCTAAGTGGGTCATGATACTCAATGAGTTTGACATTCAGTATGTTGAACAAAAAGCTATCAAGGGATAAGTAATTGCAGATCAACGAGAAAATGCACCTATGCAAAGTCTTCTCCTGATGAACATTGATTTCCTTGATGAGTCAATTCTGACACTCATACACCACACATGGGTGATATTCTTTGATGGATCCTTCACACAATAGGGATCTGGTGCTAGATTACTCTTCATAACGCCACAGAGATATTCATTACCTAAAGCATACAAGATTATGGACCAAAAAATTGAGACCTACTATCATGTCCACTATCATATCAATGTTGGGAAGTGGAAAATCATCCTTAGGACATGCTAAGTTGAGATCAGGGAAGTCAGTACAAACTCTGATAGATTTATCATGCTTGGAAACTAGAACAATATTAGATATCCATTCAGCATAATCAATTGCACAGATGAAACCGGCTTTCAAAAGCTTCTCCAATTTAGCTTTGATGAGTAATGCAACATGAGGATGCATTTTCCAAAGTTTCTATTTAACTGGTTTGATGCCTGGTGTAATGGACAAGTGATGCATGATAAGATTAGGATCTAGTCCGAGCATGTCAGAATATGTCCAAGCAAAATTTATCTTCTTCTCCCAAAAAAAAGGCAATGAACTCTTCCTTTTCTTTAGGTGACGATGATTGTGCCAGATGTATCATATGAGGATGTTCTTCTATGCCTAAGTTGATTGGTTGTGTTAGCTCTATCAACACTGATGATCTCTCTTGAAAGTAACTTGGAAGTCCATCAAATATCTCATCCACAAGCACCTCGAAGAGGTTTTCACCTTTGGATATATCTTTTGTTTTTACTTTTTTTTGGGTTTTGACACTGCCACAATGTGGTTTTCACCATCATACCTTTTGCATTTTTTCTTTTTAATTGTATGACTAAGATATTTGATGTCAACTTTAGTCATGATGATGCTCTATTCATTGGTGGAAGATCTTATAGGTTCAACAACATTTAGGTCGCAGGCAAGAGCATAGTCACTCTAGAATGTGGGGACTTCACTAGATGCATTAGGGTTCCAGTCTATAAGCTCAAGATTTGTGAGTGAAAGAGTAGTGATAGGTTTGATTGCATTTACAATATAGTCATTAAGTTCTTGGACCAAAAAATTGAGACCTACAACAACTTTGTCCATAGGTGTGTTCGAATGCCTCTAAGTACTAATGTCAACAATTGACAACTCTAGGACACTAGTTGGATCAGACCCATCTAACCTAACCCTAGACATTTCACCCATTTCGATTTGGTTTTCATAGACATGAACTTGGTCAATGTCTTTATCAGTAATTTCTTTTGAAAGAGAGTCAAACTCATATTCCTTAGAATCAGTGCTACATGGCGAGAGACTATAGAACTCCCCAATAGTGATAGGAACATACTCTCCTCCATCTTCTAGATTTTTACATAGGTACTCAATATGTAACATCTAACTAGACTTTCCTTTTTCTAAATGGGCACAATGTGAATCAGTATTGTCCTCAGAAGAATCACTAGTACTATCCATAGTGCTGATATGTGGCACAAATTCATCTGGATCAGCAAAGAATTTAGCAAGATCATGAGGAATAGGATAAGGATAGGGATCCTCATTGTTAGATTGTTCCTCTTGAGTATTGGACTCAGCTTGTGACTCATTTCCAGATGAACTCTCAGGTTCTAGTATGAATTTATTAGGTCCCAAATGGAAAAGAACCTTCTTAAATCCTAGACTAGTTGTATCATTGTTGCTTTGAGTTGTTGCCTTGATAGGATCAATTAGGTTGTTGTTATTGCACCCAATAGGGCCAATTCCCTTGTAGCCAAAATGCTTCTAGAGTCTAAGACCAGGCCCATATTTTACAAGAGTGATATCTTGAGCTTGCTCTATTAAGTCTACTGGAGTATCTTCTCTATAAAGCCATGCAACAATGGCTCTATCTTCACCTTCATCCTCTAGGGGAACTGTAGCCTTGACAAAAGTGACATTATACTTAGTTTGAGGTGTCCGCACAAACGGCTTCTTTGCCTCTGAGGGTCTCCCATAATGATGAGGAAACTTTGGAAGAGATGTTAATGACAACATTGGTTCAATATGATACTTTCCCATGCTAGTCTCTTTCAGTTTGAATGACTACTTGATTTTTTATAGCTTATTGTCATGATAATCAGTGGATTTCTGGCTAGTAGGGATGAAAGTTTCAGTAGCTTTGAGCATATTGCAGGTATAGCTAGTAGTGGTAGGAATAGTAACTTCAGAGCCATGAAATGGGAATTTGATGCATTGGTGAAATGTGGATGGCACATCACGCATCTCATGTATCCATGGTCATCCTAACAGAATGTTATAAGCCAAGGGAATTTTGAGCACCTGATAGGTGACATCCCTTTCTATAGGACCAATGAAAATGGGTAAGACCACAAGACCTAGAGACTTTCATTCAACTTTTTCATATGCTTTGATGGTGATCTTGCATCGAGGATCAATAGAGTCCTTAGAATAATTCAATTGTCTAAGCACAGCAGCAGAGACAACATTTAAGCCAACACTATTATCAATGAGTACCTGACAAACACGTGTCTGATGTATCATAACCTCAATGTGTAGAAGTTGATTGTGTGGGTGACTTAGTGAGTTATCGTCCTCCTTAAAGAAAGTCATAAGATAAGGTGAGGTCAAGTGACCTACCATGGATTGAAATTTCTCAAGATCAAGATCTTGAGGAACATTTTCCTCAGTGAGGGCTTTGTCCAAAATCTGCTTGTGAGCAGGCAAGATTTTAAGCAACTTGAAGATACAGATTTGAGCATTAGTTTGTTTTAGTTGATTGAGAACACTATAGCTAGTTGTTGTTGAATTTGTTGTGATTTTTGTAGCTTTGCCATATGGACCAACAAGGGCTTTGTCTTTATGTTGTTCAGGATTGGGAGTAGAAGGCATAGGGCCTTTGAGCACCAATTTGGCATGAGAGCAGGTAACAACATTAGTATAGTGTTGCAAAGGTGTGCTATCCATTATGCTAGAAGTAGGGCCCCTCAAGACAAATGGTGTCTTGGATTCATCGTTATCTTGTTTTCCCTTAATGGTAATGACATTACAATATTTAGAATCCATAGGTTCAACCATGTTGATCACATTGTCATCATTGGAGTATGCATAGTTGACCTTGTTGTTGGGTTTTGGTTTTGAAGTCTCTCCTTTTTCATAGGTTGGGAAAGGCTCTTTGAATGCCTTGTGATTCAAGTTCTTGTTATGTCCATCTACCACAAGTTCACCAACATCAATCATGTCCTTGACTTTATGGTGCAAGTTTATACAATTGCCAGTTTTGTGTCCCTTATTTTGATGATACTCACAGAATGAGGTTTCATTCCACCATGGTGGGCATGCCTACGGATCATAGGGACAAGGGTTGTATAGTGGTGAAATAATCTTGTGTTGGAGCAATGTTTTGTAAACCACATCCAAAGGTTCACCCAAGGGTGTATACTCTCATATAGGGCATGTAGCCCATGAGTTTCTTGGTCTGTTCCTAGATGTCTTGTTGTCAGGAGAAGGCTTCTCAGTATTCTTGGCCACATTAAGACTAACTATGAGATTAAAGGCTTAGGAGTGACATTCCCCATCATGTACAATTTCTAAGTTCTTGTTGATGTACTTGGGTTTGTCCTTGTTAGAGGTGGAGCCTTGTTTTGTGTCCTTTTGAAAATTAAGTTCACCCTTCTTGACCATGAATTCCTCTATGTGGATAGCCTATGTGACCATGTCTTCAAAGGTATGTGGACTTTGAAGTTGGACTCTATACCCAAAATTAGGTAGGATGTTATCCATAAAGATCTCAAGTTTCTCTATTTCTGGGATTTTGTGTCAGTATTTAGTATAAATTTGTCTCCACCTCTGAAGGAATGTGAGGAAAGGTTTTGCAATATTTTTCTTAAGATTACACAAATCTTAGATGTTAACAGGGTGTTGAATGTTATGAGAATATTGCTAGACAAACAAGTTGGTAATTTCATCAAATGTTTTGATACTAGGAGGCAAGTGTGAAAACCACTCCATAGCCTGACCACCTAGACTTCTTGGGAATAAATGCATGAGATACATCTAATTATGCATAAATTCCATAGACAAGGCATCGAATTCTCACAAATGATCTTGGGGATCAATAGTTCCAAAGTATTTATCATACTTAGGTAACTCTACTCCTCTTGGAAAAGGAGGCATGTCTATGCTCTTGTCAAATGGAAATGGACAAAGAGCATCTAAAGTGTATGTTTTTGTGGGTTTGTCTTTCTCATGCATCATTTGAGTCAGTTGGTCTTGCATAATTTTCAGTTATTTTTGGAGTTTGAAAGTCTCAATTTCCTCTTTAAGTGTGATGATAGTTTCCACATTGAAATGATGGGGTAGCTTAGCTCCCTCTTGGGAAAGTTTGAGAATGTATTTTTCTTTCTCTTCGTTGAGCAGAATTTCCATGACCTTTTGAAAGTTTTTGTCTTTACAACACTTTGCTATGTGTTCAAGAAGTATTTCCACCTCTTCCTGCCTCCTATCAATGTCATGGTCTTTTTCTTTGTCATTCTTAGTTTGGTCTTGGTTTTTTCTATGTTCACCGTGTTTAGGTTCATAATCAGCCATTGTTGGAACTTGTTCAATTTCAGTATGTTGTGATTGGAAAGGTCCTTTGAAAAAGAATTTAGATATGTTGTTTGGAGATGTGGGACCTTTGCTAGTTTTAGGATCCTCTTGATACAAGGGATTCCTGGTTTGTTGGAAGTTTATAGAGAACATTCTATGGACCCAAGATGATCTGACAGGCGAGGGGGATCATGAAGATCCCTTACTAGATGAACTAGAGATAGGCCATGTAATGACTAAAGAGAAACCTCTACCACAATTAGTACCCTTAGGTCTACCTTGTCTAGGTCTTTGGGGATAAAGCACTTTGCCACTTCTTTTTGCCACAGTCATAGACAAGGACAAAAAGTGAAGGTTTAAACAAGGACCATACTAGAACATAGTCTCAAAAAAAAGCAAGATAAGGGTACTGTATACTAAGGTATGAGTCATCCAAGTAATGGCTAGAACAGCCAAAGATGATGACTATCATGACAGAAAGTATTACAACCACCAAAGACCAAAGAAAAAGTGAACAAGAGACAAGACTAGTTTATGTGTAGGTCACAAGTCATTAGCTAAGCAAGAAGCCACTATTTGACATTGTTTACAGATAGAAAAGAGGTAAAATGCTATAAATAATGGACTAGATTTAGAGCACAAGTAGATAATGAATTTTGAAGCAATTGTTCTGGACAAATTGTTGGTTGTTTTGGAAGATTTCAGATAGGTAGTAAGACTATTTTCAAGTTTTGGACAACATTTTAGTTGTTTGTGAACAAGACAATTAGTTTTTAGATAAACATGGGAAGTAAGCAGTAGTCTCAAACAACCCAACCAAGGACAAAGAAACTTGAAGGGGTGGGGGAGTCTTGATGTTTAGTTTGTTTGACAAGTTTGTACAATGTTTAAAGAATCAATAAAAAAACATGCTTTTGTCCCTAAAACAGAAAATTGGTAGAGAAGGCAAAACCTTTGTCCCACAAATTATGTGCATGTGCACACCTCACACAACTATGTCACCCCCTAGAGGGTGCCCATATTTTTGGTGTATTAAAAGGGCTCAATAACATATATGCTAATTGAACACCCTTTTGGTAGGGGTCAAGCGCATATACCACCTTCAAATGCCTAGTTGCATGCCTATGGTGAGTTCTACAGGAGAGATTCTTCCCCCTCCTTGCAAAAAGATTATGCCTCCTTTCGAAGGTGAATCGGGTGGCAACTAACTAAGAGGTTTTTACTTGGATTCTATTCATACTAATTCCTAGTGGCTTCACAAGTGAAGTTGAGGCTAGCAGCCCACACTAGCATCTGTAAGTGAACACTCTTGACTAGAAAGACTAGGGCCGGTGCTGACCAGTGCAATTTACAGAGCCTCTTCTTGATATGTGATATCATAATGAAGAAGAGGAAATTAATATGGCTTTGGAGTCTTTTGCTCAACAAAGCTTTTTTTATTATAGTGAGGTGGAATCTTTGGTGAAAGGAGTGTGCTCACTTGGGTCGTTCTCGAAGGTTGGATCACTCTGGTAGACCCTCTAAAGGATTGACTCAGATTGGTGGTTTGGATCTAAGGGTCAAAATTTCTGATTTCCCTCAAGGGGAAAGAGCATACTCCTCTACCTCATTTCCTCACCCAAACATGCAAGATATGTTAATCACCAAGTTAGCTTAATCAATCCCACCTTGTCCTATTCCAAGACTTTGATCCCCTAAAAGGAAATCATCATCTCTTCATTAAAGGCTTCATTTGGGAGAACCATTAACTTGTTGGCCTCCATTGGATGTCATCTTTCAGAGGCTTCTAGGTTTCTAATTTACCCTTAGTCATAACCTCCAAGTGGTAAAGAGCATACTCTTCTATTCCCCTATCTTGCACCCTATGAAGTTCACAAGCCCTATTTATACTATGTGTGAAAAGCAGTAAAAGAAGACACAATGTTTATGTGGGTTTGAAACAAATCTTTGTCATGCATATCTTTGACAAGTGTCCTACATTCACACAGTCAGTATATGTTCCAAGTATTTGGATAAAAGGTATCTTTGTCAAGCATCTTGCAAACCATTGTTAAGCTATTGAAAATCAGAAATTAGAAACAAAATGCTTCAAAAAACAACATTAGTCAAATGGAAGCTTAACTATGGAAAAATAAAATTTAACTTTTTTTGTTCTTTTTGATACCCATAAAACAACTTTAAAAAAGCCAAAACCTATGAAAAAGTCAAAAGTCAAAATTTGAAGAATACTCTTTTTTAAAAAAAAATTTATAAATTATAGATTTTTCAAAATGTCTTGCAAACCACTATTAAGCTGCAAAAAAAGAAAATAGAAATAAAAAATAAGTTCCTCTAGCGAAAACTATTAGTCGAACAAACATCTTGATAAACTGGAATTTGAAAACTTGTATTTTGCATTTTTGTTGCAAAATTCTGTGTGAAATCATGTACAGACCTGTGCAAAAAAAACGATGTGCACCGTGCAAGAATCTATGCAATTATGCACTTTTTCACTCGAGAAGTGTAGAGGAAGACATGAAATCTTTAGGTCTTTGTGCAAAAAACTAGATTTCTCATGCGAAAACCTAGAAACCTGTACGGACAAAACAATAAAAATGTAGAAAATATAGAAAATGAGGCTAGAAAATTTGATTTTTCGAGCCCCATGGTGGGTGCCAGAAATGTATATGCAAAATTAGGGGCCTCTGATCCTCACATACACATCAACATGATCATTACCTATGAGATCATCCTAAAATAAACATTGTATTTTTTATTTGAAAAGTCTAACAGAGCGACCTATTACCTTCTAACTAGAAGGATTATGCCTTTTCTCTCAGAATGAGAAGTAGACAATCAAACCTCTAGAATGAAGGATTTATGCAGCTAAATGAAAGTGCAATTAATCTAGATGAGAGATGCAATTATTAACCTAAGAAATAAAGAAGCATAGTATGCTAAATGGATGCATATATATTACAATGAAAGAAATAAAGCTATGCAAATGTAAGCAAAGTGAGTAAGAATTTTAGCATAAATTCGATGCAAATTCCAAAATTCACCCTCTATAATGAGGAATGGAGAGCTTATTTTATAGAATCCAAGAGGTGATTGACGGTCAAGATTAATCGAAATGGACGGTCAAGATTGAAGGGGAGAGCTAGTCATAAAGGTAACTTCCTCATGAAAAGGGAGTTAACTGGTTGCCTTTGAGTGATAAAAGGAGTTAACTGAGTCCTTTTGAGTGATAAAAGGAGCTAACGAAGTCCTTTTTGAGTGATAAAAGGAGTTAACTGAGTCCTTTTTGAGTGATAAAAGGAGTTAACTGAGTGCCTATTTGAGTGATAAAAGGAGTTAACTGAGTCCTTTTTGAGTGATAAAAGGAGCTGACTGGTTCCTTTTTGAGTGATAAAAGAAGCTGACTGGTTCCTTTTTTTTTGAGTGAATATCTAATTTAATAAAATAGAATATGACCTCATAAATGGATAACTTTAAATAATTGAATAATTAAATTCAATAATTAAAAAAAGGAGATATCTTATTAAATTAAATGTATTTAATTCCTTTGTATATTAGCTAAAGAGGTAATTTTAATTTAATTAAAGTAAAACACTTATAATTAAATTAAATTAAATTAATAGGTTTGTGTAGCTAATTTGAGTCAATATTTAGGAATCAAATAAATAATATGATTAATGCAAATTATGGTTTTTTGCATTTGACACCTAGGTCAAGTAGCGATTATTATAATTATAATTGCCTAGTAAAATAGGACTTAGGAATAGTTGAATAAACCAAAGTTGGTTAATATGGCAATGTGCCAGTTTTGGGATATTATAGTGATCATGCATGTTCAAGTTGTATACATATTATTTGTAAAATTATTAAGTCATATTTATCTTAAATATAATATTTAAATGTAAATGAGTGCTATAATTTTTGGAGCTATAAATAGCGTGATGCTAGCCATTTAAAAAAATAGATTCTAAGGCTTCAAATTTGAGAGGAGATTAATATGGGAAAGGCAATCATTCCTCTTACACTCACTCCTATTGGAACAATCTCCATTTTGTTTGCAAATTAGTGTAGTCATATAAATTAAATTCATCTAATCCCTTCCTTATTGTTAGTCTGACGTGTTTTTCCTACTTACAACTTCACTAAAAGTCTGTTCCATTTTACTATTACACTTACTATTACTATTTTTTATAGTGTGAAAATTTGAATTTTATTTTATAACATTTATTATTTTTTCAAATATTATTTTATTGGTTCAAAATTGTTTATGAATATTGAATCTATTATCTTTAGAAATGATATATTCGAGTTTTTTTTTTTTAAAGTCAATTATTCATCATTTGTTAAAAAATATAATTTAGCAGTAAATAAAGTTATTTTAAAATTTAATCATATTAGTTTTCTTCTCTCATAATTTTTTTTTTTTTTAAAAAAAAAGAGGGGGGTAAAAATTTATTCAATCAAATCCAAGTTATAGAGAAGAGGCCAAAGGCCCAAAATAGCACTACATATTATTGTCTTCTAGTAACAACTGCTCAATGATCTCACAATACTCAAAAGGTAACTCATCCCTACCTCTAATATCCCATCTACCCACATTCCTTGAAGTGCACTTTGCCAAACAATCCACCACTCTATTCCATTCACGAGGGATATGACGAAAGGAGACAGAGTCCAAGGAGCTACAAAGACATAAATTTTTTTGGGCCAAAGAGATAAACTACCAAGTAACATCCTCTAAATTTTGGTTATTCAACATATCCACAACAATCTGGGAGTTAGACTCATAGATGATCTTCTTCCACCCTAGAGCATCCACACTCAACATCAGTCTTAATAGCAAGGGCCTCCATTAGAGTATTAGAATGTTGAGCCTTATAAATAGACAAGAGAAAAATCACATCACCATCATTACCTCTACCTACAACCCCAATACCAGCATGACCAGGGTTCCCCTGAGAAGAATCATTTGTATTAATCTTCAAGAATGAAACCAAGGGAGGATTCCACCTCCCATCTTGATAAACCAATTGCTTAACATGACGAGGTCTTTTTCTAAGAGTTCATCCCTGACTATTATCCCCTAGGTTCAAATTTCTCACAATAACTTGATCACCAGGATAAATAGTAATAGACATATCACACTTTGTAAAAATAGTCTCCTAAAGCCTATTAAGAATCATCTTCTACATCTAAAAGCTTCCTAATTTGTAGTCACAAAAGATTCTACAATTCCTTTCCAACCAAAGGTTCCAGAAAATGAAAAATGCCCTAACCATCCAAGTAACTTGCAAGAACAAAGTCTTCATTGGAGTCCTACCCAAGCTTTCCCAAAAATCAATTAGGGAGGTAGCATGAATACAACCATGAAACCAAGCCTCCCACCATCTATACTATATCTCTCTCAAAAAAGGGCAATGAAAAAACAAGTGGGAGGCACACTCCTCATTGTGCAAACAAAGGAAGCAAAAAAAAGGTCCTTGAAAACTTCATTTGTGAAGATTCTTCCAAGTAAGGGATTTCTTCTGAGTCAACAACCATAAGAAAAAATTACATTTGGGCCAAGAAAAGTTGCTTCAAACCCTCTTCCACCAATGCACTTTAGTTGGACCATGTAAGTTCCTATCAAGAAAAGCATAGCCCTAAGCCATTTTAAATTTTCCTTTTGGGCTAGGACTCCAAGCTAAAATGTCTCTCCCATTGAGGGAGCTACAAAACCTATTCTCCAAAGCTTTATAAAGAAGAGAAGGATCCTCATCAGAGCCATGAACTAGCCACTCCTAAGGGTCCTTCTAGCAAGTCACCTCAACCTAACCCAATTGCTTGATAGTCTTAAAATGCTCCACCTTAAATCATCCAACATTAGTAAAAATATGACAAAGAGGCTAAAGCTAGGGAGAGCAAGAGAGATTGGGAGGGTGGCTATCCCGAGAGTTCTACCAAAATAGAGCATCTGAGCCTCTATTACAAATCCATAAGAGACCCCCCTTAATAAGTTTGGCTCCCTTCTTAAGAGTGTCCCAAATACAAGAGCCTTTACCTACCAAAGGAAGTCTTGGCACATAAGAGCAATCAGCACCAGGATAGTACTTATGGGTAAGAATCTTGGCCCAATTTTGATGCTGATTGTTGCACCAAGACTAGTATAGCTTGGCAGCCAAAACCATGACAACTAGAGCCATCAATCAAAGACCAAGGCCACCTGCATGCTTTAGCCTACACATAGAATCCCACTTGACCAACTCCACTTTGAGGAAAGAAGGCTACTAGACCAGAGGAATTTCCAAGATAGAGCATCAAAGTCCCTCACAAAACTAGAGGGGGGGGGGACCTCAATGCAACACCTATAAATGGGTAGAGACTAGACCACTGTCTTTAGCAAAACCACTCTCCCATTAGAAGATAACCATTTGTAAGTCTAGTGAGTAACCTTACTCAAAAATTTATCCAAAATTACCTACTAGTAGCCCCTCCACTAAGTGCCCAAGGACGAAAAGACCCCAAGGTACATCAAAGGAAGGGAACTAATTTGAAATCTAAGGATTCTAGCAATCCCGCTTTAAATAAGTTGATGAGTATTCAAGAAATAAATAGAAGACTTATCATCATTAATTATCTGACCCAAGGTTTTCAAATAGGTATCCAAAGCTTTCCTGATATTCAGTGCCTCATTGATTCTAACCATACCCATCAACCCAGTGTCATCCCCAAATTGAAGATGAGAGTAGGAAGGGTGATCATTTTTCTAGCTCCAACCTTGGATAAGACCCTTCTACACCTAAGATCCAAGGAATCTGCCAAGACCCTCCACCATGATAATGAATAAGTAAGGAGATAGAGGGTCCCCTTGCTAAATTCCTTGAGAGGCACCAAACAAATCTAAAGGTTCTCCATTAATAAGAACTAAGAAGGAGGATGATGTCACAAAACTAAGAACCCAATCCACCCACTCCTTGTCAAACCCAAAAGTCAAAATAATTTTTTGTAAGAACTCCCAACTCACCCAATCATAAGCTTTAGTCTTCTCTAGTTTAATGAACATATTTTTCTCCTTAGAAGTAGCCATAGAGTGGATTACCTCCATTTCTATCACAACCCCATCCAAAATTTGTCTTCCTTCAAAAAAGCCTCCCTGTTTAGTAGAGATCAAAGAGCCAAGGAGAGGCTTGAGTCTCTCAACAATCAATTTACTGATGATCTTGTAGAAAACATTACATAATGCTATAGGCTTGAATTGATCCAATAGATTAGCCCCTTTCTTCTTAGGTATGAGAGCCAAGAAGGTAGAATTCAAAAACTTCAGCATCTATTTATTCCTATGTGATTCTTGGACCACATCTAGGACATCAAAATTTATTATCTCCCAAAATTCTTGAAAAAACTCAATCTAAAGTCCATTCGGGCCAAGGGCCTTACCTTTCTCCATATTAAACATAACTTTCTCCAATTCAGGTAAGAATATAGGATTTAAGAGGGCCCCATTCATCTCAATAGAGACAAGGTGGGGTATATAATCCAAGATGGCCTGCTCCTTAGACCCAATAGAAAGATGCTCCCTAGTAAAAAGATTAGAAAAGTAGTTGACAACTTCCCTAGAGATTTCTTCACCAGAGAAGATCCAAAATCCATTAGTTGAGACAAGAGAGGAGAGAGATTTCCCCTACCTCCAGGCCTTAACTAAGTTATGAAAGAAAGCAGTGTTCCTATCCCCCTTCTAAAGCCAATCAACATGAGATTTTTGCTTCCAAAAAATCTCCTCTCAAAGCTCCCATTCTTCCAGTCCCTTAAGAGCTGAGGACTCAACTTTACTCAGATCAAAGGTCAATCCTTGGTCACAAATCTAACAGGTAATATTATCCATCTTGGTTTGAGCAACAATCTTTTGAGCATGTTGATTCCCAAAATACTATTTATTCCATATCTTAAGCTTTTAACCACATCAACTAAAATTTGAAAGAGGAATTTTTGGTGAGTCTATAAGAGGTGATGGAGAGCTTAATAGGCTAGTTGTCAAAGCCCCTCCAGTCAAAAATTTTAAAACTAGTGGTCCATATATTGTGCATCCAATAGCAAGAAACTAGAAATCTATCAAACCTTTCTAAGATAGCCTCACCACTGCATCTCTGATTATTCAAAGTAAAAGCACCATTTTTGGCTTCACATAAATGGCTAGTCACTCTTAATAAGAGGAGGAGGATGATACCAACTACAAGAAGAGTGACAAGAATTTAGGGGACAATATGGATAAGGGGAAAGAGGAGATGGAAAAAGAGGTCGAGAAATGGGATGATACCCTTGATGATACTTGGGACTTTGAGGCAGACAACACTACTAAGGACCCCTCCCCTGACCTCGCATGTCTCTACCACTATCACCCTACCATTTTCTATTAACTAGGAGCACCATAGTATCACCAATGCCTTCCTTGACACTATTTCCTCCCTAGTTGGTAAAGAGGGCCAAGAAAGCCTAAAGGTCCATGCTAGTATCTCTTATGTGTAGATTAAGTGGAACCCCCTAGAGAATTGTAGCAGGACCTTAAAGCTGGAAACCAAGTAGAATGAACCTATTACCCACAAGGAACACAAGGAGTTGATGGATAGGTGTATGGCAGTGGAAGAGGGATTCAACCTTTTCTCTAAGTTCACTCTCAAAATTACACATGCAATGGCTACCACTCTTTAGCTATTGGCTAATAACTTGGAGGAGGAGAACCTTGGAAAGCAGGACACAAAGCTCTTTTATAGCTTCCTCACTAATGACTAGGCCAAGGTTCTCATGGCTGGGAAGGGAAAGAAAAAGGAGGCTAATTAATGGCTTTTTGGTTTTTGTTGTTTTTTTTGTACTCTTTTGGTCTCTTCCCATCTATTGTTGATGGTTTTTTTTTGCTGAACCTATTTATGGGTTGTAGGTGGTATGATGCAATGACCACCTACATGCAGTTTGTTAACTTTAACTCTGCTGGTTTTGAAAGTAGGAATACTATTAACTCTATATTCTAGTATACTATTTTTGATATTTTTGATATGAACTGTTAGGGGGACTGTTTGGTTATGTGCTAGTTGCTAGCTAGTTTTGTGCTAGTTGCCAATAGGTTTTTTATGGTTGTTCCACCACTATTGTAAAGGGCTAGTCCCCTAGTTTTTGGATGTTTTTATATGAAAAATAAGGTAAGTACATTGGCACTATGTTTAGATTTATAGAACAAGAGATTATTTGAACTTATTTTATATTATAATTTAATTATTTTAAAAATAGAATTACATTATAGGTTTTATAATTATTTAAATAAAGTTAATAATTACATTTAATTAATTTCAATTAATATAAATTTAAATGTAACTTTTATTAGATAGTTTTATATTTATTAGTCCTACCTAGCATAGGTGGAGACTATAGTTTTCAACCTATTATTTCTAATTAGTTTACACCTTAAAATATATGCATAAATGTGTTATTATATAGTTCTTAGAAATTATTATTCTATTAAAATGAGAAATTATTCTATTAAAATGAGATTTCTTACAGTAGCCTTTGACATTGTACCAACTAGAATAGACATAAATTGTTTTGATTGAATGTTTTGGTTTTATTATTTTTTATTGTAGAGGTACAACTCTACCTAATCAATCAATCTGGTTTGATAGAAGACTAATAATGAGTCAAAAATTCCAATGGAAAAAATATATGTAAAAAAGATAAAAAGATGAGGGTTATTTTGTTCAAAATTATGGTAGGTCTATAGTTAACATTTATTTTCAAAGAGGCTATCTATGCACCACTAAAACTTGAAGGTGTAAATGGTTTTTGTTATTGAAGAAAGTTGATAAAAAATTTTAAAAAATAACTATAGTTATGAATATATAGAGAAAACTTATAGTGTTGAACAAACAAAACTATAACCAGCTAAAATGCTTTAAAATAGTTGACCTGCTGTGACATATTATTAGCCAAAAGGCCTAAGAACTAGAAGCTGACAAGCTATCACATAAAGAAACTAGATGCTATTACAAAAATTGAAATAGAATCTAAAATTGAGAAGTTGTTGAAGCTGCTTGGAGCATTTTATTTCACCTCCCTACAACTACAAAAATTGATATTTGATCTCATCCCGCTGTCTCTAATATCTCCCTCCATCTTTAAGCTTAATCTTTAGCTACAAACATAGATAAACTAGTTCAAACAACATGTTTGAGTCAAACACTAGAATATCTATTTCCTAATGCAAACAATGATTAGTCAAAAATGTTTAACATTTACTTTTCTAGATATGTAACAAAATGCATTGCCACATAGAATCTGAAAGCATATTCTTATTAAGACCAATCCCAAAAATTGCCTGCTTCCATCTCAAAGTATGATAAAAAAATAGCAAGAAAATGCTGAAATATGACATTCCATTTCTTTCTTACTCTAGGACAACTCCAAAAGACATATTTCAAATTTTAAGATTGATGAAAAAATGGGCATGAATTGGCTTTCATGGAAAAGAATCTTAATCTATCATTGCCTGGTAATTTTTGGTGCAAAAAAATTCCAAGAAAAAATCTATGCATTTGCCTCCGCTTTGGATTTCCAAATTTGCAAACTCAAGTTGATCCATGTCCTCTCTAAAAAATTGCAGTTCCACTTATTGTTAAGTTGAGGATTCAATTTTAAGGCTGGGAGAATTTGAAGGTATATATTTTAAAGGGGAAGCTAGAAAATAGAAATTTCTTCAACCACCACTAATCCTTGAAAACACTGCATTGCAAGGGAGTACAAATCTTCATTAGGAGATCCTGAAGCACTAGCAACCTGACAAAGATTAAAAATCCTTCAATCTTGTTAAGTAGACTAAAGTGGACCTTGATATCTATCCAAGTAGCCCAGTCGAGAGTATTAAAGTCCCAAATGTCACTAAAATGTTTAATGCCTTTGCTGAAAAGATATCAAGCCTGTTTAGGGAAACATACAGTTAAGGGTTGTTCATGGTATTGTACAAGCCTATTCCACCAAATTGAACAACTAGCAAAGCTAAAACCATGTTATAAGGAGCTTTTTATCCATTCCAAACAACTACAAACCAACTACCACGCCTACCAAATGGATTGCAAAGGAAAAGAACCTCTGACATAGAAAAAAAAGAGCAAGTAGAATTTTATCTAGCCAACCCATAGAATGCCACCACCTATTCATATCAACAAGTAAAATTTTGTTATGCACCGAGATATTCCATGGTTCATCACTTGAAACAACTCTAACTATCCATTTGGCAGATAAAGAAACCCCCTAAAGCCTACCTTGCCATCCCACTTACCCGACAAGAATTGGTGGATAAGCCTAGTAGGATCATCATAACATTTGGTAGATGGAATCTAGCAAAATGAATTATACACATGGATGCTAAAAGGATTCAATTAATCACCTATAAATAGTGTAATGTTGGCCATTAAAAAAAATAAATTCTAAGGCTTCAAATTTGAGAGGAGATTAATTCTCTCAATGCATGAACATGGGGAAGGCTATCATTCCTCTTACACTCACTCCTATTGGAATTATCTCCATTTTGTTTGAAAATTAGTGCAGTTATATAAATTAAATTCATTTAATCCATTCCTTATCATTAGTCTGAGGTGGTTCTCCTACTTACAACTTCACTAAAAGTCTATTCCATTTTACTATTACTATTTTGTATAGTGCGAAAATTTGAATTTTCTTTTATAACATCAATTATTTGTTCATATATTATTTTATTGGTCTAAATTTGTTTAAGAAGATTGAATCTATTATCTTTAGAAATGATATATTTGAGTTATTTTTATTAAAGTCAATTATTCATCATTTGTTAAAAAATATAATTTAGCAGTAAATCAAATTGTTTTAAAATTTAATCCTATTAGTTTTCTTCTCTGGTAAATTCAATATATGATTTTTTCCTAATATTAATCTATTTATAAATATAAAGTTATTAATTATTTTATTATATTATTTCTTTTCTTTTATCTTTTGGAAATTATGAATAGAACTTTTATAGTATATGTTCCTTTAACTTTTGAAAACTACTTTAAAAAATGTTTCTTTATTTATTATTGTCACTGAGGTAGTTTGTCTAAATGGACATACATTCTCCAATTTCAACTCCTTCTTCTTACATTGACATAAAAATCGATAAAAATGAACAAAACTCTAGAGTGTTGTGACATTTAATAATTTAAGGAAAAATATTTTCTTACAATGATATGATCTCTTATCCAAATTCAATATTTATTTATTTTTATTAAATTTGAAATAAGTAAATCACCTTAAAAAAATTGTATTCTATCATTTCTTATACAAGGCGAGACTCTACTCTTGTTAATATATAATTTTGATATATTTTAAATATGAATGAAAAAATGTTATATTGTTTTAATTTTGAGCATTTAAAATAAATTAATTTGATTCAATATATTTTATAGTAAAAAATGTAGAATAATGAATCATTAATATTTTATTAATTATTTTATTTATTAATCTTATAAAATGTGTTCATTTGAACCAAATTACCAAATTATAGATAAAACAAACTAATTCGTTAAGATGTTAGAATTTGAGAAGTCATATGGATATTTTAATATGGTGACTTTGTGTGTTTCTCGTTGTACATAATTTAGAAATAACTAGTAATACTATGCAATTACTTGAGGTCATTTTGCAATGTTTTTTCATTTCACCATTGTTCATTAGACAAAATATATGCTCTTTTTTTTAATTAATTTCTAATAGGAACTCTTGTGGTCTGATAAAGTTAATAATTTTATTACTTAATTTGTTGTACGTTATTGAACTGAGAATTCTATATTTATTATTATTTTCTTTTTTAGTGTATTAAAGTTAAAATATGTTTGAAATTGAATTTAAGGTAAAACTATAAAAAAATATTTAATACTAGAAAACACTATTTATTTTAATTTTTACCTTGCAATGAGGAAATATATTTTTCTTGATAAGAAATGTATACTCATTTTATTATTTGCAAAAAATTAAGAGTGTACATCAAACTCATTTCTAAGGCATATTGACAAGGAAATGTCTAGGTTAAGAAAAACTCTAGTATGAAAAACAATGATTTCCTTGTATCACTTTTACATACTAATTGACCTTCATTGTCATCCTAAGCTTTGCTTCATTTAGAAACCCTTCAAGCAATTACACTTCACCTCTTCTCAACTCTTTTCAGCCTTCTACTTAAATTTGCCAATCAATAGAATCAATCACTGCTCCAACCTTATTAGGTTATCACTTGTACCTCCTTAAATAGATAATTCTGATCTTTTGTCACTTAAACATCATTGCAAATCTTAGGGTTAGGTAACATTCATTAAATTGTTCCACCATTTCATCTCTTCTTTTCTTTCCTAGAAACTTATCAAAACTTCTCCTTGAATCCTTGCATAGAAATGCACAAAAATGGTTTCCCTTTATTTAAATGTTTTAGGTCATCCATCCTTATCTTAAAAACACTTTCCATATGCCAAGAAATCAACTATACCAGCTAGAAATTATGATTTCTCATAAACTATCAAAATGTTGACTCTCGACCAACACTGTGTTTTGACACTCGAACATCACTAGGTTATTTTGTTGCTAAATTTTTTTTGTTTGGAACATATACTATCAATTGATCAATATTGATGTTTGTTTAACACTATTTCTTCTTGGCTTATACTAGCTTTCGATCAACACTAGCATCACTCAACATATACTTCAAGTTTCTTAAACTTTTGCTCTTTTGCTCAGTCAAGCTTGTGCATTTGGTCAATCTTTGATTACTTCTTCAAGGCTTTAGTGAAATTGTCTTCTCCACTTGTAACATAAATTTACCAATCACCTTATCTTGTCAAATTCTAACTAATCAAGTGTCCATTGCAGTTTCTTCTCATTACTCAACCTTTCCTCTAGGTGCTTTTGTTACGACCAACTTCTCAAATCCTCTTCATCAATCATCTGGATATGACACTCAAATCAGATAAAAAATTATCTCACCAATAAGATTTGACATCAATGACAACATAAAATTTATTCCAATTTTAGTTTCCAATAATCTCTCTCTTTAGCATTGAAAGAAACACCTCTAGTTACCATGCAATCCAAAACATGTACTGAATCAAACTAAATCCCTCTATGTACAACATTAGATCTTCATTAATATCTTTATTTTCATTCTGATTCTCATCTCTATGTCCAACAACTCTAATATGCAACACATAAGTTCCCTCTATCATATTAGATCATAAAATCAATCACATTCTTCTATATTGTTGGCAACACTTCTTTTAAAATATATGAACTCTCTCTCTCTCTCTCTCTCTCTCTCTCTCTCTCTCTCTCTCTCTCTCTCTCTCTCTCTCTCTCGACAACTGCATCACATTATCTCCCTCTTTGACAACAATGCCAAAGATGAATTATCTATCCTATGCATCTTTTCATTCTAGATATCTTCATGTCAATACTAAATTCATCCTTTGTCATCTATATATGATTGATACAATATGATTATATCCATCTTCCTTTACTAATACTTTAGGAAACTCCTAAAGTAGGACTATTTGCATCAACTTATAAGATATTATGATCAACATATTTCATGCAGAGCACCATCTCATCTTAAGTAGCCTTTTCTAGGAGAATCTCCTCTAATTTATCTCTTAGATATTGATGCAAGAGCATCCTAGGTGTAAGAGAAATCTTGCATCAACCAAAAATATTTCATTTCATTCATTTGAATAAAGGTTGTCTTAATGCAAAGTTGTTGTCTTTGGAGGCTTGATACTTATTAAGTTAGTCACACATGCTTAAATATCACATGTATTCATGGATTTGTTGCATATTTTTGGTTAACAATTTTGGTATATAGATTGTAGGCTCATAGTTGAAGGCCAAAATGTGCCTAGATGAGGCCTATAAACTTGATGAATGCCCTTTTGTACAGATCCAAGCCTCTAGATCAGAAGATGAGGATTTTGTAAAGTGGATAAGTCAATCAGAGCAATAGTTTGAGAGTTATGGCCTTCCAAAGTTAGGCCAACCAAAACTTCCAAAATAAATGTCAAAGGTGTATTTTTGCCAACTGTTTATATATTGTTAGTGTCTGTTGGACCTAGATATTAAGTTTGAGTGTCTAGAACCTTCCCGGGTAGCATAAAATTACCTATTTAAGAAATGCCCAAACATTATTTAGGACAGCTCTAGGTGATATTTTGTAGCTTTTTCTTGTAGATTACTATAATGAAGATGCCCATATGGGTTAGCTTATTGTAATTTTGAATTTTATAATTCCACATTTATGGAAATAATAAGAAGCCCATATTTTATTCTTGCAAATTCTTGTTGTTTCTTTGATTCTATTATGTATTTATGGTATTAAGGGTAGCACCCTTCATCAAGTGTTATCAAAGCTAGAGTTACTAAGTGGGTGGATAGGTCACAAAATATATGGAGGTTTGCACTAGGATGGTGGTTTGGGCTGAGTGTGTAGACAAATTGCTAATTTGAGGCAATTGCACTAAGGTTTCAGCAGAAGCACAAAAAAATGCCTCCACAAAGAGAGCAAGGTATAAGAGTCATAGGTATTACACTTGAGGGTTTTAGAGCCCTTTAGAGGTAAATGAAAGCATTATAAGAAAAATTTCATAGAGGAATGAATCCTATCATAGGAGATGACAAAAGTGAGGATGAAAGAGAAGGAAATGTGGATCAAGTAGTAGAAGGTGAAGTTTTGAAACCATAAGTGGAAAAGATTTTTAAGGTCATTTCTAAGATTGGAAAAAGACCTAAGTTTGATGTCCCCCATTTTTTGGGAAATCTTAACCTAGAAGAACCAATTGATTGGATGAATGAATTAAAAGAGTACTTTGAGTATGAAAATATTGAGGATCCTGACAGGGTCAAGTTTGCAAAGACAAAACTAAAGGGACATGTGAACATCTGGTGGTAGAAGATTCAGTTGGAGGGAAATAAAAGAGGAAAAGAAATGATCACCAAATGGGACTAGATGATACCTAAATTGAAGAGACAATATATTCCCATGGATTATGAGATTGATCTATTGAAAAACATGCAAGGGTTGAAGCAAGAAATAAGATTTGTTCAAGAATATACTGAAGATTTATACCGAGTTCTCATAAAAATTGGCCATGTGGAAGTTGATAAGGATAAAGTTTCTCATTATCCTAATGGGTTAAGGCCAAGAATTTAGGAGGAGTTGAGCCTATTTTGAATGACCAGTATTGAGGAGGTGTACTACTTTTCCATAAGAGTAGAGGAGAAGCTAAGAAAAAAAATTGATAAAAAAAATAGTGGTAGAAGTCATAGTGGAAGATCTAATAGATGATCTTATGTAGGTCAAATTGATGATCAAAAGAACAAGGATGAGACTGGAAGTAGAAGTTAGAAGTAGAGTGGAAAAAATTCAAATATTTTCCAAGATCATAACAATAGAGATTAGAGAGGAAGAGGAAGAGGGCAAGGATCAAGAAGAGGGGGTTTTCATGGAAAATATTTTCACAGTGGAGAATGGGTTCAAGCATTTGATAGTTCCTAGCACCAAGGAAGGATAGATCAAAGAAAAAGATGCTAGATTAGAGTTGAAAATGTTGACAAAGATGCCAAATCATCCCATTTTGAAGATTTTGAAATAAGAGAAATCCCTTTTAATCAAAGAGTTTTGCTGACTGGTGAAAATGAAGTTGATCAAAGGAGGAGTTTGTTTCACACTAGATATAAATGTGAAGATAAGTATTGTGATGTGCTCATTATTGATGGAAGTATTGATAGTTTGGCATTAGAAAACATGGTCACAAAGTTAAAGTTGAAGAGTGTTAGATTGTGGTGACTGATCAAGAAATTATTGTACATACTTCATAAATTCTTTGGGGTTCTGGGCATCGCCCCAAAAAAATAAAATTGGGCCCTATTTTATCAAGATTTTGGGTTGAGATGTAATTATTAATTATAACCCTAAAGCGGTTAAAATACTTGTATAAAAGGGCTTATGGTTAGGGATTGTTTCATAAGGTGTGATGCAAAATTGGTTCTTGTGGCAGTATTGAGATGTAAGAGATTACAGATTGTAATCACTAGATCATAAAATATTGGACTTGTTGTTTGGTGGATGTAGCCTAGGGATTGGGTGAACCACATTAAATCTTGGTGCCTTGTGTTCTTTTCTATGTGATCTATTATTTTCTATTATTGGTTATATTTGCATGTAATTGTTATTTTTGTCCATGGTTTAATCCTAACAAGTGGTATTAGAGCCTAGTTGTTTTTCAGTTATCCTCTTTAAGAAAGTTTCATGGTTGAGTGGGAGCAATGGCAAAAGAGGGTAAGTTGAGGGTTGATAGGTTTAATGGGCAAAACTTCCAGTTATGGAAGATGCAAATGGAAGACTATTTGTATTAGAAGGATTTATGGAAGCCGTTGGAAGGAAAAGCCAAGAATCAGGGATCTATGTCAAATGATGAATGGGATCTTTTGGACAAAAAATCACTTGGAAGAATTTGATTATGCCTGGCACCATCGGTGGCATTTAATATTACAAAAGCAAAGATGACAGAAGAATTGATGAAAACCCTAGCGACATTGTATGAAAAGCCCTTCACTTCAAACAGGGTATTTCTCATGAAGCATTTAATTGATATGAAAATTGTAGAAGGTGGATCTGTTACAAATCATTTAAATGAGTCTAATACTATTACTAGTCAATTATCTTTAGTGGGTATCAATTTTGAAGAAGAAATTAGGGCTCTCTTGATTTTGTGTTCTTTGCCTGAAAGTTGGAATGGCTTGGTAATGGTTGTGAGTAATTCTATTCCTAGATCTAGAATCCTAAAATATGATGATGTGATCAATGCTATTTTGAGTGAGGAAACTCGTAGGAAAACCTTAGGTGGATCTACATCAAGAAGTTCTTTGAATGCACAAAGTAAGGGTAAAATTACTGAGAGAGGAAGTAATTCTAAAAATCGTGGGAAATCAAGAGGACCAAATGACTGCTAGTACTATGGGAAACCAGGGCACACAAAAAAAGATTGCTGGAATAAAAATAAAAATGAAGGAGATAAATTAGATGGAGACAAGGAGGAAAATGTGGTAAGTAACAAATTTGAAGAGGATGCTTTTCTTTTGTCTTTAGAAAGTGTTGATGATTCATGGGTTTTAGATTTTGGTGCTTCATTTCATGCTACACCTCATAGAGGTTATTTCATTGATTATGTCCAAGGGGATTTTGGGCTTGTTTATTTGGAGAATAGTAAACCCTATTAGATTGTTGGAAAGGGAAAAATTAAGATTAAGTTGCAGAATGAGAATCATTGGCTACTACATGAGGTAAGACATGTTCCAAGGATGAGTAGGAATTTAATTTTAGCAGGGCAACTCGGTGATGAGGGTTGTGTAATTAATTTTAATGATAAAAATTAGAAGGTTTCAAAAGGTTCCCTTGTAGTAGCAAAAGGTGTGAAAGTAGGCAGCTTATATCTTGGTACAGGTCATATTATTCCTTGTACTTTAATTATTTCAGAGAACAATGAATGTTGAGAAACAATTGTTGTAGTTGAGCAAGGAGAACAAATAGCTATTGTAGATTCTAATACAACGTTGTGGCACAATAGAATTGGGCACATGAGTGAGAAAGGTATGAAAGCACTTCATTTAAAGAAAGTTTTTCCAGGTCTGAAATGTGTTAATATGGATTTCTATGAAAGTTGTATGTATAGAAAACAAAAGAGAGTGAGTTTTGCAAATACTGGGAAGAAAAATAAAAGGGAGAAATTAGAGCTTGTGCATACCGATGTATGGGGACCAGCTCAAGTATTTTCCCTTGGTGGTTCTCATTAATATGTTACATTTATTGATGATGCAACTAAAAAAGTATGGGTTTATTTTTTTAGATATAAATATGAAGTATTTCAAACTTTTAAGAAATGGAAATGCTTGGTTGAAAA
The DNA here is from genome assembly GCA_028749045.1 of Cupressus sempervirens. Classification (NCBI taxonomy): domain Eukaryota; kingdom Viridiplantae; phylum Streptophyta; class Pinopsida; order Cupressales; family Cupressaceae; genus Cupressus; species Cupressus sempervirens. Next base: position 279,751,978 of record CM053788.1, on the reverse strand, counting down.
TGAGACTGGTAAAAAATTAAAATGTCTCAGATTTGATAATGGTGGTGAGTATTGCAGTCATGAATTTGAAGATAATTGCTCCACTAATGGTATTTGTAGACAAAAAACTATTCCAAGGACTCCATAGGAAAATGGAGTGTTTGACTACATGAATAGGACTATAATGGAACGTGCAAGGAACATGAGGCTGCATGCTAGGTTTCCCTTACACATGTGGGTGGAGGCTATCAATGCTACTGTATATTTGATTAATAAAGGTCCCTCTACTCCTTTAGGTTGTGGTATTCTAGAGGAGGCATGGACTTGTAAGAAGGTGAGTTATTCTTTTCTCAAAACCTTCGGTTGTGAAGCATTTTCTCACATAGATTCTGAAAATAGAACCAAGCTAGAACCTAAGTCAAAGAAATGTGTATTTGTTAGATATGGCATTAATGAGTTTGGTTATAGGCTTTGAGATTTTGAAAATCATAAAATTGTAAGAAGCAAGGATGTCATAGTCAATGAGAAAGTGTTGTACAAAGATTTGTTGTAGCAACATGAGATGAAAGAAGATGATTATGTAGTGCTAGATGATACTCCAAAAGTTGATGTTCCAACCATTCCTCATGCTATGCAACAACCACAACAACAAATACCACACATATCAGTGAATGTTAGATGGTCAACAAGGCAAACTAGACCTCCACAAAGATTTTCTCCCTCTTTGTATTCTATTTTACTTATTGATGCTGGTGAACCTAAAAGTTATGATGAAGCTATGCAGGTGGATGCTAAGATTTAGTGGGAGTTTGCAATGAAAGATGAAATAGAATCTTTGCTAAAGAATAAAACAAGGGATTTGTGCAAGTTACCCGCAAGTAAAAAGGCTTTACAAAATAAGTGGGTTTACAGGTTAAAAGAAGAGGATAGAGGTAAGAAAAGATTTAAAGCCTAGTTAGTTGTAAAAGGATTTGCACAAAAAAAGGGAATTGATTTTGATGAGATATTTTCTCTTGTTCTTAAAATGACTTCTATCCATACTATTTTAAGTCTAGTGGCTACTGAAGATTTTCATTTAGAGTAGCTAGATGTTAAAATAGCCTTCCTTCATGGTGATTTGGATGAAGAGATATATATGGCTCAGCCATAGGGATTTGCAGTCAAAGGTAAGGAGAACTTAGTGTTCAAACTGAAGAAAAGTTTATATGGCTTGAAGCAAACACCTCGGCAATGGTATTTGAAATTTGATAGTTTTATGCATGAGCATGGTTACATTAGGTGTCATTCAGATCATTGTGTCTACTTTAAGATTTTGGATGAAGATAGCTACATTATTTTATATTTATATGTTGATAATATGCTTGTAGTTGGGTCTAACATGGATCACATTAAGGGGCTAAAAAGCCAATCAGCACATGCATTTGCTATGAAGGATTTGGGGCTAGAAAAAAAATTCCTTGTTATGAAGATTTGCAAAGATAGAAAAAATAGAACATTGACCCTATCTCAAGCTGATTATGTTGAGAAGGTGTTGCAACATTTCTCTATGGAGAATGCTAAAGCTGTCAGCACGCCTTTACCTAGTCATTTAAAATTGACTAAGGAGATGTGTCCCAAGACATAAGAAGAGGAGGATAGGATGTCCAAGGTACCCTATGCTTTAGTTGTAGGAAGCTTGAGTATGTTATGGTATATACTAGGCTAGATATTGCACATGCAGTGGGAGTTGTTAGTAGGTATACAAGTCATCTAGGAATTGAGCATTGGAATGTAGTCAAATGGATTCTCAAATATTTGAGATGAACATCCAATAAGTGTTTACACTTTGGGGGCTCTACTACTAATTTATAGGGCTATGTTGACTTAGATTTGGTAGGGGATATTGATACCAGGTGGAGTACTATAGATTACATCTTTACTATTGGTGGGGCAGCCATGAGTTGGGTTTCTAGGTTACAAAAGGTTAATGTTTTATCCACTACAAAGGTAGAGTATGTAGCTGCCATAGAGGTAGACAAGGAGATGATATGGCTTCAGTTCTTCTATAAGAATTGGAACATCCTCAGAAGGATAATTATTTGTTCATAGATAGTCAAAGTGTCATTCATCTTGCAAAGAATTCAGCTCTGCATTCAAATACCAAACACATATAGTTGTTGTACCATTTCATTCCATCAGTTTTGGAGGATGGATAGTTAAAGCTAGAGAAGATACATACTAATGACAATCCAGTAGATATGTTGACAAACATAGTAACAATGGAGAAGTTGAACTCCTCTTCAACTTCAATTGGTCTTCTAGACTAAATATGAATAAAAGAATGGTAGAGTTCAAGGTGGTTTGATCTAGTGGGAGCCCCATGTGGTAGCAATATTGCTACAAGATCGATCTCCAAGTGGGATATTGTTGTTTAGTGTGGAGCCTAATCAGTCCCCAAGTGGGAGATTGTTAGATTGTGGTGACTAATCAAGAAAGTACTATACATCATAAATTATTTGGGGTTTGGGGCATCACCCCAAAAAAAATAAAAATTGGGCACTATTTTATCAGGCCCTATTTTATTGAGATTTTGGGCCGACATGTAATTATTAATTATAACCCTAAAGTAGTTAAAATACTTGTATAAAAGGGCTTAGGGTTAGGGATTGTTTCATAAGGTGTGATGCAAAATTATTTCTTGTGGCAGTATTGAGTTGTAAGGCATTATGGATTGTAATTAGATTGTAATAACTGGATCATAAAATATTGGACTTGCTATTTGGTAGATGTAGCCAAGGGATTGGGTGAACCACATTAAATCTTGATGCCTTGTGTTCTTTTTTGTGTGATCTATTATTTTCTATTATTGGTTATATTTGCATGTAATTGTTATTTCTATCTATGGTTTAATCCTAACAAAGAGGCAAAAACACCATGTCCATACCCTATTTCCTAAGTGCAAGATGTCCACAAGGTCATGATCAATGAGAAATACTTAGTGGAGTTCAAGATTAGAAGCTACCAAGATGAGGTGTTATGTGGTGTCATACTTATGGACATATATCATATGTTGTTGGGTAGGCCATGGCAGTTTGATGGGAATGTTACATGATGGGCAACAAAATACCTACACTCTGAAAAAAGATGGAGTGAAACATAAGTTGAAGCCATTGAATGAGAAAGAAGAAAAGGTATGTAGTGCTACAAGGATAAATTTTGATGAGGGAAAGGAGTTTCTCCAAGGTTTGAAGCATGAGAATATGTATTTTTTTGTAATCCCAAAAGATGATAAACAAGAAGTAGAGGAGGTACCTACAAAATTTTAAGATTTATTGGGAGAGTTTCTTGATATTGTGTCAAATAATGTACCTGATGGATTACCCCTAGTGAGGAAGATCAACCACCAAATAGATTTGATTTTAGGAGCCAATTTTCCAAACAAGACAACACAAAAAATGACACTAGTAGAGAGTGAAGTGTTGAACAAACAAGTACATGAGCTATTGCATAAAGGTTTGATTTGAGAGAGTTTTAGTCCATGTGTTGTACCAAAAATACTAGTGTAGACACTAAAAAATGGTTCACATCTACAGTTTAACCACTTTTTCATACTAATTCATCCCATTTTCTCATTTCACTAATTTTGATCTTTTGGCCAAACTTGAATATCACTCGAGTAGGTTTCAACAATATTCTTCATCATTCATATCCTCTTTCCCATCATTTGGAAATTATTTTGGAATCTCATCCACTCAACCCAAAATCATTTCAAAATCATATCAAATCAACCTAGAATCACCCCAAATCTAGCTATAATCAACCATATACAACCTAAAACATGTTAAACATCTCAAATTGATCATCATTTGTCTAACCCCCAGTGCATTGTCTTGTCTCTCAATGCCTTGGAAATCTATCAATCTATCAAACCTATCAATCTAAGCTTACTACTATCATGGCTTTCAATGCTAGGTCAATTTATCATTTACATCATCTGATCTTTGACATTATCGAGTCTCTCAGAGTTAGATTGTGACATCATCAAATCAATTTAATGACATTGACAATGATTGTCGATGTTATTATAATCAACCCTACCAATCAATCTAGATCATGTAACATTTTACAATGCCAGTTAAATGTTACATATCCTAATCCATGTCATGTGTCCTTGGCATGTTATCAATTTTAATTAGTCAATCAATTTGATCATGGATTTGGTTTACCCATCATCATCCTATTCAATCTACATAATCATCACATTTCATCAGAGGATATTATCATATTTATCAAATCAAATTGGCCAATCATCCATTAATTTTCTCTTATAGGATTAAATAACCCATAATTAAATCTTATGTCATGCTAATCATTTTTCACCTCGCATTATGAATAATTCTTCCCAGTTACCAGTCTTAGTTAATTGATATTTATTAATTTATTTATTTGTTGCACATTCAAGATGACAAGCTCAATGCTCTTCTCTTGCATGTTGGCTATAAAATGAGCCTTCTTGTTCCCTCTTCCATTCCTAAGTCCCTTTATTCTTGATCTTCAAGCCCCTTGGTCTTTGTCCCTCAAGCTTAAAATCAATCTTCTAGTATTCTCATAGCATCATCATATAATAGGCTTTTTCTTTCTAATTATGTGTATTATAGTCCATTGGAGCTACATCATATGGAGAAGAAAGAAGGACATGGGAGCTACAACAAAAGAGGGAGTTTTACTCTATGTTTATTTCTTTATTTTGGTTTGCTTTCATGGTAGATTAGATGGATTTTAGTATAGGTTGATTGAGTTTGTGATTTATCATAGTATGTTAGATGTTTAATCCATTTTTTGGTCCTACAATTTCTAAACTTGATGTGGATCATGCTTAACTAATTGGGGTTTCATGTTTTTGTGATTGTAGGTGCAAGGAAGGAGCTCATTTAGAGGGGTATAATGCTCATTTTATCTCATTTATCACAACTATTCTAATTAAGGAGGCCAATAACATGGTTTTATATTTTCATTTATGTATTCTAGTAGCTTGTTTTCCTAGGGTGCACTATGGTCTGTCAGGGTGCACTTGGGACCTCTAGGAGGTAGTTTTAGGGGGCTAGGAGTCACCATAACCCCCATCTACTATTCACACCTTACCAACTACACCCCAAAACAACCAACTACACCCTTTTGGGCCTTAAGTGCACCATGGGTGCACTTTGCACTATCTAGGTGCACTTGGTTAGGTAGGTTTCAAATTTTCAAGTTTTGGGTCTTGTTTAGGCACCATTTCCGCACATCCTACTTCCACTCTCCCAACTACACCTAGGAACAACCAATTGCACCCTTCAAGGCCCCAAGTGCACCATGGTCATAGTTAACACTATCTGAGTGCACTTGAGGGCTTCTAGAGTCATTCTAGCCTTCTAGAGTGCAGTCTACTCTGTCAGAGCATAATTGGTTCACAGAAAGTACCTCTTTTGATTAGAATATGCATCTAGGGTTTCAATTTCATCATGGGGCCTAAAGTAGATGATTTTTTGTTACTAATGATCTTTTTTTAGCATGCAAAAATCATTGGGAGAAGAAATTCATTGAAAAACTATGAATGCTTGTTTGTAGGACATTATTAAAGACCTATGTGCTTGTCAAAACTCTATGTGTGGTTTTTCTAAATTAAATAACACTTCGTTTGGTGCACTGAAATAAAATTTCTATACTACTTGGTGTCTATGCATTGTTTAGAACCATAGGAGTTTCATGGATGTATCCTCTCCCCTCACCATTCGGGGATCTTGGGTGCAAGAGAAATCCATGTAATTTCTATAGAAAGGCTTGTCTTGGTCCCAAGACTCACCACTTTCTGAGCCCCAAGGGGTGACCTCAAAGTGGTAATTGGCCAAATCTAGGTCAAAATTCTAGCTACTATAACAAACTCAATATAGTTAATGTCATGTTGGTGGTATTGTTGCATGATAGCTCTCCTCTAGTACCCTTATGGTAAACCCTAGTTCTCAAGGCTAGGAGACCTTTTGATGAAGTTTATCATTCACTTTTTGAATGAAATTACCACACTAAATAATTTTTCTTAGAGCCAAAAAACCTTTCTATCTATTGGCTTAGGGGGTCACCCATGCTCATGAAGACATCCCACATAGTCATGGTCCTTAGTAGAGGCAACAATCCATTGGGAAGTGATGACCCTAGGGATTCAGATCTTGGTAGCCCCAAGAATTGAGTGCACTATAAGGGGGAGCCTATGGTCCCAAGATCCTAGGTTTTCCACTCTAGATAACTATGGCTAAACTTTAGTTCAAGTGGGAATTTAGTGGATATAGTCTTAAAGCCTAGGTTGTGGTGTGTCTTTTTCAATTTAACAAGTATTCTTGTTTATGTTTCCTTACATGTGTGGATAACATTAATCAAGATAAAGCCAAATTTAAAAATTTACACCTTAGATACTATCAAACAGTACCAAAGCATTATACCTCTTGTCAAAACATTACAAACTTTGTCAAAACATTGCAAACTTTTTCAAAAACACTTGAAAACTTGGAAAACATGGCAACTTGTAACCTTAGGAGTCCTTGGCATGATTTAGATTCCACCTTTGCATAGAATCCACTTGCATCTTTAATTCTTTAAGAATCATGCTTTCATCCCCTAGGCTTCATTTTTCATCCCTCATCTTTCATATTTGCATTCCTTAGGGATCACTTTATATCCCTTAGTCTTTGCATTTCAACCCTTAATCTGCATCTTGTATCTCCCAACTTGCATCCTTGCATGTCAAACCTTCATCTTGCACAATTTGACCCTCATTCCATGTTTCCTAACCATAATTTTGAACCTCATTTCTAATCATACCACTGTGCTCTATCATTTGGCTCATTGGAACATCAATCTAGAAACCATAGAACCCAAAATTACTCTAGTATCAACCCAGCTTACCAACTATTCTCTAAAACTACCAATTGCACTCTAATAGGCTACAAGTTCACCATGGGTTTAGTTGGCCCTATCTAAACACACTTGGTAGTTTGAGAACCTAGTTTAGACTTTCAGATAGCATTTTGGGACCTTAGGAGTGTCATTGGGTTCCTGGATAGGCCCCCCTTTCTCAACATGTCCTAACCATCATTGTCTTCACTTAGTGCTTCATTCCTTAGGTCATAACCCTTATTCTAAATCTTTAGTCTTCTCCTAACATCATCTCCAACAACCTAGCTCGCTAGAATATCAATCTAACAACCACCTAGTCTAGAATTAACATACATTCAGCCCAATCTCCCAATCGTGCCATGAAACTACTAGTTGCACTTAAAATAGCCTCGAGTGCACCATAGGTGTAATTGGTGTTGTTGGAGCACACTTGGTGCTATCATAGTGCACATGGTTACTATTGGTCATTTTTTCATTCTTGCCAAATTTCCATATTTGAATTCAAACAAGTAAACATTCGCATGTTTAAATATTCAAATAAATAGGGCACACAAAATATATTGTTAAGACTTTAGGTTATATCTTTTTCATAAGTAATGATGAATTTTTAATGTTTCCACAAGTCCAGTTTCATCCACCATCTGATGTGAAGAAATCAAGGGTCATTGCTGTTAGAAATGGTAGCCTTTTTTTTAGAGTGACAAAGTGACATCATGTCACATGTCTAGGGTAGGCCTTCCTTCTTGTGGTTGTAAGACTTGTCAAAAAAATGTGGAGATGTTAGGGCATGTTAGCAATTTGGTGTGTCTTTATTGGCTGAGGTGCCGACCATGTGCCAAAGGTTTCTTTTCTTTTATGGGCTGCAAGTGAAGTGGATGAGGTGTCAAATAATTGGCATGGGGCCATGTTTTCCACTAGTCAATATTCTAATAGATTGGTCAATCTTTATAGGTTGTCAGATGGTGTTTGATCAAAAAATCTCATTATGTCACTATGGGAAAATGATTGACCTTTAATCTTAGTGACATAGCGAGGCCTTGCCATGTGTCTCGGTAGGCCTAGTTTGGTAGGTGTAATTGGGAGTTAACATCATAGTTAAGTTAACATTTATTGTAAGCCATTGTGGTTAAATTGAAAGGGTGGTGAGGATAGTTAGTTAAAATGGTCAAACACTTGAAGACTTTGTGAGGTGGCAAAATGAAATAAGATGGTTGGTCCACATGGCTTTTTTTAGTTGCAAGACTCAGTTGACCTACTAAATTTCTTGATTCATATGCCAAAAATGATGGAAATTGGGGTTTCTTATGCGATCTAATCTTCTTAATTGATCCCAACCACTTCCAAATGAATGTAAGGCCAAAAGAAACATGAAGGACACTTTTCCACTATCTAATTTCCCATTTTGGGGTTTTTTGAATTGATTGGCATTGTTTCCATCACTTTAGGGTTTGCTCTAGTCAGGAATTCCATGATTTTCATGTCTCTACAAGTGTACTAGATCAGATCTTTTGTTTGGATCGCCTTGATTGTTCTTTGAGGTACTTAATGGTAGTGGTTTAGTTTGGCTTCTAGGGCAAGATATATCAATTATGTGTGAGCTATAAAGGTAGAATTAAATTTTTTTGTTAAGGTCAAACCCTCTTTATTTCTTTGGCATTGCTCTAGCATGCTACTATAAATCCCCTTTTCCTTAGGATTTTATGACACTCTGTCTTATCATTTTCAGCCATTAATGTATTATACAAGACCTATTTGCCTTTAATTAGTGTATTATGTATATCTACAATCTTGAATGACTATATCTCTTTGACCTATGAATGATATATAAGTGAATCTCATTTTCCTTATGTCATTTATTTTGGTTTTATGATCTATATGTGATTGTTTTGTTAAATAAAGTCTAGATTTGTATATCTTTGGTGTCATGATGGTTTAGAAGAGCATTTATGAGAAGAGATTAGTTTGAACACTCTATTTTAGTGCATCACCCCCTTAAGATAGATTAGGTATTTTGATTCTTGCATTTCCTTCTCCCATTTCATCTCCAAATATAGTTAGGTGCATCCTGATAGAAAAGAAAGTTGTCCTTCTTCAAAGACTCAACCTCACAATTCAAGTTCAACAAATTGGAGGTTTTTTTCATGTTTCACAAGGTTGTCCTTAGGTAAAAAATTTTGACAAGGGTGAAAAATTTTGTGACAATAGTTTTTGGCACACCTAGTGGGACTAATATTTAGAAGATTTCAAAGTCTACTGGTGTCAAAAGAGAAGAATTTCAAGTTGATGTTGAGAAGATAGTGTTGCTCTCAGTATTCCAAGCCTTCAAGAGGCTCACATCCTTCAAGTACTTGGAAACTCTAGTCTACTAATACATCTAGTTTCAAACCATAGTTTTTATTTATGCCCAAAGCTAAAATAAGGGCATCTTCTAGAGGTAAGTTTCAATACCAAGAATTTTCATTTTCCAACCCTAGAAGAAGAAAGACTAGGGTATCTCTATCACTAGTAAAGATTGTAGTAGTAGCACATGCCTCTAAAAGATCCATTTCCACTCCTCATACTGTTAGGTCCCAATAAAGAGTACCATTAGCACATATCAATAAGCCACTTGTTTACATGGCTAGAGCTCATGTTTTTGCCACCTTTAATGGTGGACATCCCCTCCTATTGGCCCAAAGACATGAAATACCAGTATCATCTTTGAAAAGCATACCCAATTTTATTGGTGAGACTCCTATTTCCCCCTTAGAAAATATTCAAGAAGTTGGAAACATGTGTAATATATATGGAATATCTGAAGATGATGTTGTGGTTAGGCTTCTATCCTCATCCTTGAAAGGAAAAACATTACAATTGTATAGAGGGTTGCCTCATAACTCTATAATAGATTGGGATGATTTAGGAGTAGGGTTATGCAAACATTTTGAGGACAAAAGTGATCACCTATAAATTTTAGAAAAATTAACAACTATAAAGAGAGCCCCCCATGAATGTATGATAGATTTCAACTATAGATTTAAAAAAACATGGAATAGAATACCTACTACAATGAAGCCTACTCCTGGTAATGCATTCTTACATTACCTTAGAGCCTTTAATAATGAAATTTCTACTACAATACAAACTATGGGAGGAGATACATTGCCAGATGCTTATGAAATAGCAATAAGGGTAGAAAACATATTGATATAAAGAGGAAAGTGAGCTCCAAGGCCTCTTATGCCTTTCTTCCCTAACATGCCAAATAATCAACCAACAATAGCCCCTATTCCCACACCTTCCACATCACTACCCTTGATTTAGCCCCTCAAGCTTCCACATCTTTAAATAGAATGGATGAAATTTAGAAGATGATGTAGTCTATGATGTTGAACATAAATAAGAGATAGCAATATCAAGAGAAGAAGTTGTAAGATAGTTTCTCTTTGATGTAAAAAGTGAGAAACAAAGTGGTGACTTTGGAGAGGTAGAAAGCTCAAGTAAATAAGGCTCCTCAACTGCAATATCAAGCTACTTTGAATGGTAGGCCTCCAAATTAAACCAAGGAAATACTTCTTTCAATTAGAATAGATCTAGTCGTCATGCTTCTATGCCAAATTCAAATCAAAGTAGTGTGCTGGTATCTCAAAATAATATGGCTTTGGATCAAGACTTATGTCCCTCCTACAACTACTCCTATGCCTATTGCATGTGTCAAAATGTTGAATCATATTTAGCTCTAATCACAGAAGAGCCTGTAACAAGATATTAATATAATGTTAGTTAGCCAAATGATGCCCCACATATAAAACAACTAGGTGATTCATCCTTCATGAATCACCAGGTGGAGGAATATTGTAAAGTAAACCAAGATTCCATTACTCACAACACTAGGAGAAAAATAAGAGTTTTTTAAGATGCTACCCCTCCTCCCAATTAGGCCTCAACATCAAATTCAATAACTCATGTGCAACTAGCAAATGATCAACCCAATGCTCCTCAAAAACAAAGACAAAATAGTAATAGAGTAGATGTGAATGGTCCCCACATCATTCCATCTCAACCTCCCATACATATAGCTCCCAAAGCTTTTACAAAAGCACCTAATGCATCATTCAATGTGGTGGATCAGATGAAGAAGAAAAATGTGAATATCTCAATGTGGGATGTTGTTTCTACTATACCACTGCAAAGGGGTTTTTGCAGTAAGAATTGGAGATCATTGAACCAAAGGATTAGCCACCTAGCATGGAGAATGCCACAAGTATAGTAAAACCATCAAGGGAGTTAGAAACAAGTAAAAAGGTTAGACCTCCTCCATTTTATGTTTCTCTAGTTATAGGGGATAAGCTATTCCACAGCTATATGATTGATTCAGAGGCTAGTAGTTCAGTAATGCCAAAGTGTGTAGATAATGTCCTAGAAATGAAATATGAGCCCATTGTTAGGGATGTATTATAGCTGGGTGATTGTACTATGAAGACTGTAGGAATCCTTAGGAATGTTGAAATGGCTCTACTTACATGCCTCAATTGTAATGTGGTCCAAGATATATCATTTGCTAAAGTTAAGACACACTTTTCCATTTGTCTCTCAAGAGATTTCACTACCTAAATAGGTGGTTACACATCCTCTTATTGGTCATATATGTTTTTTAGAACAAGATATGGAACCAAATCTTCAATCAGAGTAGAGCCTCTAGCCCTCTGTCATATTGAGCCCTACACTCCTAATCTCATCAATATGAATTGTAACATCTTAGAAATAGATGAAAATGATATAGTAAATGATCCTTCTACTTCCTTGGCAAAGATACCCAATTTTCTCTTAGATGAATGGGCTAATGCATACCAGTTTGATCCTATATCAAAAATTTAGGAGATAGGCTTTGTACATATTGCAATAAAAAAAGGGTTCTCTTGTCCCCAACCTTATGAAGACCACAAAGGATGTAAGTGGGTTATGGAGCATGTACTTTGATTGATCAAGGAGCAAGAATGGATTAGGAGCTAATGTGATGTCAATTTCTCCTGCACTAGAAAAGTACTACTTCTCCTCTAGGCTTCAATTCAATTATACTAATAACATAGTAGAGTATGATGCACTAATTTAGGGTCTTCTACTTGACCAAAAAAGAGGGATTCAAGCATTAAGTGTATATTCAAAGCATTCCTAGGAGAGATAATAGACATGTTGATAGACTTGCAGCAATTGGTGCATCTTATGATGTGCCAAGGAGCCTTGAAGATGAGAGGAATCATCAAATCAAAGTGGTGGTTAGACTAGAAATTCCATAAAACAACAAAAATTATCAAGTATTTGAATCGAATGAACAAATTGTAAATTTCTTGCAGAATGAGGTAGAGAGAAATTAGTCAAGGTTGCATGGCCAATATGGCAATTAGATCATTAATCTCAATTCCAACATGTTTCCTAAGGGTCTCATTACCTTAGAGAGTGGGTTCAATCCTAATTACCAATCAAGAGATAGAGACATGAACCTTGTTGCCAGCAAGGATGATCACATACTAGTCATGGTTGCTGATGGAAAGTCCTTAAACATGGGAAAGTTATGTTTTGAAATCAAGAAAGAACATTTTATTCATCTATGTCAATAATTTAATGATGTATTTTCTTGGACATATGATTATTTGAAGGGTTTTGACCCAAGTTTGTTCATAGATTTAATTGATAATGTCAAACTTGCAAGGCAGAAGCAGAGGCCAATGAATCCTAAAATTGAGTCATTAATGAGAAGGGAGCTATCCAAATTGATTGAGGCTAATACCATTTTCCCTATCAAGCACTCATCATGGGTAGCAAACCTTGTCCATCTTAGGAAGAAGAGTGGAGAAATTAGATTGTGTGTAAAATTTAGGGACCTTAACCAAGCCTCTCTTAAGGATCATCATCGTCTTCCTTCAATGGAGCAAATCCTATCCAAGGTTAGTGGTTTGGAGAGGTTTTCTTTCTTGGATGGATTCTTTGGTTATAACCAAGTGTTGGTCAAGGAGTCTGATAGATACAAGAATTCATTCACCACCAAATGGGGTACCTATGCTTATAGTAAAATTCCTTTTGGGCTAACAAATGTAGGTGCCACATTTCAAAAAGCAATGGAGATGGCCTTCAAGGACATGACTGAAAAATTTGTGCTTGTATACCTTGATGATATCACAGTGTATTCAAAGAATGTAGCAGATCATTTGGGCTATCTCTGATAAGTATTTATCAAATGTAGAGAGTATGGAGTATCTTTGAATCCAAACAAGTGTTTCTTCTCCACCAATCAAGGAATTTTTTTAGGACACATTGTATTTAAGGATGGTTTAACCATTGATCCAAAGAGAACTAAAGCCATACTTTCTCTCTCCCTTCCTAAATATAAGAAATGGCTACAAAGTTTCCTTGGTAGAATAAATTTTGTAAGGATATTTATTCCTAATTTAGCTATCATGGTGAAACCTCTTACAACTATGCTCAAGAAGAACATGGTCTTTGCATGGACAAAAACAAGGAAGACAAGTTTTGAAGAGATCAAGGTAGCCATAGCCTTAGCTCCTACTCTCATCAATCCAAATTTTGATAAGGATCATTATTTATACCATAGGAGGTGATTCAAGCATTTATATTGTCTTGACTCAATCAAATGATAAGAATGAAGAACAACCTATTTCCTTCTTTAGTGAAGGGCTTAAACAACATGAAGACAAATATAATTATGTAGAGAAGTAAGCCCTTGTAGTCATAAGAGCTTTGAAGAAACTTAGGCACCTTTTGTCTCATAACAAGATCCATTTGCTAGTGCCTCATGCAAGTGTGAAGGACTTTCTTTTGAGAAAATATATTAGTGAGAAGAGACTTGGATGGGTCACTAAGGTAATGATGTATGATGTTGACATTCATATCACCAAGTTGGTGAGAGTGAAAGGATTATGCAAACATATGATCTCAGCTTAGTAGTTAGATGAGGAAGTTTCTTTGATACTAATAGAACAATAAGAAGGAAGAAATGACAATCCAAGGAATTGGATGGATGACATGGTGACCTTCTTGTTAGGAAATGAATACCCTCAAGGATTGGATAGAGATAAAAGAAGATAGTACATGTTGTAGCCAATTCCTTATGTAATAGTTGATAGTATTCTTTTTAGGAGGGATTTAAATGGAGCCCTATTGAGATGCATTGATAAAAAAAAAGCTAAAAGAATGGTCAAAGAGCTTCATGATGGTCTTGTGGTGGCCATGTTTTAGCAAGGACAATTGCAATGAAGATCACAAGAGCTAGTTACTATTGGTCAACCTTGTTGCATGATAGTCATAGGTATGTGAGGAAGTGTGAAAAATGTGCCTTCTTTTTTGGTAAGAAGAGGCTTGTGGCTCTTCCTCCTCACCCTATTCAAATTGATGAACCATTTTCTCAATGGGGATTTGATATCATAGGCCCCATCAATCCTCCTTCTAGCTTTGGTCATAAATGGATCCTAGCTACTACAAACTACTTTACTAGGTGGATAGAAGCAATTGCATTGAAGGATGACACAAAATCTTTAGTTGTTAAATTCCTTGATGGAATTGTGACCATGTTTGATGCCCCTTCAACCATTATTTCAAAAAATGAAAAATATTTTGTAAGAGCTCATATTTGTACATGGGTAGTTGATCATAATATCTACTTGAGCACATCCTCAAATTACTATCATTAGGATAAAGGCTTTCTTGAGTTCAACAAAAATTTGATCAAGATTATGAAAAGGACTATAGAAGATAATCAAAGGTGTTGGCATCAAAAATTGAAGACAACACTATGAGCTGATAGAATAATACCTTAGAGGACATTTCAAAATTCACCCTTTATGTTGGTATATGGTAGGGAAGCAAGGCTTCTAATTTCATTAGAATTCCCATCTCTAGAACTGACCCATTAGTTGGAGCTTATGAAAAGTGATGCTATAATAGTAAGAATAATAGAACTAATGTAGTTGGAAGAGAAAAGAAATCAGGCCATATAGACCTTGGAAATAAATCAACAACATGTCAAGAAAAGTTTTAATAAGAAAGCCAAGTTCACAATTTTTCGAGAAGGTGAACTTGTGTTAAAGTGGAATGTAGACAAGAAAAAAATATGGAGGAACTCAAAATTTGATACACCATGGAGTGGTACCTTTTTGGTTATCAATTGCAAGTAGGACAATGCTTTTCACTTAAGTAGGCATGATGGTGAAATTTTGCCTATTCCAGTTAATGAAATATATCTTAAGCCCTACTTTTGATGAAGATGAAGTGTTTCATATATATAGTTAGCTAGTTTCTTTTAGTTGTTTCCTATTTTCCAAGAAGTGCACAAGAACATGTTATTGTTTGTTTCCCAATGGATGTGCAAGCTACTAATCTATGCATGGCTGGCTTGTATTCCTCCCGAGTTACTAGTTTTCTTGGTCATTTTTGCCTTCCTGCCAAAATTTCCATATTTGAGTTCAAACAAGTAAACTTTCATGTGTTTGAATATTCAAATAAATAGGGCACACAAAATATATTGTTAAAACTTTAGGTTATATTTTTTTCATAAGTAATGACACATTTTTAATGTTTTTGTAGGCTCAATTTCATTCACCATTTGATGCAAATAAATCAAGGGTTGTCACTTTGTCACTGTCAAAAATGGTAGCCTCTTTTGTTAGAGCAACAAAGTGATGTCATGATATGTGTTTGGGGTGGGCCTTCCTTCTTCTAATTGTAAGACTTATTAGAACATCATGGAGATGTCAAAGAATGTAGGTAGTTTAGTGTCTCTTTATTGGCTAAGGTGTTGACCATGTAGCAGGTGCATCCTTTTCTTTTGTGGGTTGTAGGTGAAGTGGAAAAGGTGTTAGATAACTGGCATGGGGCCATGTTTTAGATTGGTCAATCTATTGATAGATTGGTGAATCTTTAGGGTCTGTCAGATGGTTTTTGATTGATGACTCTTGTTATGTCCCTATGGGACAATGATTGACCTTTAATCTTAGCAACATAGCGAGGTCTTTCCATGTGTCCCAGTGGGCCCAATTTGGCAAGCATAGTTGGGAGTTAACATCATAATTAAGTTAACATTTATTGTAAGCCTTTATGGTTAAGTTAAGAGGGTGGTGAGGTTAGTTGGTTAAAATAATCAAAGACTTGAAGACTTTATGAGGTGGAAAAATGGAATAACACGGTTAGTCCACGTATCTTTTTCTGGTTGTAGGACTTAGTTGACCTGCTGACTTTACTGATTTATATGCTAGAAACAATAAGAATTTGGTTTTCTTGTGCAATTTAATCTTCTTGATTGATCCCAACCACTTCCAAATGAATGCAAGGTCAAAAATAACACTAAGGACACTTTTCCACTATTTGATTTTCCATTTTGAGGTTTTTTGCATTGATTAGTGCCATTTCCATCAAATTAGGATTTCCTCTAGTCAGGATTTCCATGATTTTCATGTCTTTATAAGTGTACCAGATCAGATCTTTTTTTTAGATGACCTTGATTGTTCTCTAAGGAACTTAATGGTAGTGGTTGATTTTGACTTCTAGGGCAAGATATCTCAGTTATGCCTAAGCTATAAAGGTAAATTTCAATTTTTTTGTTAAGTTCATACCCTCTCTATTTCTTTTGCATCGCTCTAGCATGGTACTATAAATCCCCTTTGTCTCAGGATTGTATAACACTCTGTCTTATCATTTTCAGCCATTAATGTATTGTGCAAGACCTATTTACCTCTCATTGGTGTATTGCAGATATTTTCTATCTTGCATGACTATATCTCTTTGACTTATGAATGATATATAAGTGAATCTCATTTTCCTTGTGTCATTTATTTTGGTTTTCTAATCTAAATGTGATTGTTTGGTTAAAGCAAGTCTAGATTTGTATATCTTTGGTGTCATGATGGTATAGAAGTGCATGTATGGGTAGATATTGGTTTGAACACTCTATTTTGGTGCATCACCCCCTTAGGATAGATTAGGTAGTTTAATTCTTGCATTTCCTTCTACCTTTTCCTCTCCAAGTGTTGTTAGGTGTACCCTAATAGCAAAGGAAGCCTACCTTCTTCAAAGACTCAACCTCATAGTTCAATTCTCATAGCTTGGAGGTTGTTTCCATGTTTTACAAGGTTTTACTTAGGTAAAAACTTTATAAAAGGGTGTAAACATTTCTGACAACAGTTACCTCCATGACCATTTTGGGCCTCCAAACTACACTTTGGGACCCTATAATTGCATCCAAAAGCCTTTGTAGGTCCTCATTCTACACATGACCCAAAATATCATCTTGCACCCCAAAATTTATTTTTCATCTTATAACCTTTGCATATTGCATATCCAATTAGCATAACCCTCATTTTGATCCCCATAAATATTATTTGGAACCCAAAACCTTTGAACTTAGTCAAAAATTTGAACAAAGTATGAGTCCTAGAGTATTTCCTAATGTTGATGGATAATGGATACTGACTAGGCATTTTGTCATTTTTATCATTTTTCTTGGGTAAAATTCTATCTATGTATTGATGGATTTGACCTTGTCATTTTTATCAACTTGATCTTTTTTGTCTTTTATCTCCTTTTTGTCAAGATCCAAACTCCATCTTCACAAGGTTAAACTCTTAGACAAAATACTTTCCAAAGATTTGATCCTAAGTTTAAAAACTTGCATACACCCTTGTCATAGAATTATCACATTTCTAGTCTCCCTAAACATCATTTTGACTTACCCTAGTGGAATATTCCCTTCATCTTGCATTGTTCAAAATCCTAGCATCATGTCCAATATCCAACCCTATCAGTTTGTCTATCAATCAACTTGTCTCCTTGATCTCATATCCTCATGTTACATGTCCTAAACATTATTATCAACATTGATCAACCTTCATTTTCATAATCCACTTTGCATACATCAACCTTTAACATCATTCCCAATTCCAAAATCCAACCCTAACTTTCATTTTGCATACCATGGAGTCATTTTCATCCATTTAGTCAAAATCCAAAACATCATTTACATTTGTATAATTTCCCTAAGACATTTGCACCTTTCATATCAAAACCCTAGTTCATTTGGCACTTCCTCACATTGAATAACACTCCTAAACACTTAAAAAATGAAAAAATACTCATATCTTGCATACCCACTTCCAGACTATCAAGTTTTTCCCTATTTTACCAACTACATCTTTGTTTTACTAATTGCACACTTCAAGTGTGTAGTTGGTAGTTTTAATGTGCGATTGGTAGTTTTAGAGTGCACTTGGTAATTAGAAATTTCATTTTATGTTTGAGAACCCTAAATTTCATCCTCATACCTTGCATTACATCCCTAAACCCTAGAAAATACCTTTAAAAATTCAAATCATTCACATTCTACATATTCATCACTCTTACACCTCTTTTTACTAATTGCATACCTTCTACTTACCACTGCTTAACTTTAGGTGCCCAAGTGCACCAAGGGTGCACTTTGTACTGTCTGAGTGTAGTTGGTAGTTTAGGTGTGCACTTGGGAGGTAGAGTGTCCATTTATGGTTTTCTCCATTGCATATGCATCCTTAGGTATCATGCCAACACTTACAAGGACACAATTAGCTTAGAGAACTAAAGAACTATATCAACCCTAGTTTTTTGAGGTACAAACACAACCAAACCCTTGTCCAAGAAAAAAGAAGAGAAAGAAAATTCAACAAGAATTTGATAAGCACTAAACCAAAGCATCACAACCTTCACTTGTGGACCCATTGAGCATGTATCCACAAAACCCTAACAATCAAGAAATGACACAACCAACCCTAAGCAACACATCTAATATGAGGTTTCCTTAAAACACTTCCCCTACACATAAAATGGTCCAATAAAGCCTTAACTTTGAACCCATATTTGTACCAATACCACTTGGAGGTGGAAGTGTACCAACCACACCCAAAGATGAACAAACACACTCCTCCGAATTTAGCAAACCCAACACAAGTACCTTCAACCCCAACATATCAAAAATACAATAAGGTATTGTACACCTAAGTGATGATTTTAACACAAATTATGACACCATTGATGAAGAAATGGCTAAGGCTTGCCAAGACAAGACTTTTTGCAAAAACTTTAAAATTTTAGAAGCCCAATAAATTTTCAAATTTAATCCAAACTTGGAGGGACCTAAGTCCAAACATCAAAACAACCCAACACTCAAAAAAACACAACCCATAATTAATTTTGAATTTGACAAGGGAAAAAAAACCTTTTGAATTTTCAAACATGCACATGAAACCTATAAGATCTCACCAAAAATCAAGCTTTGAGATCCTCCAAAGTATTTTTGAACACATCAACATAAATACCTTGTTTAATGAACTTGCATCTATCAACGGTAACAAGACTCTTCCTAAGTATCCCAAGAGAACACTAAGAATTGATCTCAACCAAATAATGCAACAATAAGACAACAATTCCAACAATGACAAGCTATGTTTTCCAAACAATAAGAGAAACTAAAATAACAATTGGAATATCAGAAGCATCTAGAGCAACAAATTGCCTATCAACAAGAATTGTTACAACAACAACATGTGCCACAATGATCTCAATAGATACCTCCACAACAACAATCCCATACATGGCCTTATAATAAACTAACTAAGGTATCTCAACAAAAACCCCAACAAATGGCACAACAAGTACCACATCAAGTACCACAACAAGTGCCACAATAAAGATAATTCTTCCTAGGTGGTGCCAACATACCTCCACCTCCTAATGACACATCACCAAAGTCTTTAGATACTGAAATGTCAGAACCGAGTAAACATAGTTCTCACCATAGAAAAATGTTTACTCGAAGACATAAAAGAATTTAAGATAGGACTATCATTCAAAACCCTAATGAAGAGTTACTAAAAGAATTCAAACAACTATCCAAACAAGTTGAGACAATGGGAGTCCAAAATAAATAGACTCTATACACAAAAAGGGACTTACATCCTAATCCCTTTGATAAAAGTCTATTTATGCCTCCATTCCCAAAACATTTCAAGGCACCTAGATTTGAAAAATATTTAGGAAAAGGAAACCCCATTTATCACATCACAAAATTTTGTGCCTCTTGTACTAAACTTAGTGATGAACCCACCTACTCATGAGGCTATTCCCTTGTTCTCTAGGTGGGCCCACACTTGAATGGTATTTGAAACTTCCTGGCACCATAAAATCTTGGTCAGAATTAGTAGACAAGTTAATCTCCCACTTTTCCTTCAATATTACAAACAAGGTGACACTTTATGAATTGTGCTCAAGCAAATAGAAGATGGGAGAACCATTTATCACATTCTTATTATGTTAGAGAAACTTAGTCTATCAATGCTCACTAAACATTCTTGAAGAACAACAAGTTAATCTATGCATTTAAAACCTAGTCGCTAACCTAATGTATGAATTCAATATTAAAAGTCCAAGCACCATATCCAAGTTGATGAAAAAGGGGGCTAGTATTGAAGACACTCTAATCTGTAAGGGAATCCTCAAAACCAACAAGGAAAATACCAACACCAAATCATCTAATGAGAAGAAAATTTGTTTCTCCAATAACAATAATGTAACCAATGATGGTATTGTGGATGTACATACAATCAATGCAACGCAACCCAAACTAACTTTAAAAGGTGCAAACCCTACAAGTTAACAAACTCCTAATCAAACAACACCTCAACAAGAGAAAAATGAGACTTCCATTCAAGATATAACTTGAAGACATCCTCGAACCAAAGACATGAAATTCACACCCTTGGGTATACCTCTTGAGATTGCACTACAAAAATTACTTAGTAATAACTTCCTATAGTTACCCCAAATCAAAGATCAACCATTAACTAAAGCTTCTTGGTGGGATGACAAAAAATTCTATGATTACCATCACACCAAAGGTAACAAGACCTCCTCATGTTTTCAACTCAAACATGAAATACAAGATCTTATCAATGATGAAATAATTAGAGTTGATCTATCACTACTAGTATCCAATTCTAATCATGCTATTTTTAAAAATCCTTTGGGTAATAGGAGAAAGAAAAGGCCTCTAGTTCAAACTCAAACTCACAAGATAATATGAATTACACATGTACTAGAGATGACTACATCATAAATTGTTTCAATGAGTTTGACTCTCACATACCCACATTCACCTTAAAGGTTGAGGACCCTTGTTGTGTTGTCACTATGCATCATACCAATATCACTTTACCTAGAGCTCCTTCTAGACCTATGGCCCCAATTAGACTGAACACCTCTGCTAGACCTATGGTTTGTGATAAACCTATCGATCCCACTTCTTCAGATTATAGTCTTATAGACTAACATGGAAGAACCCTTGCACAAATATCCATCTTGGGCCTATTGTGTGTGTCCCCCTAACATCAAAAGATCTTGGACCAAGCCCTCAAAGAGTTAGTAGTCCTAGATAACATTGTTGTTACCTAGTTTGAGGCAATGGTTGGGAATTGATCTATATCATAGCATATCACCTTTTCCCCTTAAGATATTCCTAAGGATGGACCCAACCACAATCACCCCCTTTATCTTGAAATCTTTATCCATAATTCCAAGGTTAGACATGTCTTGATAGATAGAGGAGTAGGACTAAACATTTTTACCCTTATAGTTTTCAAGGGTCTAAGTTATTTTGAAGAAGATGTGGATCCCTCTCATAGAATCACAATAAAGGCCTATGATGATGGAAAAAAATTCTCCAAGGGCATCATCATATTACCCATCAAAATTGGGCTAGCTATTGAAAATACATTATTCTAGGTCCTAGATATTGAAATGACTTATAACATGATACTAGGACACCCCTAGATCAATGCTATGAAAGAAGTGCCTTCCACATACCACCAATTCTTAAAATTTTCCTACAATAATGTGGAGATTATCATCCTCAATAATCCAAATCCACTCCAATTTTGTGCTAGTCTTAGAGGAACTACTGCATACCAGGTCTCAATAAACCATGCAACAAATATACTTGAGTCCTCCAAATATGTTTATCCTTCCATACTCACACACACATTCAAAGGAAAGCTCAAAATTGAAGACCAAGGTTGTAGTGAGTATTCCATGTCATATGCCTTTCACATTGGGAAACTCCCTCTTTTTCCCAAGTCATATGGTATAACCCAACTCATACAAACCAAGCCTAAGTTTACATTTTGGAAGAAACCTCCTATAACTTTCACTAGTGGAGGTGGCCTACATGAGGAACATATTTATGAAAACACATCTATGTGGATTGAAAAGGAAAAACTAGAATAGGAACCTATTCCTATATCATTAGATAAGTATGGACCAAGATTCACCATCATGCATAAAAAGGGATATGATAGATCTAGTGGCCTAGGAACTCAATGTTGACATATCAATCAAGTTTTTTATTAGTGACACACACTTATTCACCGAGCTCATTGAATAGTCTATAGTATTTTCCATGTAATTCAGTCCATCGAGCTCTATAGTTGCTATCGATTTTTTTGAACTAATTCCAATAGCTACCAAGCATTTAAGTGGTTACAAAGTGTATTCGGTTAATGTGAAGCCCAACAATTTAAACCAAATAGATTCAGTCTAGTAGTTCAATTCAAGCATTATAGTTTCTACTGAATTCATAGTTCATCTAATGTGAAGCTACTATAAACTAAACTTATGTGTTTATTGAGTGATTCAGTTTATGCCAAGTTACACAGTATCTATGAAGTCACCAATGCAAATTAAGTTCAAGACTACTTTGAGATGATCAATATAGAGTGAGCTTCTACATATACTAAATGCATGATGATGCCAAGTAATGATAGTCGGTGCTGAGTATCATAACTTCACAAAGTTAATCTTCAGAACCTGAGTATCTTCATTTGGGCTGATTTTGTGATATATGTGTTAATCTATATGATGGCCAATTCTATAATTTTGCAAATTGGTTTGATATATATATGTAATGTAAAGTATCATAACAAAAAAGAATGGAATGAAATGTGTATGTAATGTAAGTGCAAGAATAAGAATGTAAGAAATAGATAAAGATTTATGAAGGCCATATCAACATAAGGATCAGCAGTGACAAATCAATCACAGAAAGGTGATTAGTACACTCAAGGAATCTCTATCAACAATTCAATTGTAAATCAAAGATGTACTATTTCATCCTAACAAGTGAACTAGTCAAAATTCTTTCACAAGGTAGACTTAACAGTCTTTCTTAAATCTCTTAATAGAGTGCATACTTCATTATGTGTTTGTAAACCTCTAACAAAGTGGACCTAGCAGTTCTAATTGCTCGTATCAAGGTAGATCATCAGAAGTGATCATTGTAAGCCTTAACAGGCCAACATTATGCTATAATATTGAAGTTTTGTAGGTATCATCCCCACCTTAGTTTTAATTTCTATTTGGAAGGTTTTTGGGTCACCAAATCATTTTGTTCAATTTTTTTGGATGCTTTTATATTTTCAGTTTCACATGCATGCAATTAGATCATATGTGATAAATGTTAAATGGTTTATTTGATTCAAAATTGAAATTGGTATAGAAATTTAAGAAGTTACTGATTCACCCCTCTCCTCTCAGTAACCTAACATAGTCTTGAATATTTCCAACAATTGGTATCAGAGCTTTGTTTTTCTCAGGAGAAATTTTAATAGCTTGAGAAAAGATCAAGGATATGGAGATATTCAGAGTTGATAAAGGAATTGACAATGAAAAGTTGGATCTGGAAATGGCCATTGCACAACTTAAGAAAGTTAAGGAGCACCTTTCCCAATCCCTAAAAAGAAGAAAGGAACTTGCAAATCAAATGAATGACCATCTCTACATTGAAGAGAGAATTGAAGATTTTTTCCCTTCAAGTAGTTCATATGAAGCAAATGATGCAATCAAAGAACTCCTAGAGAAAAAAATTTCCCTCCAAGAAGAAGTAAGGAAACTGAAAAGAGAATAAGAAATTTAGTCAGTAAGGCTATGTGAAATCTTCGAATAGAGGAACAACATAAAAGAAGAAATGTTTGAAAGAAACAATGAGATCTAGAACCAATCCCTTTAGCATGTAGATCTTATCGATCAAATCTCCAATGCAAATGAGGAAATCACGAGCCAAAGATAGATCAATGAAAGATTAAGAAATGATCTAAATTTAGAAATACAAATCAATGAAAGAATAAGAAATGAGCTAAGATCTGAAAATAAAATCAATGAAAAATTGAAAATATTGAAATTTACAAGTGGGAAGATTTACTTCTGAGAGGGGGGTTGAATTAGAAGTAAAACACTTTAACCTCTAAAACTTTTAACTAAGATTATTCACATGCATCTAACACATCTAATTAACATGAAAGTAAAGACATGCATGAAAATTGATAACACAAGATTTTGATCATCCATAAAACCTCCAAAATGAGAAGGTAAAATTGGGGTGGGGATGACACCCACAACTTATTACTGCAACAATATGTAACTGGTTAAGGTTACAAAGTTTCACCATCAACAATGGTTTGCTCTGTGGAACGCCTACCCTATTAAAGTCTTTACACCCTATTAAAAGTGATCTATCTAAATGATTTAGAAACATTCACTTGGAATGTCACCCTATTAAAGGATTTAACACCTTGTTAAAGGTCCTACTAAATAGCTACTAAGTCAACCTATCTTCATAGGGTTTTCATTCTCCTAATACAATAGTTAGAAAGTATAGTAGAATGTCTTAATCTAATGACTTAAAATCTTCAATTGTTGATTCCAAATCCTTGTTCTACTCAATCTATTCTTATCCTTCTTGATTTGATAAATATCTATTCAAATGTTGATGTTCTATTCTAACCAACTAGATTTTGCAATGATATTCCTCCTCTAAGTCTTCTCACCCCTTCCAAAACTTTGCTAGCATTCACATATGAATTCCCACATGACCTCTTACACTTTTCCACTATAGAATTATGGGGTTTTGACCTCCTTATAAAGGTTTTCAAGACTTAGGGTTAGGTATGATTCTACAATCAAGATTCATCCATCCTTCCTACTCAAATATTTACACTTTTCTTATTGGTTTCATGCTTTATCCATTTTTTTGATTGGTTGCATGTTGATTACATAGGGAATGTAATAGATTCAATCTTATCTTTTAGATCCTTCAAGATTCATCTTGATTTGACTCAAAAATGGTTTACATCTAAGTTTGGAAAGGCATAAACTCATATGTTGATTCTATTTTACTTGACACTTACTAATTGTTGATGCTTGACACATATAGGAATTCTATCTTGCTTGAATCCTATAGTAACTCTATCTTGCTTAGCATCTATACTTTTGTTGGCATCACTTGTCACTCAACACTTTAAACTTGCTTGACAATGAAGTTCACTTGGCACCTATTGAATTTCTGGCATGACACACACTATAGCTTGGTATCTATATTATACTCAACATCAACTTAGAAATTTCTTAAGTGTGTTGATACTCAATTGTCAAAACCAATCTGAGGCCAACAATCTCCCCCTTTGACATGAATGTCAAAAACACTTAACTAAGCATCACAAATTTGATCTCCATGAGTATAATATACATCTTGTTTGGCATATGTACAAAAATTCAAAAACCTGTTCAAAATTTTGTAGAAGACTATATACCTCAAAACTTATAACTCCCCCTGAGCTAATGTGCAATTTCTGTATCCAAAAATCCTTATGTTAGATTTGTCTCATGCTGATTATTCTAATACTCTTTGTCTCTACCTTGTCATTTCTTCTTTTTTCTGCTCTACTTATGTCTACTCTCTTTGTTGTTTACTCTCCCTTTCACACATCTTCCCTTGCAGTTTTTGTATCCTTTTGGCTCAAGATTTTATTATCTCCCACTTTGGGTATATCTTTTTCTTTGGGTCTCATTTATTATCTCCTCCAATTTATTATATCTCCCCCTTTTTGACACTTATGTCAAAGGGTTCTATGAATGAATTAAATACTTAGCCAAAATTGATTTATTTACCTCCATAATAATTTTCAGAGCAACATCCCAATTGTCTAATACAATTTCCAATGCTTTATTCTCGATGGCTATCTCTACTGCAAGGTGTACCAGGCCTTCCAATGTAGAAAGATTGAGATCTTTCTTCAAGACATTCTCTGCATAGGCCATTTCTTTATGCAAAACTTCTATGTGAGGGGTTCTAGTAGACTAGATTTCTATTAATTTGGCCTTGGTGTTAGCTTCATCTACTGTGACTACAACTAATTCCTTTTGAGTGTGAAGCATTGTAGCAAAATTCTTCGCACTTTGACCTAGATCCTTGGGTAGTTGCATGCTAGATACTTTGAGGTTCCTTTCCAAGATCAATATCCTCTAGTTGGTCTATTTTGTGAAGTATGAGGAATCACATAGTTTAGAGTACAATGAGAATATATTCTCAAGTACTGCTTTGAGTTTCTCAACTTTCTTTGCCAATTCTACTTGAGATAGTGTTATTTCACTAGATATTTTCTCATTTACCTTCATCTGGAATTTCTTTTTAGACCATTCAAGAAATTTGGCATTGATATCTAGGTCTTCATTCTATACTTGGTCCACTATGTTGGATAATTGCTCCATTATGGGCTTTGTCTCATTAGGTACTTGCAAGTTGAAAGCATAAAGAAAGATGTCTTTGATGTCAATTAGAGCTTTCCTTTTCCTATACTCATTTCTAAGTATCTCTTGTTTCTTCTTCTATTCTAGTGCCTCTTGCACTTCATTGATCTTCTCTATGTTCATTGTTTTATAGTCATAGCTTGGTATGACTATCTCCTCATCAAGTGTAGGGTCTCCATAGTGAAGTGCCCTTGCTACCTTGGTAGAACTCAATCCTGGTGCTAATATTTGCAATGGTACTACATTAGTGCTTGGCTACTATGTAGTTCCAATAGGAGTCCCTGTAGTAGGAAAATTTATTAAAGTTTGAATTGCCTCTTGTTCTTTCTCCTTAGGGGTTTTCTCCTCTTCTATTCTGCCTTGATCAATGATTGTGATCTGAGGAGGTGCACCTTGATTTTGTCCTATAGGAATAGAGATATCCTTCTATCCTATTTTCTCTTTTGCTAGCTTCTTGGCAATTGAAGTCACTTTGACTGTGGTGTCAACCTTAACAAATGCATCTTGTGTTGCTTGCTCTTGTGGTTGTCTACTCTTTATTGTTGGAGTTTGTGAGGGTGATTCTTGTGGATTCACCTTCTCCTTTGTTATCTCAACTACTACCTTTTGTAGCTCCTCCATAGTCACCAAGACTAGATTGGTACACAATTGTGCTTGTAGTGTGGTCTAGTGAAGAATCTTTCTAAGATCCTCTGCAATCAATGGGTTAATGTTCTAACTTGAAGTATAAAGAACATCCTTCATAATTACTATCTCTATAGGTGTGGGTGTTACATGTGGAGGGATAGGAAGTGGCATTTGTGTGTCTTGCACACTCTGTTCATGTTGCTACTCCTCAATTGTTGCTATATCACCCTTTTGTGTATCTTTCTCCAATGTAACATCATCCTTTTCTTTTGCTCCTTCTTCCTCCTTTTCATTTTCCTCTTCTTCCTCACCATTCCTTCCCTCAAAGGGATCTCCTTGTCCTTCCTTAACTATTTGGAGGCCATAAATTACTTTGCACATGAGAGTGGACTTCTTCACAACATCTACAATTCTATTTTGCAAAATATTGAATGCTCTGTATTTGGGTGCAAATTTTCTCCAATGCTTCTTACTTGCCTTACTTATTTGACCTTTGGTAAGTTTAGGCATCACATGAGCTAATGTTGACTCTCTTATTTCCTTCTCCATATTTAGGCAATAATGCCATTTATTCTCTACAATTGAATATAGCTCCTTAGGCATAGTATTATCTAGTTCAAGTGGAGTAGTCTTGAACTTTGCCATCATGGTGTATGTTGGTCTAATTTTTCATATTTGCAAAAATTATGAAAAAATTAGTGAAAAATAATTTGAGTCTTTAAATATTGCAGTTGGGGTTTTGTTCCTTGTATTTTCAAACCCTTAGATTGACCTAGTTTTGGAAAATCTTCAAAGTATTTTTAGAAAAATGTTTTAATGGTATATCTTTTCACCTAAGGAAGGGCTTGCACAAGCATGAGTTCAGTTTAATTTTGTTTAAACCTTACGTGGCCATGCTTGGCTTGAAAATTTCTTAATCATTTTATTAGGAAATACCTCTAATAACACAAAGTTTTTATAATCATTGATCTTGTTTAGATCAATGGGTATCGCATGCCCACAATTTCGAGATGCAAGGTTTTTAAATAATGCGGGCATGCGACCTGGTGACACATAGCCCTTACTTTTCTAAATTCCAGTGAACCATAAAATGAGTCATAAATTGTTAGGAACTTTTGTAGATTTGTCAGTAATTTTGTGCACGTTCTAGATTTCCCATGATTTCATTAGTTGAGTCACCAACAGAGATATGCCATTTTTCACCAAGAAGCGTCAACCATTGATTTCATTTGAATTAAGAGCTAGTGCTTTCCCACAAGAAGGAGATGCTCATTAGATAAATAATGCAGGGAAGTGTAAATTGGACAAGTGGCAAGGTCTAACAAGATGGGCCCACCATTCTCAAGGATGGATGTCTTCTATGGAAAGTGTTAGACAAGTTGGAATGGTTGGAGATTTTTATTCATCACTTTGGCCAACGTGGTGATAAGGATACCTAATTCTATAACCATTGATCTGTCAAGGATCAAAGGCTAGTGTATGCCCATAATTTGAAGCTGCATGAGAGATAAATAATGTGGGCAAGCAATTTTTTGATGTGTGTCAAGGTGGGGTCGAGTGATTTTAATTGTATGTTGCAGTGTGCCACACTATAAAATGATTGCTAATGTGTACTACCAGATGTGCCACTAAAGAAGTTTGATTTTCAAATGGAAGTAAAGTCTTATCAACCATAGATCTTTCAAAGATCTATAGTTAGTGCAATCCCACAATATGAAGCTGTAAGACAGATAAGAAAAGTGGGTATGTGCCTTTATGACGCATGTCACCGTGGGGCCAGATTATTGAAGAATGTTGAGTCACGCCATGTGGTCTGCCACTTATGCTTAGCTGGAAGAACTTATATTGTGGACGTGAAAGGTTTCAAAAATTAATGCAATAGTCAAATGAGTCAGAACACGCAAATTGAAAGCAGTCATTTCATTGGCCCAAGTGGATGATGTAAGCATAGAATGCAGAGTTGTTTCTGATCGTTGATCTTATCCTAATCAACGAAGGGTGCTTTCCCATAATTTGAATTTGAGTGAAGTTTAAACAAAGTGAGAATGCACCATGTAGACATGTGTCCATGGTGACATCTAAAATTTTAACTTAGAAGCTCTGTAGGGTATGATCAGTGTCGCCATAGATCTTTTGAAGATCGACAACTAGCACAAGCCCACAATTTAAAGATGTTTGTTAGATAAGAAAAGTGGGAATGCGCCAGCATGACACATGGAATGAATGATGTCAAGTACCTACTCACTCAGAAGAAGATACAGGATGTACTGGCATGGAATGTTGTTAGAAGGTGTGAACTCACATGGAGGTTTCCAATTGGTCAATATTGTTGACTGGATTTTGTTCAAAAGTGAATTAATCTGATCGTCGATCTTGTCTTGATCAATGAACGTTGCTTCTGTGCAATTCTAAGATGCAAGAAATTTAAGGAATGTGGTCAAGCGCTATTGTGACACATAAACTTATTTTTAAAAGCCATAAAGCTTGTCACTTTTCAAATTAGAGCCATCCAATTTGGTGAAAATCTATAGATGGGATTCAAACTTGGTTGCAAATTGGAGGTAACAGTTACTGAGAGTAAATATGATTCAAATTTTGTGTGTGTGATTTCAATGTATGAAAAGAACCCACAATCTCACCATTAATGAGCCACCAAAGCATAGAAAGAACATCAGGGCATGCCAAGTTTTCAGAGCCAGGGTATGAAATTTCTTAGCTAGCACTCTAGTAAAATTGCAAAAGATATCACATAGTGCAAAAGTGTGAGTTTTGGCAGGTAAGTACTCTGTGACTTTCTAAGAAATTCAAAATATCTGCTATTGTGAAATTTTTAGGGTTTTATTCAAAATGCCTCCCCAAAAAGAGTTCACAGTGCAAAAAGATTATTTGAAACGTTTTGTGCATGATGACTTTCTTGAACAATTCCCCTTATTAGTACATGAAATAACTAAGGGGAGGGAACTCATTCCAAAACATCCAAGAGTAGTTGTAGTAGAGGGTTTTTACGACAAAGTTAACTGGGTAAGAGATGCCCAGGTTTCCATGGGGGGTCTGGAGTTGTTCAAGAAATGGTTTTCAGAGCAAAAATTGGACGCTCCTATGAGAAATGTATGGTAGTTCAATATTGGTAAATTAACAGTCCCCATAGTTTTCTTTGATATTTATTTATTGATGGAAAGCCACATATGTTTCCCTTCATGTGCCCTTGAAAATAGGAATCGTTGAGCTCTTATGGCAGATAGGCACTATAGATGAGAAGGAATTATCTAAGAAGGGCACCTTCTTTCCAATTGTTACTATAGTACATGATTTTATCTTTGTTAGAAAAGGGTGGAAGCACCTTAATTTATTTTTGGATAGATATATCATGGCAGAGTCTCATGCCAAATTCATTGATCTTGAAGGATTCTATGATCTCTTAAGAGAGAGGGTGAAAGCTTCTTGTATGATACATCAAGTTTATTATCCAGAGGATATAATAAAAAATGTTTTCACATTGCAAGAACAAGAATTGAGGAAAGAAAAATGGATAGTATTTAGCAAGACCCTAGAGTTTGTTAATGCTTTTGACCCCTAGTATGACCCATTGAAAGACAAAAAATATTGGGGAGCCAAAATGCAAGCATTAATGAATAATTTTGTTGTAATCATCTAGACTGTGCATGTAAAGAAAGCCATTTATGTTGAGACACATCTAGAAGAGGCTACAGAGGCACAAAGAAGGATAAGTAGTAGAAATGTAGTGGCTCTTAGCCAATATACATTGCAGAGAAGGGCAGGTTATGTCATGATTCAAAATGTGCAACAGGCACCCCTTCATCAGAAGCCAAGGTCAAGAAGTCCATCTACAGCCAGCTCTCCAAAAAGGCAAAAATTAGAGCAGGGGTCTTCTTCTTCTCAAAAAGAGAAATACTTTCCAACACAATCCCCAATCTAGATAGATGATGAAGCATCTCTAAGGGAGAAGCTTAGACAAATGCGTGGAGAAGGGGATGTGATTGTTACTTCTATAGATTTGGATGTTGAAGAGCCACAAGAACCTCCTATACCTTCCTTGGACCTAACCATTGCTGATTACCAAGGTAAGGAAATTGATCCAATATTATCCCAAGCTTTTGAAAGGTTTATTAATGATGAAAATTTTGTAAATTCTAGGGCATTTTCTCAATTTTTGTGGAGATTAAACATGAGCAATTTTGAGAAGACTTGTGAGAAGATAAAAGTAGACCTAATCTAGATATTAAGGAAGAGGTAAAATCTAAATTTTTGAATGATTTTGCCCAGTTTACTCCTGATCCTGGGAGGAAAATAGTTAGATAGTCAGGAGTCCTCCTTCTACTGGAATGGGATATAGCAAATGTCATTTTTTTTTATTCAGTAAGAAAACAGAGGGACGTTCAATTGAAGACTGCTGAAGAAATACTACAGGCTCATAGAGGAGTCAAATTTAGTGATGATCACCAAGACCTTGTTATATGGTCTATGGAAAAGAGGGAAAATACCAGAATGCATGAGATTCCCATTGCAGAGCATACTGGTACATTGACAGTGTTTGGGGCTGGTGAGGTAGGTAGTAAATAAATAATTGGAATGGCATTAGAGATGCTAAAATTTGATAGCATAGTGTCTGGCGAAGAGGAAGATAAATTTTCCCAACTCAATGCTAGGTTTGAAGAAGTTTTGAAAGCATATGAGGAAAGGGGTATGCAGAGACAGTCACTAGAAAACAAAGTATCTCAAATGGAGAAGATCCTTGGGAAAAGAAAAGTAGGAGAATCTAGCAGACCCAGAATTGTATACCCTCGTAGGCCACCTATTGAACCCTTCAAGTCTACTCCAATTATTGAGGTACCTGATACTCCAGAAAGGCCTCAGTTCTATACTACAAAGGATTTTTAAGAGGAGAAGAATAAGTTGTATGCAATGCATGTAGAGCTTAACAATTAGCATGAAGAAAAATTTAGGGTATCATGTATTTAATAGACATGATAGAATGACCCACATTTTTTGATGAATTAGCGAGGATTTCAGCAATCAGGGACAGAGAGAAGTTCAGATATACTTGCTATGTGTATATTTGTTATTCATCTAACATATCATTAGATAGAAGGAAATTTTGATTTACTAACTAAGTTGCAAGGTTTTGATGATAAAAAAGATTCTTTCTATAGGAGATTAACTAAATTTTTTTCCAAGTATTTTGCAAAAATTTTGATTTATTCCCTTGTGCTCTAAAGTCAATTCATAAAATAAAGGAAAAGGAAGAATGGAAGAGGGAGCTAGATGAAGCCTTCTGTGAGAGAATAAATAAGGTTATAAATGAAGTGGGTCATCTGTTGTGGGCAATGACAAATGAGGAGTTGGTAAAAGTATAGTTATTCTATAATATCATCGGAAAAGATTTTGTTGATTTAGAGGCAAATGTAAATTCTTTAATAATTATACAAAGAGAAATTCTAAATTTTGATTGGCCAGACGACACTATTTATAATAAATGGAAGGAAGAATTCATGTCTACAGAGCAAATAAAAGGAGATGATGAGGTGGAAGATGGTGAAAAAGAAGAGAGTACAAAAGTAGAAGCCACCTTTGCTACTGATGATAAAGAAAGAGAGGATCCTGAGGTAGTAGGAGATGATTCATCACTGTCGCATTTGATGGCCACCTATCCCAAGGAACCAAAACAATAAGGGAATCCGATCAAAGTATTCTTGCCTTTCGAAAGAAAATAATAGAAGCGAACCCACAAAGGAGAGTTTGATGTATCAATTTTTCTATTATTCACAATTTAGTCCTTTTGTTACAGATGTATGTAAAAATATTTTTGAAGGACACCTGTTAGTCACATTTTCCCTTTGTTTGTTGCAACTCATGCCTATATAAATGAGTTTTCAAGGA
This sequence comes from Cupressus sempervirens, assembly GCA_028749045.1. Taxonomy (NCBI): domain Eukaryota; kingdom Viridiplantae; phylum Streptophyta; class Pinopsida; order Cupressales; family Cupressaceae; genus Cupressus; species Cupressus sempervirens. The sequence goes on along the minus strand of CM053788.1, from coordinate 279,718,921 downwards.
AATGTGAGGGTCCAAATTTTGTACAATTTTAAGTCTTTGAGAGAATACAGTTGGTCCAATAGTGTGTAGTTGTTTTGAGTTTATTTTCTAGTTATACTTTCTGAAGATATATTGAAATGACAGAACCAACAAGTTGTTCTATGTTGTCCTTTGAATTCTATTGGTCATTGTATTAGTCATTTGAAAGGATAATACAAAGGGGCATTTACACTATATTTGTGTCATCAATTTCTGTCTCCTTTTTATGGGTTTTTTTACTTTGAAGTCATTTTAAATAAGGTTTAATTTGGCTGAATGCAATCTGGATGTGTTGTATGCTGATATTACTATTGCTTTTAATTCAAGGAATTATGGAAATGCATCAATGAATCAGTAGGGTTTATGAGTTTATAGAAAGGATACTTCATAAGAATGGAAATGGGTGATTACAATTGATTAATTCATTTACAAGTTAATTGAATTATATCTCCCACCAATAGTCAATTTTCTACCTAATGGATAAGGCACTGGTCATATAAGTCAGAAGTGAACAAGGATAAATTCTATTGCTGCATATCATAACAATTATACAATCAAAATCATTTTTCATTCAATATTGTTCAAAGTTATAAGTGCTATTCAATGCTCATTTATATTTATTCTTTGAGTCTTTGGTAGCTACTATTTCCAAGAATATTTGTAAATTCAAGGAGAAAGATGATCAGATATGCTAATAAAGGATGCATAAAAGTTTGAGAACATTAAAAGAAGTGAAGTAAACTACTCATGTGTTAGTGGGTAATAGATGAGAATTAGAATGAAACTAAAAGAAGCTTTACACAATAGTTTACATTAGAATCATCCCTAGGTATACCCACCTTGGTTTTGCAGAGCCTAAAGAGTAGGAAACCACCAATGGTTTTGTTGAAGTTGGGTCCAAATAGTTTACTTATGTAGCTGATAATAGGAATTAGTTGATCCTTAGGTTATATGAGTAGTTTTTAGTAGCTGATAATGGGTCCATTTTGGTATTGAACATTTTTTTGTTCAGTAGTTTGCAAACCCCAACAAAATGGTGACTCTATTGGGGAATCACACTTAGTATTGTCATAAAAAGTGAATTATTAGAGATCTATGTCTCCTTGGGTAGAGTTGCAGATTTTCATGCTGTAGTTTCCTATGGATTTGGAATTTGTATACATTTTGCCCTAGATTGTCACTAAAGGATTTATTATTTGTTCAGTTCTTTTCCCTTTCTGATAGAGTGGGTGGTGACTCAAAAGGTTTTAACCAGTGTCAAGATTAAGAAATTTTTTTTCCCAAATTATGGAGAATAAAAGAGATAAACGAGAAAATGTGAGGAAAAACTTGGCCATCAAATTAAGAATTGATCTCCCTCCTAGAGGAAGATAGAATTGGGCTGTGAAGGGAAACCAGATGTAGAAAGGGGGCTATTCACAAGAGCAAGTAGTAGATAAAGATAATGCTCACCATTTTGTTGTTGAAATAGTGCCTTTCTCCAAAGGTTTGAGATCTCATCCAATTTTGTCTGATGATGATTTCTATAATACCCTTGAAATGATATGCTAAAAGAAGATTGTGCAACCACATGTATTTAGTCTAGAGGGTAGGACTAGTAACAATCTTTTCCAGTGTAGTAAAAACCCTTTCATGTTAGATTATTCCCCTAAAAAGGTTAGACCTAGACACTTAGAACCTGAAAGTTTTAATGATGAGAAAACATCTGGGTCTGAGTTCACTATCCCTAATCCTGATGAGAATGAAATTTTGAAAACACAACTTGCTGAACAAAAAGCTATAAATAGGAGATTTCAAAAAGAAAGGGAAGAAGTGATTACCAAGAACTATGAAGAAAAATAAGAATTACTAAGGCGAATTGCTGCTCTAAAGAAGAAAAATGAGATAACAGCTAGTGCATGGCAGCCTGAGATTGTGAGACAAGTTGAACAACTTAGGAGGCAAGAGCAGAAGTTGTTGGAGACTCAGAAAATGAATCTAGAGGGACCTGTGATATAGCAAGTTAAGAACTATACTGCTCTAGAAGTTGATAACAATAGAGTAAAAAATGTGGAACCTATTGTGGGGGCTAAGGACAAAGGAAAACAAAAGGAGATTGGTGTTAAGATCAATGAGCCAATAAAGACAGTTCAAATCCATGATTCTATGTCACTCTCTGATATTGAATTGGAAAAGAGAAGGAAAGAAAGGGATGCTTTAGCCAAGAGATTGGAGATCGCGGAAAATGAGGCTGCTATAGCTGAAATGAATAATAAGATCAAATTCTTGGAAAATACCAAGAAGTAGTATGTAGCTCTGCCTAAAGATAATAATGGATCTAATGATGCAAATCAAAAAACTACTAAGGTACCTTTTTCTTTCTTTTCTTCATCTTCATAGAAAATAGATCTCAACAAGTCTATTGGTGATGCTAGGACTAGTAACACTATGAGTAATAATAAGAAAGATAGTGCTAATCAGCTTAAGATTGATGTACAAAGGAGACCTATCCACTTAGAAGGTTATAGGAAAATATGTTTTGATGGGATCCCTAGTTTTCCTAATCCTAGACCATAAGAAATGAGGAAAATATTGCCTAAATTTGATGGAAATAATGTTATCTCTTGTGAGGATCATTTGAGGAGTTTTCTTGATATGATGAGTGATTATGAGGTTGAGGCTGAAGATGTCATTATGAAATTGTGTGTTCAGTCACTAACTGAAGATGGTAGAGAATGGTTCACGAGACTCCCTAAGTTATCTATTGTTGATTGGAAAGATATTGAATATTTTTTTAAAGAGCAATATGGTGACAAGAAAAATCAAAGTTATATTTTGAGTGAATTCAATAATATTAAGAGATTGCCTAATGAATCTATTACTGAATTCAACACTAGATTCTAGAAAAGGATGTACAAGCTAATGCAAGCCATGCAGATTGATGACAAGGTATGTTTGATTACTTATCTAAATGATTTTGATGGTAAAATGACATACCGGATTAGGGATAAGGAGCCTAGGACTTTAAGAGATGCTTTTAGAATTGCTATTAATATAGAAAATAACTTAAGGATTTTAGGGAGGTTAGAAAACAAAAGAGATGATCCTAGATTATTTGGGAATAAGGGAAATAGAAAAGAAGAACATAAAACTACTGGAGGAAAAAAGAAAGAGCCTAGTGAAATGAGTCAAATTCTAAATGCTATAAAAGGTTTGAATCTCCCTCAGGTAAAGAATGATGGGAACCCCACTAAAAATAGGGTCAGTTACCAATCAAATTTTAGTAGACAAAATAGATTGCAAAATTTCCCTTATGGTACTACTTGGAAGGATGGTCAGCCTAATGTTCCTCCCCCCCAAGAACACTAATAATAAAGTGACCCCTAATCCTTTATCCAAAAACTTTGTAAATTTGGTAGATGATCCTGAATTCACTACTAAACCTACATGGTGTTCTACTTGTCAACTACCTCATGCCCCTGAATATTGTGTAGTAGCTTTTTCATTTTTTGGAAATCACAATATAGTGGAAAATGTCAGGAATAGGAGGAAACCAATGATGATGTAGGATGTAACATGTTTGATTCACATTTTTTTGACAATGAAGGTTGTGACAGAGATGTAAATGATCAGAGATGTTTCCATAGTATCAATCAACAACAAGTATTTTCTAATGAAAGTGATGTTGAGGATAATGTGTGTAACATGTTAGGTTCAAAGGAAGAAGTGACCCTAAGAAAACCCTCTAGAGAAGAAATTGACCAAATTACTGCTAATATGGTGGCTCATGTTCAGACTAGAAGCATGGTTCAAGAAAATGAGGGGAATAAGGTAGCTAGTATTTTCATAAAGGGGACTGACCTTAAGAAAGGGAAAATTGTAAAACCAAAAGAGTCCCCTACTGTGAAGGGTAAATTTGCAAATAAAAAATGGCAACCAAGGAAAGGGATAACCCTAAGAATATAGAGTGCTCAAATAATATCTCCAAGAAAAGAGATAGGAAGATATCACAGAATGTCATTGAGCAAGATAAGAGTCATCATAATCCCTTGAGAACTTTGAATAAGCATGATGAGAAAGGGAATGTAAATAATGATAATCTTTCTGATTCCTCTATTGATATGTTTGCTTTTTTGTCTCAGATTAATATTAAGGTTCCTCTGTCTGAGTTATTGAGAATCCCAGAGCACTGAGATAAATCCATAGCATGGTTGGGGAATACTAATGTAAAGGTAAGTTGAGAATGTAATAAAAATCATGTTCCTAAAAGAGTGAAAAAGGAAAAGGTGAAGGAACAAGATATTGAAATGGTTGTATCTTAGATTCCTTAGATGTTTTTGGATAAATCTGTCAATGAATGTTTTGGAAATGTTGAACCATTTTTCTTAAGCATCCTAGTGAATGGTAAGACATTAAAGACTTGTATGATTGATTTTGGTGCTTCTAGTACTGTTATGCCTTTTGAGATAATGAAAGAATTGGGTCTGAAGGTTGACACTAGTCAAGGAAGATGTTGTTTCATGGATAAGAGGGAAGTTATAGTTATAGGCACTATTAGTGCCCTGCCCTATAGATTGATAGCTTGTCCAAATAAGGAACTCACTATGAGTGTACTAGTTGTTAACATACCACCTCAATATGGCATGTTATTATCTAGAAAATGGAGTGCTGCCATGGGAGGAAGTTTACAATGTGACCTATCATTTTCTACTTTTAATATTGATGGAAATTTTGTAAAGATCAATAGAGAACCAAAAAGCATATATATGATAGTAGAGGAAGTTGAGGATGATATGACAAATTTTGTGGATATAGATGTAAATACATTCAGAGCTGAGGTCCTAACTCTAAAGAAAAGTAAGAAAAAGTCTCAGATAGAGATGGAAGTTGATACAAATATGGATAAAGGTGACTTGTGGGCCATGTTCTTTGATGGTACTTATTGCAAAGATGGAGCAAGTGCAAGTATTTTATTAATTTCTCCTACTGGGGTAACTTACAAGTTTTCTTTCACATTCAATTTTCCCTGTACTAATAACATAGCAGAATATGAGGCTTTGTTGTTAGGACTTAGACTGGCTCATAAGCATGGGATAAAATGTATACATGTAATATGGCATTATGAGTTAATAATATCCCAGGTGAGAAATGTTTATGTGTCAAAGAATAAAAGATTAAAATAGTATAGAAATGCAGTATGGGAAATGATTGAGTGCTTTGATGTGTTTGGGATAATTTGGAAGGATAGATCCAACACTAAGATGGCAGATTTGCTGGAAAATATGGCAATAAAACCTAATGATATTACATTTGCTGGTATATCTAAAATTGAAACTCGGATCAAGCCTTCTATTCCTGAAAATGTCCGAAATTGGCAAGTATTTGAGGATGATAAAGATATTTTAAGGTTTTTGAATTGTGAGTATATGTTATCAGGGAAAGAAATTGATTGTGCAACATATGTGGAAAACATAGATGGAAAAGATATTGTTTTTTGATAAGAAGTGGTGTAATTGAAAACAAACAAAACACCAAAAGGTTTAGTTGTCCTAGAAACTATTTTTGACAATCATGATAGATCTCAAATGGATAATAGTGAATATAATGCTAAGGATTTAGAGGAGATAAATTTGGGAACTAAGGAAACCCCTAAGAAGGTATATATTGGTAAAAAATTGTCTCCTAAGATAAGACAGGGTTTGATAGATCTACTAAGGAAATATAGACATGTGTTTGCATGGTCGTATGGTGATCTAAAGGCCTATAGGGAAGATTTATTTCAACATGAAATCCCTTTGAAATGAGATGCTAAGCCTTTTAGACAAAAACAAAGGCCAATAAATCCGACCTTGGCTCCCAAAATGCAAGAAGATTTGATCAAGTTAAGAGATGCTAGGATTATAAAGCCTATTAGACATTCTTCTTGGGTATCCAATCTAGTACCAGTAAGAAAGAAAAATGGAGATATAAGGTTATGTGTTGATTTTAGGAATCTCAACATATCTTCATTAAAAGACAATTATGGTTTACCCAATATGAAAGCCATGTTGCAAAGGGTCACTGGTTCAGAATTGATGTCCATGATGGATGGGTTTTCAAGATATAATCAAGTGGTTGTCAAAGAATCAGAATAGTTTAAGACTACTTTCACTACTCTATGGGGTACATATGTTTATGTCAAGATGTCTTTTGGGCTTACTAATGCTAGAGCTACTTTCCAAAGGGCCATGGATGTGGCTTTTTCTGATATTATTGAAAAATTTATAGCTGTGTATTAGGATGACCTTACTGCTTACTCCAAGGATGAAAATGATCATTGCATGCACCTAGAAAAGGTATTTATCAGAGCCCTTAAATATGGAATATCTTTCAATCCAAGGAGATGTAACTTTGGTGTCATTGTTCAGGAAAATTGTTAGGACATTTAGTTGGCAAGCATGGAGTGAGGATTGACCCTGAAAGGGTAGAAGCAATAGATAAGATTTAGAAACCCAAGAGTGTCAAAGGCATCCAATCATTTTTTGGAAAAATCAACTTTCTTAGGAGATTTGTGACAAATTTTGTAGAAATTAGTAGGCCCACATCAAAAATGCTAAAGAAAGGATCTGAGATAAAATGTGATGGTGAACCTAGTATTGCATTTCAAAAAATTAAGCAAGCTATTAAAGATGCCCATATTCTCAGAGCTCCTAATTATGATAACCCAATGCATATATTTTCTTTTACCTCATTCCACACTGTTGCTGCAGTACTGTTACAGAAACATGAAGAAGGTTATGAACAACCAATTGCATTCTTTAGCAAGTCATTGCAAGCAACTGAACTAAAGTATGATATTAATGAAAAATAGGTATATGCATTGGTCAAAGGAGTGAAGGCCTTTAGATGTTATTTAATGGGGGCTACAGTTATTTCTTTTGTCCCTACTACTGTTGTGAAGGACATTTTCTCACAACAAGAGGTATCTGGTAGGAGGTGTAAGTGGATCAATATAATACAAGAATTCAACATTGACATCTAGATTACTAAACTGGTCAGAGGTCAAGGTTTGGCCAAGTTGATGACAAAAGAAAGTCTAGAGGCAAACCAAATTAACCAATTGGTTGACAATTGTAGAGAAGACCCCTGTGATATGGACATTTTTGATTGGTACAAAGATGTAATCTATTATTTGCAAACAATAAAATCCCCACTTGAGTTAACTGATAATCAAAAGAGATCCCTTAAGTTCCATGCTATAATATATGCTATAGTACAAGGATAGTTATGGTGGAGAGACATGGAAGGAGTACTTTTGAAATGTGTAGATGAAATTTAGGTTGTGAGAATTTTGAAAGATATGCATGAAGGTGTATGTGAAGGTCATTACATGGCTAGAACCACAACCCACAAAGTCCTTAGATCTAGTTTTTGATGGCCAACACTTTTCAAAGATGCTCATGAATTTGTTAAGACATGTGATACTTGTCAAAGATTCAGTGGAAAGTTGAAATTTTCTAGGAATTTACCATTAAGACTTGTAGAGGTACAGGCACCATTTCAGTAGTGGGGGATTGATTTCATAGGTGAAATTTCAAACAAGTCCAGTGGTGAACATTCCTGGATTCTAGTGGCAACTGATTACTTCACTAAATGGGTTGAAGCAATCCCTATCAAGAATGCTACAAGAAAAGTGGTGATCAATTTCATCTTGAACAACATTATAACTAGATTTGGTTGCCCATAGAAAATAATAACTGATAATGCTATGTGTTTTAGATCTGATGAATATAAAGAATTTTGCAAAAAATATGGCATTACAGAATATACATCTTCACCTTATCATCCTCAAGGGAATGGTCTGGCAGAATCTAGCAATAAGAGTATACTAAAGATATTAAGAGGATTTTAGGGGAAAAAAAGAAGGCATGGGATTCAAAATTGCCATTAGCCATGTGGGCTGATAGGGTTATTGTAAAAAGGGCCATTGATTGTGCCCCATTTGACTTGGTTTATGGTATACAGGCTAGACTTCCCCAGAATAATCTAAGGGAGATGTATAAATTCATTCAGCTATATGAAGATGATATTATTGATGTGATGCAACTCAGAATAGATGACATTAAATAGTTAGAAGAGACAAGAAGAGATTCCTCTGCTCAGAATGCTAAGTTCCAATCACAGATGAAGCACTTATACGATAAAAAGGCCATTGAGAGAAAGTTTGAAATATGAGACATGGTACTGATGTGGAATGCTAGATTGGAAGATAAAGGAAAGCATGGTAAATTTGACCCAATCTAGCTTGGTCCATATACAATTTGTGATAGAAATGGAGAAGATTCATATTTTTTGAAGGATTTAACTGGAGGTATTATTGAATTGCCAGTTCATGGATAGCTCTTGAAGAGGTACTTTTCTTGAAGTATCTATTTTCTATGAACAATAGTTTTAGGGTTTTTGGTGTTTTTGTACATTCTATATATTTTGTAAATCCCTATAAATAGTCTCTCTATATAGTGTGGTTTCCTTTTTTTTTTTTTGTGTTGCTTTGTGCTCTTTGAAAAAGTTGTCATCCTTGTACCAAGTATGTGGTCTACTCTCCCAAAAATTCTGAATTCTTGCATAGACTCAAGTAGTCTATCATCCCCAAATAGAGCCACTGTTGGTCTAATTTTTCACATTTGCAAAAATTATGAAAAATTTAGTGAAAAATCATTTGAGTCTTTAAATATTACAAATTAGGGTTTTGTTCCTTGTATTTTCAAACCCTTAGATTGACCTAGTTTTGGAAAATCTTTAAAGTATTTTTAGAAAAATGTTTTAATGGTATATCTTTTCACCTAAGGAAGGGCTTGCATAAGCATGAATTCATTTTTATTTTGTTTAAACCATACGTAGTCATGCTTGGCTTGAAAATTGCTTAATAATTTTATTAGAAAATACCTCTAATAACATGAAGATTTTATAATTGTTGATCTTGTTCAGATCAACAGGTATCACATGCCCGCAATTTGGAGATGCAAGGTTTTTAAATAATGCGGGCATGCGACTTGGTGACACGTAGCCCTTATTTTTTTGAATTCCAATGAACCATAAAATGAGTCATAAATTGTTAGGAACTTTTGTAGGTTTCTTAGTACTTTTGTGCACATTTTGGATTTCTTGCGATATCATTGGTTGAGTCACGAACAAAGATATGTCATTTTTTACCAAGAGGCATCAACCATTGATTTCATTTGAATCAAGGGCTAGTGCTTTCCCACAAGAAGGAGATGCTCATCAGATAAATAATTAGGGGAAGTGGAAATTAGACAAGTGACAAGGTCTAACAATATGGGCCCACCGTTCTCAAGGATGGATGTCTTCCGTGGAGAATGTCAAACAAGTTGGAATGGTTGGAGATTTTTATTTATCACTTTGGCCAATGTGGTGATAAGGATACCTGATTCTATAATCATTGATCTGTCAAGGATCAAAGGCTAGTGCATGCCTACAATTTGAAGCTACACAAGAGATAAATAATGCGAGCAACCAATTTTTTGATGTGTGGCAAGGTAGGGTCGAGTGATTTTAATTGTATGCTATAGTGTGCCACACTGTAAAATGATTGCTAATGTGTATTGCCAGATGTGCCACTAAAGAAGTTTGTCTGCCAAATGGAAGTGAAGTCTTATCAGCCATAGATCTTTCAAAGATCTACAATTAGTGTAATCTTGCATTATGAAGCTGCAACACAAATAAGAAAAGCAGGTATGCACCTTTGCAATGCATGTTACCGTGGGGCCAGATTATTGCAGAATGTTGAGTCATGCCATGTGGTCTGCCACTTATGCTTAGTTGGAACTACTTATATTGTGGGCATGAAAGGTGTTAGAAATTAATGTGATAGTCAGATGAGTTAGAACATGCAGATTGAAAGAAGTCATTTCATTGGCCCAAGTGGATGATGCAAGTGTAGAATGTACAGTTGTTTCTGATTGTTGATCTTATCCTAATCAATGAAGGGTGCTTGCCTGCAATTTGAATTTAAATTAAGTTTAAACAAAGTGGGAATGCGCCATGTAAACATGTGTCCATGGTGACCTCTAAAATTTTAACTCAGAAGCTCTACAGGGTATGATCAGTGTCACCATAGATCTTTTGAAGATCGACGACTGGTGCAAGCCCACAATTTTAAGATGCTCATTAGATAAGAAAAGTGGGAATGTGCCAGCATGACACGTGGAATGAATGATTTCAAGTACTTGCTTTCTCAAAAGAAGATACAAGATCTGCTAGCATGAAATGTTGTCAGAAGGCATGAACTCATATGGAGGTTTTCCATTGGTCAATATTGCTGACTAGATTTTTTTCAAAAGTGAATTAATCTGATCATCGATCTTGTCTTGATCAATGAACAATGCTTCCCCGCAATTCTAAGATGCAAGAAATTTAAGGAATGCGAGCAAGCACTATTGTGACACATAGCCTTATTTTTAAAATCCATAAAGCTTGTTGCTTTTCAAATCAGAGCCATCCGATCTGGTGAAAATCTATGAATGGGATTCAAACTTGGTTGCAAATTGGAGGTAATGGTTACTAAGAGTAAATATGATTCAAATTTTGTGTGTGTGATTTCAATGTATGAAAAGAACCCATGATCTCACCATTAATGAATCACCAAAGCACAAAAAGAACATTAGGGCATAAAAAGTTTTCAAAGCCAGGGCACAAAAATTCTTAGCTAGCACTCGAGTAAAATTGTAGAAGATATCACATAGGGTAGAAGTGTGAAATCTGGCAGGTAAGTACTCTGTGACTTTCTAAGAAATTCAAAGTATCTGCTGTTGTGAAATTTCTAGGGTTTTATTCAAAATGCCTCCTTGAAAAGAGTTCACTAGGCAAATAGATTATTTGAAATGTTTAATGCACGATGACTTTCTTGAACAATTCCCCTTATCAGTACATGAAATAACTAAGGGGAGGGAACTCATTCCAAAACATCCAAGAGTAGTTGTAGCAGAGGGTTTTTATGACAAAGCTAATTGGGTAAGAGATTCCCAGGTTTCCATGGGGGGTCTGGAGTTGTTCAAGAAATGGTTTTTAGAGAAAAAATTGGACACTCCTATGAGAAATGTATGGGAGTTTGATATTAGTAAATTAACAGTCCCCACAATTTTCTTTGATAGTGATTTATTGATGGATCTAGCAAAGAAATATGATCCAATTACAGGGTGGGTAAAAAACCATGCTAGAGTGAATCTGTTTAGGGTTTCTCCTGAATTATTTAGTGAGGTTTTCAACCTCAATCCTAACCATGCCATAAATGAAACTACTAACATAGATGACCTTCAAGCAAGGTATGATGCACAAATAATTTACCTAAGAATAGGGCCACTACAAGAGCATGCTGCTAAAATTGGCACTTGAGAAGACATTTCAACCTGAGAGCTCAAGCACTATATTCTTCTCTTTGAAAAATTTTTGGTATAGATGAGGTCGATCAAATTCCAAGCTCAATTGTTCTCATAATGGCTCAAACCCTTCAATTTGGAATGAGTACTATTCTAGATTTTTCTACTTTCCTTGCAAAAGAAATTCACAATGGCCTGGTGGGGATAGCAAGGGGAAAATTGGACAAACCATTCTATTGGTATTCATTTCTTATTTATGCATGCTTGTACAAGGGATTCACCTTTTTCTCCAATGGTATGGAGCTAGAAAAAACTAGGGATGGAGAGAGAAATCCAGTGCAGCTATGGAGTGTAGATATGACTTCAGAAGCTACAGATGCTAGCTATGTGAGATTTGATAGATGTTTTTCTTCGAAGCTTAGGTTACTTTTGAAAGGTGACAGCCCTAGAATTCCACAAGAATTGTTGGAATTCATTAGACCTAAAGACCATGCACAAGGACTATTGGTCAGTCATAATTGGGGGAATATAATCCCTTATAGTGTTTCAACTCTAATAAGAGTATATGGTTTTGTGGGAAAGCCACATGTGTTTCCCTTTAATATGCCCTTGAAAATAGGAATCACTGAGCTCTAATGGCAGATAGGCACTATAGATGAGAGGGAATTATCTAAGAAGGGCACCTTCTTTCCAATTTTTACTGTAGTACATGATTTTTTCTTTGTCAGAAAAGGGTTGAAGCACCTTAATTTGTTTTTGGATAGATATAACATGGTAGAGTCTCATGCCAAATTCATTGATCCTGAAGGATTCTATGATCTCTTAAGAGAGAGGGTGAAAGCTTCTCGTATGATACATCAAGTTTATTATCCAGAGGATATAATAAAAAATGTTTTCAAATTGCAAGAACAAGAATTGAGGAAAGAAAAATGGATAGTATTTAGCAAGACCCTAGAGTTTATTAATGCTTTGACCCCCAGTATGACCCATTGAAAGACAAAAAATATTGAGGAGCCAAAATGCAAGCATTAATGAATATTTTTGTTGTGATCATCTAGATCGTGAATGAGAAGAAAACCATATATGTTGAGACACATCTAGACAAGGTTGCAGAGGTACAAAGAAGGATAAGTAGAAAAAATGTAGTGGCTCTTTGCCAATATACATTGCAGAGAAGGGCAAGTTATGTCATGATTCAAAATGTGCAATAGGCACCCCTTCATTAGAAGCCAAGGTCAAGAAATCCATCTATAGCCAACTCCCCAAAAAGGAAAAAATTAGAGCAGGGGTCTTCTTCTTCTCAAAAAGATAAATACTCCCCAATCTAATCCCTAATCTAGATAGATGATGAAGCATCTCTAAGGGAGCAACTTAGACAAATGGGTGGAGAAGGGGATGTGATTGTTACTTCTATAAATTTGGATGTTGGAGAGCCACATGAACCTCCTACACCTTCCTTGGACCTAACCATTATTGATTACCAAGGTAAGGAAATTGATCCAATAGTATCCCAAGCTTCTAAAAGGTTCATTAATGATAAAATTTTTGTAAAATCTAGGGCTTTTACTCAGTTTTTGTGGAGATTAAACATGAGCAATTTTGAGAAGACTTGTGAGAAGATAAAAGTAGAACAACTAGACAAACTTGATCTAGATATTAAGGAAGAGGTAAAATCTAAATTTTTGAATGATTTTTCCCAGTTTACTCCTGATGCTAGGAGGAAAATAATTAGATAGTCAGGAGTCCTCCTTCTGTCGGAATGGGATATAGAAAATGCCATTTTTTTTATTCAATAAGAAAATAGAGGGATGTTCAATTGAAGATTGCTAAAGAAATACTATAGGCTCATAGAGGAGTTAAATTTAGTGATGATCACCAAGCCCTTGTTATATGGTCCATGGAAAAGAGGGAAAATACCAAAATGCATGAGATTCCCACTACAGAGCATACTGGTACATTGACAGTGTTCAACGCTGGTGAGGTAGGTAGTAAACAAATAATTGGAATGGCATCAGAGATGCTTAAATTTGGTAGCATAGTGTCTAGCCAAGAGGAAGATAAATTTTCCCAACTCAATGCTAGGTTTGAAGAAGTTTTGAAAGCATATGAGGAAAGGGGTATGCAGATACAGTCACTAGAAAACAAAGTATCTCAAATGGAGAAGATCCTTTGGAAAAGAAAAGTAGGAGAATCTAGTAGACCTAGGATTGTATACCCTCATAGGCCACCTATTGAACCCATCAAGTCTACTCTAATTATAGAGATACCTGATACTCCAGAAAGGCCTCAGTTCTATACTACAAAGGATTTTTAAGAGGAGAAGAATAAGTTGTATGCAATGCATGTAGAGCTTAACAATCATCATGAAGAAAAATTGAGGTAGGGTATCATGTATTTAATAGATAGGATAGAATGGCCCACATTTTTTAATCAATTATCAAGGATTTTAGCAATCAGGGATGAATTGAAGCAAAATGAAGCTATATTTAGACCCATTGTATAGAAGTGGATAGAGAGAAGTTCAAATATCATTGCCATGTGTATATATGTTATTCATCTAACATATCATCAGAGAGAAGGAACTTTTGATTTACTAAATTAGTTGCAAGGTTTTGATGATAAAGAAGATTCTTTCTATAGGAGATTAACTAAATTTTTTTCCAAGTATTTTGTGGAAAATTTTGATTTATTCTCTTGTGCTCTAAAGTCAGTTGATAAAATAAAGGAAAAGGAAGAATGGAAGAGGGAGCTAGATGAAGCCTTCTGTGAGAGAATAAATAAGGTTATAAATGAAGCAGGCCATCTATTGTGGGCAACGACAAATGAGTAGTTGGTAAAAGTACAATTATTCTATAATATCATTAGAAAAGGTTTTGTTAATTTAGAGGCAAATGTAAACTCTTTAATAACTATACAAAGAGAAATTCTAAATTTTGATTGGCCAGAGGACACTATTTACAATAAATGGAAGGAAGAATTCATGTCTACAGAGCATATAGAAGGAGATGATGAGGTGGAAGATGATGACAAAGAAGAGAGTACAAAAGTAGAAGCCACCTCTGCTACTAATGATAAAGACAAAGAGGATCCTCAAGTAGTAGAAGATGATTCATCACTGTCACATTTGATGGCCACCTATCCCAAGGAACTAGAACAATAAGGGAATCTAATCAAAGTATTCTTGTTGTTTCTAAGGAAATAATAGAAGCAGACCCACAAAGGAGAGTTCGATGTATCAGCTTTTTTTTTATTCACAGTTTTGTCCTTTTGTTACAAATTTATGTAAAAATCTTTTTGAGGAACACCTGTCAGTCACATTTGCCCTTTGCTTGTTGCAACTCATGGCTATATAAATGAGTTTTCAAGGCAATGTGAGGGTCCAAATTTTGTACAATTTTAAGTCTTTGAGAGAATATAATTGGTCCAATAGTGTGTAGCTATTCTAAGTTTATTTTCTAGTTGTACTTTCTGAAGATATATTGAAATGACAGAACCAACAAGTTGTTCTGGGTTGTCCTTTGAATTCTATTGGTCATTGTATTAGTCATCTGAAAGGATAATACAAAGGGGCATTTACACTATATTTGTGTCATCAATTTATGTCTCCTTTTTATGTGTTTGTTTACTTTGAAGTCATTTTAAATAAGGTTTAATTTGGCTAAATGCAATTTGGATGGGTTTTATGTTGATATTACTGTTGCTTTTAATTCAAGGAATTATGGAAATGCATCAATGAATTAGTAAGGTTTATGATTTTATAGAAAGGATACTTCATAAGAATGGAAATTTGTGATTACAATTGATTAATTCATTTATAAGTTAATTCAATTAGATCTCCCACCAATAGTCAATTTTTTGCCCAATGGATAAGGCACTGGTCATATAAGTCAGAAGTGAACAAGGATAAATTTTGCTACTACATATCATAACAATTATACAATCAAAATCATTTTTCATTCAATATTGTTCAAAGTTATAAGTGTTAGTCAATGCTCATTTATATCTATTCTCTGAATCTTAGGTAGCTGCTATTTCCAGGAATATTTGTAAATTCAAGGAGAAAGACAACCAAATCTTCTAATAAGGGATGCATACAATTTTGAGCACATTAAAATAAGTGAAGTAAACTGCTCATGTGTTAGTGGGTAATAGATGAGAATTAGAATGAAACTAAAAGAAGCTTTACACAGTAGTTTACATTAGAATCATCCCTAGGTATACCCACCTTGGTTCTGCAGAGCCTAAAGAGTAGGAAACCACCAATGGTTTTGTTAAAGTTGGGTCCAAATGGTTTACTTATGTAGATTATAATATCAATTAGCTGATCCTTAGGTTATAGAGTAGTTTTCAGTAGCTGATAATGGGTCCATTTTGGTATTGAACATTTTGTTGTTCAGTAGTTTTCAAAACCCAATAGTGTATACCGATTCTTTCACCATGTTTTGCTCCTCTCTTGTCAACTTATTAAAATCAATACTTTTAAGTCTTGACAAGTCTGCATTGTCCCTAATCTTGTCACATATTTTTCTAAATCAGATTTAGTGGTATGACTTACCACTCTAAACTAGCTAGTGTCCTCTGATTCAATTCTCTCCTCATCTAACTCTAGAGGTGCCACATATTTTCTCCTCTACTTATTTTTAGTTTGTCCTCCTTGCTCTATGGCTTTCTTCTTTTCTTGTTCCTTGGCCACCTTTTTTGTAGAGCTTGTATCTTTCTTGGTGGTAGGTTTGGCTAGGCTTGGCTTACCCTTCTTTTTTCCTTTAAGTTGTGTTGCAAGGTACTTTTGTGCTTTCCTTTTCTTTGGCTCTGCTTTAGGTGCTTCCTCTTCCTGCTTGACACCTTCTTTTTCTTTAGCATCCTCACCCATGCCTTGGGTTAGTGCTAGTGGATCCTACCCCTATTTCTCTTCATCTTCATCTTCCTCTTCATCATCATCTTCTTCTTCTACTTCTACTGAGCCTTCACCAAATTTTTCCTTAACCTTCTTCACTAATTTATCCTTTTTCTTAAGTGTAGAAGTAGTCTCTAACTCCATATCTACTTTAGATCTCACCACATCATATGTGCCAAAATGTGGGGCACTCTTATCTACTTCCTTAGCTATCAAGGTTGTAATTACTATAGATGCTTCATCAATATTTATTTCATACCCAAGAGGTCTAAGTCATCTTATCCTTGGTATGGCTGCTTGGATGTAGGTATAGTTAATATCAAGAAGAAAACAAGTATCATTTATGTATTGTTCCACAAGTGAGACTGGAATCCTAAGTCTCTATTTCATTAATTTCTTGAAATCTTCAAAGTAGCTAGTCATGAGTATCTCAAAATTGGCTCCCATTTGTTTAGTGTATTCATTCACCTGGGCTACTATGGACCTGTTTGTCTTCCAGCTGACTTTTCCAAAAGAGGGGAATTCATTCTATACATAGAAGAATATATATATTAGAATTGCTCTGAATTTACATTGGACTCCCTTTTTTCTCCTTATAGCTCCCAAATTCTTATTGATCTATTGTAGTTGTAGTTTTGCTAGATCATAGGTATGATCATTTTTAACAAGTTTACAACCAACATCTACTACAATACATGGAACACTATTGAGTCTGCTAGATTTGTAGAATTTATGGGAAATGACTCTGACAACAAAATCAATAAGAGGATCCTTAATAGTATTAATGGTCATGCCTCTCTTTTTCCACTTGGCTCTGATATTCTTCTCAATGGCTTCTTTGGAGTCACTTCTTAGGATTTTAGGCTAATCTAAGGTTGGATACCCTATTACCCTATGAACAATCCTTTTTGATATTCTAACTAGCCCATCTTTTAACCACAAGCTACCATCATGTATCCTACTCAAAATAATTTTGATCCATTCGGTCTTAAAAATAGTAGGGAACTCTATGGCATGGGTTAAGCCCTTCTTCTCAATGATTTGATATTCTTCTTTAAAGACTCCATTCTCACATAATCTATCATATGCCTCCTTTATCTCCATGTCTTCAATAGCACCAATCTTACAATTATAGCATCTCCTAACATCTTGAACCATTACTACCTTAGGAGGAATTATAGACAAGGCTCCGATAGGGTCATTCTTATATGCAACTTCAAGGATAGGTCAAAAATCAAGCTGTCTGACTTCATTTGACACTAACTAAACTTCAAACGACTCTTTATCCTAATGTTTCCTAGAACTAGAGGCCATTTCTTCAAACTAGGGTTTAAACATATAGAAATTTTAAAACTATGTAGCTCAACACAAGTATAAATGCATTGAATCATTGAAAATGTGCTAAATATGTGTAGAAATCTGCTCAAATACTCAAAATTCTACTTGGAAATTGTTCTACACTCTTCTCATTCTTTGCTCTTTGTTCATGATGGTGAAAAATGATTCAAAATGTGATCATATATCCTTATTTCATAGCATTTAATTCTTAGTGCATTTACAACTATCCACTCAACTCCTTAAGCAATTCTACTTTACTTAGCTTCAATTGGAATTTCCCTTTACTCGACATCCACTACTAACTCAACTGCAACTAACCACTCGGCCTCTACTGACTTTGGCAAACAACTTGGAATGTACTATGTATTTACTCAAAATTTGAGAATAACTTTTCTTACTCAACAACACTTGTGAAAATTTGAAGTTTTAACTTTGCATCTCAATTCATGGTGATCTATCCTTTTCAGTACTTACTTGTCTAGGAATTGATGTATGATAAATCTTTGTATATCAGTCCCATATACCTTCTTTTTCTTAATTAGATGAAGTGTGACCACTTGATCTTTTAGGTGAAGTGATCTCTTCATTGGATGTGTTGCCTTCATCTTTCTCCTTCCAAGTTTTATTCATTTTCCTCTGATGTGTTCAACATCTACTTTCCCTTTTCTTTTGTTGAACTTTGAGTTGGGTGCCTTTGACTTTGTTGGGAAATTCTTGCTGATGTGACCAATTTTCAAACAACTAAAACATGTAGTTTAGCTCAGCCACCTACTATAGTTTACACTGAAATGTGTTCTTATGTAGTCTTCAGGTGTGTGTCCATACTCTTGATAGTAGTGACAACTTTTCCTAGTGTTGTAGTCCCAATCTTAGTGATGTCCATAATTATTTGACCTTATTGGTTGATTAGGTATCCACATAGGCTTTGATCTGCACTCAAAAGCTCTATGCCCATACTTCTTGCAATTTTAGTAGTGGCCTTCAAATCTTGGTGTCCTGATGGTTCTAGTTTTGTAGTCATGTACTTGATGTCCTTGCTTTTTGCACTTGTGATAGTGACCCATATTTTTAGGTTTGGCATGTTGATTGGTATTCTTGCTCCTATACACATTAGAGATATGAACCTTTTTACCACAAAAATTATAAGTGGGTTTAGTGTTCTTACATTTTTCATTCTTTTCTTTTGCAGTATTGGATGACTCTCCTTTTTTAGTGTTGGTGTATCCTAGTCCTAAAGTCTCATTGCTAGATCTTGGTGATTTTAGTAGCTATTCAAAATAATTGATGGCTTCATTAGGTTTTTTGAAGCTCTATAAAATCTCTTTTTTTCTTTTCAAGTCATTTTGAAATTGTTCATTTTGCATCTTCAGTGTGGAGATTTCAATGTCTTTAACATTCAACTCATGATGTGTAGTCATCATCTGGCTTAGAGTGTCTAGTTGCATGTTGGAAATTCTTGCAAGCTCAATTGATTTTTCATTCAATTTGTTGGTAAGGTTTCTCTTATCTTCTTCTATCATATCCTTATCTTCAATGGCTCTTTTCTTCTATTCAGTCACTTCACAAAGCATCATGGCTTGAGATTCTGAGATTCTTGTTCAATTTTGAGAGTTCTAATATCTTCTACTTGAGTTCTATTCTTCTCCATCAAGTCTAGTATTGCTGCATTGAACTCCTTGGAATCTCCATTTTCAAATACTTTTGAGGTTTCAATCTCATTGTACTATGTGTCATTCTTAGCTATGG
Organism: Cupressus sempervirens; assembly: GCA_028749045.1. Classification (NCBI taxonomy): domain Eukaryota; kingdom Viridiplantae; phylum Streptophyta; class Pinopsida; order Cupressales; family Cupressaceae; genus Cupressus; species Cupressus sempervirens. The sequence goes on along the minus strand of CM053788.1, from coordinate 279,699,571 downwards.
AAATATTTCTTCTTCTCTTTAAGGATTTCCTCAGTTCTTCCCTAGCTTCTTGCAGAGAATGTAAAATGAGTTATATCTCAATTTCCTGGTTCTATATGATCTTCCCAAGTTTGTAGACCTTCATTTCCAGATCTTTTATTCAAGTTGTAAGGCTTCTTTTTAGAAGAACTTGGCTCTAATACCAATTGTTGAAATTTACAAGTGGGAAGATTTACTTCTAAGAGGGGGGGCGAATCAGAAGTAAAACACTTTAACCTCTAAAACTTTTAACTGAGATTATTCACATGCATCTAACACATATAATTAACATAAAAGTAAAGACATGCATGAAAATAGATAACACAAGAATTTTGGTCACCCAAAAACCCTCCAAAATGAGAAAGTAAAATTGGGGTGGGGATGACACCCACAACTTATCGTTGGAGCAATATGTAATTGGTTAAGGTTACAAAGTTTGACCATCAACAATGGTCTACCCTATGAAAGGCCTACCCTATTAAAGGATTTACACCCTATTAAAAGTGACCTATCTAAAGGATTTACAAACATTCACTTGGAATGTCACCCTATTAAAAGATTTAACACCTTGTTAAGGGTTCTACTAAATAGCTATTAAGCCAACCTATCTTCATAGGGTTTTCATTCTCCTAATACAATAGCTAGAAAGTATAGTAGAATGTCCTGATCTGATGACTTACAATCTTCAATTATTGATTTCAGGTCCTTGTTCTACTCAATATGTTCAAATCCTTCCTAATCTGATATATCTTTGTTCAAAGTTTTGATGCTCTATTCTAACCAACTAGATTCTGCAATGTTGTTCCTCCTCTAAGTCTTCTCACCCCTTCCAAAACTTTGCTAACATTCACTTATGCATTCCTACATGACCTCTTACACTTTTCCACTATTGAATTATGGGGTTTTAACCTTCTTATAAAGGTTTTCAAGACTTAGGGTTAGGTATGAATCTACGATTGAGATTCATCCATCCTTCCCACTCAAATGTTTACACTTTTCTTAGTGGTTGCATGCTTTATCCATTTTTTTGATTGGTTGCATGCTGATTACATAGGGAATGTAATAGATTTGATCTTATCTTTTAGATCCTTCAAGATTCATCTTGAGTCAACTCAAAAATGGTTTACATCTGAGTTTACAAAGGCACAAACTCATATGTTGATTCTGTGTTACTCAACACTTACTAATTGCTGATGCTCAACACATATAGGAATTTTGTCTTGCTCAGCTCCTATAGTAACTCTATCTTTCTTGGCATTGATACTTTACTTGGCACCTATAGTGACTTGACATCACTTGTCACTTGACACTTGTGATAGGTCAACACTGGGGCAAAAAATAATAAAGAATTAATTATTTATAATGAAGTTTGGTGGGTCTATACATGTCAATCCAAGAACGTAAGCTTGTGAAAGGTGTCTGAGCAATATGCTATCAAGGGATGTTAGTTGTGAAATGAGGGATTATGAATGCAACTACAACATGAAAAATTGAATCTATGAAAACTAAAGAAATCCCAAGGACAAGAACTATCACTTCCTATTGACAGGAACATCAAAAACATAAATAAACATTTAAGAAATAACAATGATAAAAAATGTGATAATTCAAAGATCCAATGAAAATTTATCTAGAAGAAATAATAGATTACTATGCAAATCTAATGTAGCTTTAATATTCTATACAAAAATAGTTTCTTACATGAATTCAATCAAAGACAATAACAATGAAAAATCGGTAAACTATTTCTCTTAGCCTATAACATTAATCAAACTACATAAGCATTCAAACAAATTAATTCTAATTCTAAAATGAAAACTTAATAACTCACCATGCTACAAATATTGAAATACAAATTACACGTGCTATAATTATATTAAAAAAATCACAAGCATCCTAAGCAGTGGGCCCTTCCTCCTCAGTCTGCTAAGTGATGGAATTAAAATGCTTCTCCCTTAAACAATTTCACTCATGCAAGGTCTATATTATTGATCAGAATGTTTTTCATATTACCTATTCTCTACTCGAGCTAATATATATATAGATTCGAGATCATAAAAAATGATATTTAATGTTGCTTGAAAATAGAACAACTTGGTTTTGGTCGATAACACTATGTATCATCTTAAAACAATGTTGTTATAATAACGTACACAAGGGATTTACACCCATAGCTTTTTTCAGCACCACTATTATTCATGCTTCCACATGATTTGCTGCAAGTACAGGCATAAAACAAAAATCTATCTCATGCCAAGAATAGGTAATCAGTTCTATCATTCTAACAAAACAATATTATCCTCATTCATTGTTGATTCATGGTATAATAGATTCTAGTCCATGTGATACATTTGTAGTGGTAGAAAAATAGTCTAATATTGGGTTATGTAAATACTAGCAAATGAAAACCAAAGGTCTTTATGCAGTTAGAGAATGCAACTTGTACAATTTTCCATTGTCCATAATAGGTATGATGAAGAGAAACCAGCATGGGTAAAATATCTACAAAAAGAGCCAAAGGAGGGTATCTGATAGTGTACAGTCAACATAATATCCATCTCCCAATGAAGAGATTTAGGTTGTGATTACGTAATGCATATCAAAGGGACAAATTGATGATGCTCATGCCAAATTCTCCTCCATGTGGCACATAGATACACTCCTAGTTTGAAAAGAGTCATGATACTTAATTGAAGATTTGGTTTTCCAAATGCGACAGGAAGTTTTGTTCCACAAATCAACATGCTGTAATAACAAACATTAGTAAAAAGAAATCAATGATTGATTTTCCAAAATTTAATCCCAAAATAATATTAAATATTTCTTATAAATATTAAACTATATGCAACATTATAATAGTAAAATGGAATGAAATGGGATACAAATGGAATAGAGAACTATGTAGGAAAGTACATAAGATAGATTATAATAGAGCATTAAATAGGTTATAATTGGTTCTCATCATTCCCTCCCAACATAGCTTATTGCACATCCTCGTGCAATCATTATGATCATGATGCCTTTAGTTTGAATTAAAAGCACTTGGATTTATGGATTTAGACTTTGTCTCCACCCTGAACCATGATGAACACAAATCCCTTTCTTTGCTTGACATAACATGCTTTGTAATTTTTCTTCTTCAATAGGGATATCTCTTTTAACTTTTCTTACATTTTTTTTTTCTCATTTTTTTCATTTCTTTTCATTTTTTATAGTATCATGGTTCAAAAGGTTTCATATAGGAGAATTTATCTCAATTTGCACAAGAGGAATTTAAATGGGTGAAAATAGGAGAAATGAGAGACAAAACAAAGGCTATTGTATGATGGATATAATGGATAGTATGATGGGTTTAGTAAGGGTGACAAATGGAAGATAATAGGGTGACATTCTTCCCCCCAACTTAAAGGTTGACCATCCATGGGAAACAAGGAGAGAGTATGTAGGGGTGTTGCATAGTGATCAATATAATAAGTAATACAAATAAAGTTATGAGATAAAATAAGGCAAAACAAAATCAATTGATTTATCAACATGCATGGGTAGAGAGACCAAAGCTGGAACAAAGAGTAACTCAGCAACTTGCACCACAAAAAGTGATGAATTGTCAATGAGGAATGAAGAAAGGCATCCAGAATGGCAATGCAACACTACAAAAGACCACCATCTGACTAAAAGAAACAAAGAGAAGACCACTGGAAGCAACTAGAAAACTAGGAGAGTGACTGCAATCGGAGGGCCCGCCATCACCAACTAAACTAGTATAGATCATATAGGAAGTAGCACATTCCATTGAAACACCTCAACTAAGCATGCAACACATACAAGGGGTGATCAAAGATTTGAGGATCACACTAAATAGGAGTAGGGTTGCAAGAGTGAGTGACACCAATTATTGCATTTTTCAATTTTTGCTTTTTTTTTTTTTTTCATTTTTTCATTTTTTGATAATGACAAGTGACTTTTGGCAAGCCAATTTTCAATCACTCACCGCTTAATGGTGCTATAAAAATAGTTTTCACCATTAAGGATTTATTTTTCAGTTAACATCTATCAAAAACTGGTATTCAGATATTAACTAGCCAACAAAGCCCAAAGGTTTTCATTGTTGGATCTTTTATTGCTTTTTTTTCATTGTTTTTTTTTTTTTAAATATAAATTTTCAATAATTGCATAGAATGACCAAAGAAATGAAATCTGACATGGATGATGAAAAATGATACCATCCAAAGTTGAGTTTTCTCCATGACCTCATAGAAGGTACTATTGAAACTTGATTGCATAATGAACTTGAAATGATGACTAGGAATAATCTCCACAAACTTGGAAATATTGAAACACTGCACAAATCAACCTTGATCTATGTATCTCACACAACTGAATTTCAAAGCTTCTTGGAGAACTTTAAGAACACACTAGCACACTAGGATGAAAGAAGTAATCACAAGGATGATGATCTACTCATATGACATAGTTCTCTGATAATGAAAAAACTGGATCACCTGGCATGAAGTTGTGCTACATATCCAACCCTTGTAAAGAATGAGAGATCCATTTCCTTAAATAATCACACCTTCATTATCAAGGACAAGTTCATAAAGTGAAATACCAACAATGCTCTTCAATGTGCCCATAGAACTGTAGAGAGACACGACTTAAGGAAGGAGTGTAGTAGCTGGCACTATATTCAAAGTATCATCAGATGTGTTGTTGAATAATCATGAATCTCATATACCATGCTACATATTTTTCTCCATGTGATTAATCACCATGGAAAAGAAATCTCATCTCAAGGTGTTAAACACCTTATGCCACAATCTTCTTGTGATCTCCAATAGTAAAGCACAAGCAAAACTGATATGCACCAAATAGCTAGCAAGCCCACACAATGTAAACAAAGCCAACATAGTGTGTTATGCAATTCTTGTGTAGAAAAGCATCATTAATTGGTATTGGTTCTAAGATCATCACACCACAACAAGGGACCTATAACCATATTCTCAAAACCAAGCATATCAAGCACAGTAAATAAATATCATCCATTCAATAACTCTATCATTAAGTAGGTAATTTAGTTTTACAAATGATAGATAGAGTTATTACTATGAATAGATATTTGATAGAATTAATACAAATAAAATCTTGCGTTCATATAATAGCAATGTAATTTTAACACTAGAGCACATACCTTGAATTTTTGAGATGTCACATGTTGGGGTTTGCTAAAAGGACCAACAAAACAATCAATGAAGCGTAATTTGAAATCATCCAAGAACCACGAGATTGGAGGGATTCCCCCCAACTTAGCTTCAGGCTATAAGGTAATGAAATCGTTAGGATAACCAAAGAAATTAGGTAACCCAAAGAGAGTAACACATCTATTACAATTTTGTGAGCCTCTCTTTTTTTCTTTTTCTTTTTTGCTTTTTTAATGATAGATAAATCAAATATTTCAATAATTCAATGAATGTGCCTCCAAATTAATTGTTTGTTATAAAAGCATAGGAAATTTGAATCATCCAGGGAATCAATAAATGTTTTTAGTACTTGTTATCAATGAATGATCATTGTAAGATACAAGAACCAAGAATGAAGGATATGTGGATATTAATACCTTGATCCTTGTTTAAACAAATCATCCATAGTTTATTTTCTCATCTTAAGAAAATTGAAATAATCAACAATGAGGAATAACAATCATCCACTTTTACCATTTTGGTCATTAATGCATATAATCTCGTATGATTGTGCTTAATCAATTATTGGTCCCAAATCAACAAGTATGTGAGGGATGCACATTTTAACCATAGGCCTCCAAATATCAATATGTATTAGTACAAAAGTAATAAAATATAGATATTGGAGGATTCAGTAGCATGTTACTAAAATATGGAATGTATATGGCTTAATATTACTTAGTGCATGATTGATATTAACACACATACTCATGAGTCCATTAATTAAAATTAATGCAATTTGAAATATGGGCTGATTTGTAGGTATTTGGAATTCACTAAGTAGAAAAGAAGAACAAACTTGAATATATTTCAATAAATGATAATGTTCTTCTAATTTAATTAGACAAAACTCCCATTCCTTAAGTGCATCAGTATATTTCGATGTTGATTTACCAAATTCAAGTACATCAGTTGATGGTAATGGGATTTGTGAAATTTCATTAACCACCTTATTATGAAGTTTTGTATGAGGCAATATAGTTGCCTTTGGTGGATATGGAAAAGTAGGTAGAATATGACGTGAATGAGATAATGAATATGGTAAGAAGTGGGAAGGAGATAAAGTAGATGGCATTAAGGAGGATGGGTGGAATGAAGATGGTAAGGAGGAATATAGTGGTTGTTGTGAGTATTCTTGATTCCATTTATCATGAATATTATCTAAAGAAGTGTGTTTTGAAGAAACATGTTGCCTTTGTAATGAAATGGAGTGATAATACATGTTACTAACATAATTCATACCTTGATCTTCTTGAGTTGGTGCTTGAGATTGTTCATCCATTATAAGGAATACTTGGTCACTTCCTCCCTTATCTTGATAGGGATCACCAAAAGTTTGTACCTCACTCACCACTTGCTCTTGATTGTTTAGGCATATGGATTCCTCATCTTTCCTGTAGCAAAGAGAACAACAAGTGGTTAAATTTTCATCATCAAAATCACATTCATCAATGATATTTTTGTGGTCAGGAATAAGGATAGAATTCTTGCATACCTTTGATAGGGGAAGATCAAGATCAGTAAAGATGCATTCATTAGATAGAGAGGATATTAAAATATCACCTTAGATGGGCATGTTTTCCCCACCAAGTTCTTTTTTTGTTTTAAAATTTGAAGGCAAGGGTCTAGGGGTGGTAGCCACCAGTGGGATCAAGGAGCAATGCCCCTTGCAGGGTCCTACACATTTTGCCTCTTGCATTCCCTTCAAATTTTGCATTTTTGAGACAACTTTCAACAAAAATTGACATATTTGAACAACATTGAAAAGGTATCATTTTTAACATTTTTATTCAAAATATGCTTGTCTTTACTAATAACTCACAACAACTTATGATAATATAAAATTTAATTAACTTCTAAAGAAACTAATGAATCTAATTTCTAATGCCTACTTGCAAACTCTAAAGCAATGCATCTATATGATTTAACCAATGCAAATTAAGATTAATTACTTAAGCAAGGCTAGAAATTGCAAAAGCTTTCATCCTAATGCATTGTTCCTAACTCAAATCAGCAAACTAACATGCCTTTGACACCTTTCCCTAGAAATGGAACCAAAATGATAGGCCAACACTGGGGCAAATAATAATAAAGAATTAATGATTTATAATGAAATTCGACTGGTCTATACATGTCAATCCAAGAGCGTAAGCTTGTGAAACGTGTCTAAGAAATATGATATCAAGGGATGTTAGTTGTGAAATGAGGGATTATGAATTAAACTACAACATCCAAAATTGAATCTGTGAAAACTAAAGAAATCCCAATGACAGGAATTATCACTTCCTGGTGACGGGAACATCAAAAACATAAATAAACATTTAAGAAATAACAATGATAACAAATGTGATAATTCAAAGATCCAATGAAATTTTATTAGAAGAAATAATAGAATATTGTACAAATATGATGCAACTATAATATTCTATACAAAAATATTTTCTTACATGAATTCAATCAAAGACAACGATAATGAAAACTCAGTAAACTATTTTGCTTAGACTATAACATTAATCAAACTACAGAAGCATTCAAACAAATTAATTCTAATTCTGAAATGAAAACTTAATAACACACCATGCTGCAAATACTGAAATAAAAATTACACATGCTATAATTATATTATAAAAATCACCAGCATCCTGAGTAGTGGGCCCTTCCTCCTCAATTTGCTGAGTGATGGGATTAAAATGCTTCTCTCTTAAATAGTTTCACTCATGCAAGGTCTATATTATTGATCAAAATGTTTTTTCATATTATCTATTCTCTACTTGAGCTAATATATATATGGCTTTGAGATCATAATAAATGCTATTTAATGTTGCCTAAAAATAGAACAACTTGGTTTTGGTCGATAACACTATGTATCATCTTAAAATAATGTTGTTATAATAGTGTACACAAGGGATTTACCACCACAACTTGTTTTAGCATCACTATTATTCATGCTTCCATGTGATTTGATGCAAGTATAGGCATAAAACAAAAATCTATCTCATGCCAAGAATAGGCAATCAGTTCTTTCATTCTAACAAAATAATATTGTCCTCATTTGTTTTTTATTCATGGTATAATAGATTCTGATCCATGTGATACATCTATAGTGGTAGAAAAATAGTCTGATATTGGGTCACATAAATACTAGCAAATGAAAACTAAAGGCCTTTATGCATTTAGAGAATGAAACTTGCACACTTTTCCATTGTCCATGATAGGTATGATGAAGAGAAACTAGCATGGGTAAAATATCTACAAAAAGAGCCAAAGGAGGGTAACTAATAGTGTACAGTCAACATAATATCCATCTCCCAATGAAGAGATTTAGGTTGTGATTATGCAATGCATATCAAAGGGATAGATTGATGATGCCCATGCCAACTTCTCCTCCATGTGGCACATAGATACACTCCTAGTTTGAAAAGAGTCATGATACTTAATTAAAGATTTGGTTTTCCAAATATGACAGGAAGTATTGTTCCACAAATCAATACACTGTAATAATAAATATTAGTAAAACAAAATCAATGATTGATTTTCCAAAATTTATTCCCAAAATAATATTAAATATTGCTTATAAATATTAAACTATATGGAACATTATAATGGTAAAATGGAATGAAATGGGATACAAATGGAATAGAGAAGTATGTAGGAAAGTGCGTAAGATAGATCATAGGTTATAATTGGCTCTCATCAATTTGAAACTTTCTTGACACCTGAAGTTCACTCTGCACCTGTTTAATTTTTGGCTCGACACATACTATAGCTTGGCATCTATATTATACTCGGCATCAACTTAGAAATTTCTTAAGTATGTTGACACTCAATTGTCAAAACCAATCTAAGACCAATAGAAAAATGACCCAAACACTGAAAAGTAAATCAATGAAAGAATGATGAAATCTCAAGAAGACCTAGTTCAACTGAATGAGAAAAACCTCCATAGGCAAAAAGGAAAATCAAGAATTGGATACAAAGAGGAAGGTAAATCTTCTGAACAATGTGCTCAAAGGAATCAAAGACCTACTTGCAATTATTGTGGTAAGTTAGGTCATACATCAAAAAAATGTTAGAGTAATGGTAAAGAAAAATTTAATGGAAAATGCTACAATTGCAATCAACATGGTCATAGGGCTAATGAATGCAAAGAGAAACCAAAATTTGAGGTCAAGTTTCACAAGTGCAAGAAACAAGGTCACAAGGCATCAGAATGTAGAACTAAGTCATTCAACCTAGCAAAGCAAATTGTGAAAGAAATATTTGGGTGGGATTACAATACTTGGTGTAGATGTCATTACTATGGAGAATTTGGACACATTGGCATGAATTGTGTTAAACATCACACAAGGAAAAAAGATACCACCATAAGATGTTTCACTTGTATCGAACTTGGTCATCTAGCAAAAATTGCATGAATATAGGTAAAATTGAAGATGAAAAGAAGCCAAAAGAAAATAACATCCAAAAGAAGATTAGGCAACAATGGATTCCTAAATCTACCGAGGATGCTAGTCCAAGTAATGATGGTCATGTCACTCAAGAAGTGGGTGACTCCACCATTTCCAACTAAGTTTCCAAAGGAGAACTAGAATTGCATTATCAAGACCACATTCAAATAGTTATAATTGAAAGGTGACAAAGATCCAAATTAGTATTCAAGATACAAAAGGATCATTGAGAAAGATCGGTATCAATTATCACTGAGTTACCTTCTCTACCGAGTAACGTTGGGTCATGGACTCTACCGAACAAGGTCAAGAGTAACAAGACACACATGGTTACCGACTCATGAAACCTTCACCAAGTGATCATTGGATAGTGGATGATAGACTGTCAAACATAATGTCAAGCATGATGTCAACTCAACTACATTTGTACCAAGTATTAATGGAAAAGCTTTAACAAAAATCATGAAATCAAACTCATTTCTCACCATGAAATCTAAGTTCTGTTGTGAAGAAGCAATTTACAGAGAGATCAAGTGACTTCAAGAAAATTTGTAGAAAGTTATCAAGGTTCTCATAGTTTACCAAGTAAAATGACATCCAATAGTAGTAGCAAAGTGAAGAAAGGATCTAAGATGTTGGTTCGAGGAGTCTAATTTGAAATTGTTACTCTGGAAATAGATGATGCCCTAAGTGAATTGTGTGTTAATGGAATTCTTAAACCTGAGAATAAGCATTTGGAAGATAAAGGTTTAACACATATTCCCCACAGCCCCAAGGTTTTCAAATTAAATGGATTAGATACATTCTAAGTTGGGTGCATAATGGTCAACTATGGCTTGAGCAACTAGTTGTGATTACAAAGAAAATGATTCATTGCATCACTGGCCTCCCCATGCTCACCAAAGCTAAAACCAACAAAACCCTAGGTCAAGCTGAGCTGGAAAAGAAAACTCTAGTAGAATGGGATGACAAAGGCATGAAAATTAGTAGTATGATTGATGCAAAGCTAAAATTTGGGATTCATGTTATAACACATAATATATATAGTTTGAGCCGCCTTAATAGTGTATCATGTGAAGTCATGGACTTAGCTTATAAAGTGGTGAAAAACAATCTATCTTATGGCTTGGTAGATTTGTTGTTGAAGCAACTCAACAAAAACATGGAAGGTATCAGGACATCCAAGAACAACCCCTATAAATTTGGTTCACTCTTGACATGTTTTTTCTTTTATGTTAAAAAGTTATTCCCTTCCAAAGACACGATAATGTGGAGAAAAGATGTGACTGTATTATACTAGATAAATGAATACATTGCAGAAATGGGAAAGAACTATGTTAGCATTATGAAAACTACTTCAAAGTGTTTAGAGAGAAAATGAACAATAGGTTTAGCCTAAGAAGTTAGTTGAGGATTACAAAGATGTTGTGTGTTTTATGGTTGATTGTGACAAAGTTTACATCCAGGCAGTGAAGCCCAAAATTGTGTGGGTAAAACCTCTTCCTTATGAGGTAAATATTGATGAAGTAAAGGATATTATTAAAGCTCTAATTAATGAACCTATTGATTCAAAGGTACCATACTTTGGAACCTATGATGAAGCCAAGGCAAGGATAGAATTGGAGATAAAACTAACTCGGGTAGTTAACAAAGGAAAGAGAAGGATAGCTAAACTAAAAACTAGCACACCTCTCATAAACTGAAGGTAAAGGAGAAGATGTAGAAGAGGTAGAGGATGAAGAGAAATGAAAAAAGCAAGAAGAACTTATGAAGAAGAAAGGAAAAGTGATCATCACCAAGTCACCTAAGCCATCCACTACAATCTTCACAAGGAGGCCCAAGAAGAAAGGAAGTGATATTGTCCTTAGCAAACCTCCTCCCACCTTCTAAGAAAAGCTTAAACAAATGGAAGAAGGTGTAGGTATAAAAAAATTCAAATCCTTGAATTATGAAACAAGGACAGAGGCAAAGCAAAAATAGGTGGAAGAATTTTTATTGACCAAAATGGGCAAATGGAAGTATTCACCAGATCAAATTGCCTCTCAAATCTCTAATGAATTGTTAGACAAAATAAAGCCAAGATGGGAATTTGCAATGCAAATAGAAAAATAAATTTATGCATAAACCCTGAGGTAGTTACTACCAAGCATTTTAGATTTTGAGGTAAAAGATTCTTTGAATATAAATGAAGATAAATTGACTCTTAGGTTTAATACATGTTTAATTTTGATCAAAGATATAGAGCATGTAGTTAAGAATGCTACAAGCATGTTGAAGAATGTTTATCATCTGCATAAACCAAGTAACTTTCTATAAGATGTAAAGGATGATGATGATGATAGTGATAATGATGAAACTTATACCGAGCCTATGCATTTTGACAATGAGGAAGATGAAGAAGATAAAGAGGCAGAAGCTACGAAGGAGGATAAGGAAGATGATGAGGAGACTGACCCAATGAAGATAGCAGTTGTAGTAATTTCCTTAATTCCTCACTCTCCAAACAAACTAGTAGCTACATCAAGCTTAGAGATAGCTTCAGCAAGTTTGATTGTGAAAACCACAGAAACTTCAAATTTCTAATCACTCTTCGCCCCTACTTAGCTCAATGTATCATTAATAGAAGTGATTTCCACTTCATCTACCATGCTACAACCTCTCTCTTCTTTAGCTACTGAGTTGATATCATCAGTCATAAATACAATGTCATTAGTTTTGAGTTCTTCAGTAGTAAGTACTTCAATTTTGGATACTACAATTTTTCCTACTTCAATTTTGGATACTTCAATTATAACTTCTTTAGTTTTGAATTCAACAAGCATTCATGTTAGTATTCCATCGGTTAGTGTTGTATCAATTTTCACTGTAAGTCCTAGTACATCAACTATTGTTTCCATTCTAGACACAAAAGAATTTATTACAAGGACAGTTGAACCTAAGGCTCAACCGAGTACAAAATTTTTGAGTAAAGGAAAGGGCATAGAGGATGACATAGACTTAGATGAGGAAATAGAAATCCCCAAATTGGATATTCATAACCTTTCTACAAATAAAATGCATGAGTTTGGTGAAATTCTTTAGAAAATGGAAAAGCAGTAGAAGTTAAGAGAAGAAAGAGATAGGGAGTATAAAATTATAGATGATGCTGAAAATATTTTGTCTGAGGCTATAGGAATTGAGTTTGATACTTATCAATCTATTTTATTACAATTAGTAGAAGCAGTCCAAAAGTTCAATGAGGAAACTAGTAGACAAGACAAGCTAATTGAAAAAGTAGAAAAGAAATTTGATAATAAAGTGTTGGAGCACATTGCTATTCATCAAGTTGAGCTTTCATCAATTTTGATCAATCTTGAGACCTCCTACACCAATGTGACATCACTTTTTGGGAACTTGTGTGATATTTTTGAGTTCACAAAGGAAATAAAGGGAAAACTATCAAAAATCAATGAGGATCTGAAAGCCAATACTCAGAAGTTGCAACTTGACCATTGTTCAAGCTCTACACATCACATGAAGATCAGATTTTTGCTAGACATGTATGAAGAATTTTTAAGAGAAGAAGCCAGGATCCAGTCAATACTGATTGATATTTAGAATATGATCCTTCCTATCATGGATACAATGTAGAAACATATTGTTTACTCAAAAACCTTGATCCATGATAATAACTTCTCTATTGCATATCACATGATAGAACTCTCTGTAGAAGTACAAATTGCTCTACATAAATGCAAAATTTTGCAAGAGAATTGGGATAAAACCCTGTTACTTATTCTTAAGGTACATTCTAGTTTTTTTATCTCATTTTGATATCCCCATATAAATAAGTTCTAAATAAATCTTTGGCATTATTGTCAAAAATGGGGAGATTATTGTTGAGACACATGATATACTATATATAGAGACACATAGTATGGGGGAGAAACATGCTATAAGGAGAATATATATAACAGATGATGTACAATATACATTACAAATGATTTTTTTTGAAAAATCTCAAAACAGTATATTCTACCGAGCTAGTATCACATGGCAATGTATATAAGATTTTGGCTAATAAGTTTTTTTGTCACTAATGCTAAAGGGGGAGATTGTTGACATATCAGTCAATTTTTTTATTGGTGACACACACTTATTTAGATTTTGTATGGCTACCAAGCTCATTGAATAGTCTACAGTATTTGCCATGTAATTCAGTAGCCACTAAGCTCTATAGTTGCTACTAAGTTTTCTAAACTAATTCTAATAGCTACTGAGCCTTTCAATGGTTTCCAAGTGTATTCAATTGATGCGAAGCTCAGCAATTTAAACTGAGCAGATTCAGTCTAACAGTTCAACTTGAGCATTGCAGTTTCTACTAAATTCATAGTTCATGTAATGTGAAGCTAGTGTAAATTGAGCTTATGTGTTTACCAAGTGATTTAGTTTATGCCAAGTTACACAGTATCTACTGAGTCACCAGTACAAACCGAGTTCAAGACTACTTTGAGGTGATCAGTATGGACCAAGCTTCTGCATCTACCAAGTGCGTGATGATGTCGAGTAATGACAATGGGTGTCGAGTATCAGAACTTCACCAAGTCAGTCTTCAGAACTCGAGTGTCTTCATTTGGACTGACTTTGTGATATATGTGTTAACCTATATGATGGCCAACTTTGTGATTTTAAAAATTGGTTTGATATATATGTAATGTAATTTATCATATCAAAAAATAATGGAATGAAATGTGTATGTAAAGTAAGTGCAAGAATGCAAATGTAAGCAACAGATAAAGATTTATGAAGGCCATATCAACATAAGGAGTAGTAGTGAAAAATCTATCATAGAAAGATGATCAGTACACTCAAGGAATCTCTATCAGCAATCTAGTTGTGAATCAAAGATCTACTATTTCATCCTAATAGGTGAACCAGTCAAAATCCTTTCACAAGGTAGACTTAACAGTCTTTCTTAAATCTCTTAATAGAGTGCATACTTCATTGTGTGTTTGTAAAACCTCTAACAAGGTGGACCTAACAATCCTAATTACTCCTAAAAGGGTAGGTCATCAAAAGTGATCATTGTAAGCCTCAACATGCCAACTTTATGCTATAGTATTGAAGTTATGTGGGTATCATCCCCACCCCAGTTTTACTTTCTATTTGGAAGGTTGGGTCACCAAATCATTGTGTTCAAGTGTCATGGATGATTTTATATTTTTAGTTTCACATGCATACAATTAGATCAAATGTGATAAATCTTAAATGGTTTATTGGATTCAAAATTGAAATTGGTGTAGAAATTTTAGAAGTCGTTGATTCACCCCTCCCCTCTAAATAACTTAGCATAGTCTTGAATATTTCCAACACTCAAAAACAAGGCATTATTTAGCCCATTACTATAGCAGGATGACCTCGTAATCTGGGACATGGGTTCAAACCATTTGTTTTAGGTCTCCCTAATACTAAGTCATCCTTATCTAAGAATTTAAATGCTTCAACCAATGAAAAGGCATCTAAGAACACCCCACCTAAACCTATAGCACTTACATCCAAAATTGATGACCTTGATACCTCCTTTGGTCTTGACCACATCTTTGATGCTTATGAAGTACCCATACAGGATAAGCACATCACTAGAAATTCTACTAGCCCCTCAACTTGTCCAGAATCTTATGACCAAATATGTTGGGACCCAAGCCCTCTTGCCTTTGAACATGGCACTTATGACCCATTTTTTATAGATACCCATATCCTTTCCTTTTACCAAATCTTATTCAACATTGATGATGGCATTTCTCTAGTTTACCCTAAACTTATTGATTGGGACCAACAAGAACCGCCAACATTTGACCAATTTAAAAATGATGATGCCATCATAGAATTCTTTGAGCTCCATAAAGATTAACCATGATAAAATCACAACTCAAAATTTTCCATTAACATAAACATCATGGCATACCTTGGGGAGTCAACTCTATCTTGGCATCTTGGCATGAAAATTTGAAAAATTTGAAAAATAGGAAAAATAGGCATCTTGGCATGAAAATTTGAGTCAAGAGAACAATTCCATCCAAAAGTGAAAACCTGGCAAACAAGTGAAATGTATAATTAGTTATTTCTCCTCCATCTATCAGGATTCCATCTAGATTTTAACCCCTTTTTTCATTCTCTAATCACATACTTCATATTGCAAGAAATCCCTAGTCCTTGATCATGGCCCATGAACTGGTTATTATCCATTATTATCTTACCCAAGTGTCACCATTCTGTACATGCTCTATCTTTGGCATTTGTACATAGTTTGTGTCTTGTCTAGAAGCATATCACCTATACAATGGACAAGTTTGAAACTAAACTTGGAGCATGTCCCTAAGAACATCTTATCCATTGGATTTATTGCATATCAGATTAGAATAACACTTCTGAATCCTTTATGATCCTGAAATAAAAAACCTAAAAATTCAAATACGGTCCTAAAAAAATCTTCAAAATCACATAATGTACTAAAAAAACCAACAAAAAATTCATAAAATATCCTGAAAAAATCATTAACATGTTAAAATGTCCTAAACAAAATCACTAAAAATCATAAAATGTCCTAAAAAAATCACTAAAAATCACAAAATGTCCTAAACAAATCACTAAAATCATAAAACACCTTGAAGAAATCCATAAAAATCATAAAATGTCTTGAGAAAACCACTAAACATCATAAAAGGTCTTGAAATAAACCCTAAAAATCATAAAATGTCCTAAAGAAATGAGTCATGCAAAAACATCAAACCCTAAAAATTGAAAAACCCACCAAAAATTTGTAATAAACCTTATAAATACTCACTATGGATAATCCCCCCTTTTGCTTAAACATTCACGCTTTCACAAACTAAAACTCAAAGCACTGCACTTCAATGACAATCACACTATCTGAGTAATGTGAACCAATAATCCATCCAACTTGTCACTATTAGCTAAATCAACACACAAACCTATCACGTGATCAACCTATCAAACACTCTCTAAAGACCTAAAACACTAAAAACAATTAATAATGGACATGAATAGTTGTTGGCTAATGTTGTTTAGTTAGTGATTTATTTTTTATTTATTTTTATTTGATCATGTTCCTATGCCACTCGATGATATAAACTGATCCATGAGAGTGTCAAGATGGCTCATGGTCATCTTTTATTTTTTGTCTATTAAATATGTACCTTTGAGATTTTGGGCATGCATATATGCCTCGGGAAGGACAAGGTCACTTTTTGTTTGCATCGTGCTTGTTTACACAAAAGTTCTACATTTACACTCTAGCCCTTTATGCCATGATGTTTTGCATTCCATCTGCCATATTAAAAATAAACACCAATAATATAGTGCACTTTTTGAAAGCATAAGTTCTCACCTCATAGTAATTGTTCCTTTTCTCATCTCCTCTATCTTCTAAGTTCCACTTCATCTATCACCATGGTCTTGTACTCTGATACACCATAAAGCATCATCATCCTATATTCCTACATATGTCAAAAGTCCAAAAAAATCCAAAGCAATATATATATGCATAAACATGGTATTCATATAATTTTACATTTCATTTGTATTCATTCCATATCATGTTGCATTATATTAGGCATTCATTCCTTGAGAAAACATGTGGCAAAAATAAAGATGCCATTTCCTAAGCATAACATGTAATAAATCAACGCATGATGTCATCATATAAAGTCCACATAGAAAAGCTCAAATGCATCCATATAAAGCATCAAAACATGTGCATAATCCATTTCATATAGTCATCATCACATAGTTGCATCTCATAAATGCAAAAAGTATCAAAGTACATGATCATGGTTTACATCAATACACTAACTTCCCATAGGCATGAACTATGAAAGGGCATAACAAAAGCAAAAGAAGCCCCTCTACCTAAGAGTGTGTCTATGCAAACCTATGTTTTCCTAAGCCTTGTAGCCTCTATTTGGCCTCAAGGATGACCCCTCACTTGTCTTTGGTTGCCTCATTGGGCCCATCACCACTCCACTACTCTGTGTCTTGTGTGTTTGCCAAAAGTGAGTCCTCACTAATTGATAGCTCTCTACTCTCTTCCCTAGTGGCATTGTTGTCTCATAGTGATCCCTCTATTACTATGCCTATGCATGTGCTACAACCATCATGATGGCCATCTCTTAGAAGTTTAGATCTTTGATGCTACTCATAAACTCTTGTGACTCCTTTTCTACCCTCTCTAACCTATGCACCATTGTATCCCTCTCTAAAATAGCTTGATCCCTCTTTGCTATCACTATACCTCTCTTTGTTATCACCACATCCCTCTCTACCACAACCTAGTCTAATAGAATTTGGAACCCTCTAATCACCTCCATAAGATCTAACTAGCTAGGACCTACCTATATTGGAACCAACATCCTTCTTGTGTCATCCATTAGATCCTCATCTATGTCAATTTTTGCCACATCCACACCTATGTCATCATCATCCCCACCTTCCTCATAACCATCCCCATCCTCTCCTACATCCCCATCCTCATCACCATCTCCACCCCCATTATCCCCACCATCCTCATCATCATCTCCCTCATCCTCTCCCTCATCATCCTAATCATCATCCTTTGCATCAGCATCCTCATCATCATCCCCTACATCATCCTCTACATCTTTGTCATCCTCACCATCTCCCCCATCATCCTCCCCCACATCAGCATCCTCCTCTCCATCCTCCCCATCCTCCCTATCCTCCTCTTCATCTCCTCCCTCCTCATCATCTCCCTCATCCTCCTCCCCATCCTCCTTCTCATCCTCCTCCTCATCATCATCCTCACCCTGCTTTGCCTATGATCTCACTCATGATACTGACACTACTAGATCTATCAATGCCCTCAAATGATGTTGTACAAAATACCTATCATATGCCACTATTATGCTTACATCCACCACATTCACTATTGCTCCCCACACCCTTGATTGTAGCCCCTCCAACTGTACATAAGCCACATGTATCTTAATAGGTGCTCCCCATTCTTGGATCTCTACTCTAGACTATGTGAACAACACTAGACCTATCAGCACCTCCTATATCTCCCCAAACTATCTCTGTACCCATTTTGGTAGGTACATTTCTATAGTGAGATGACCAATCACTATGCACTCTATTAGATAGTGCTCCTATTTGCAATATGATAGGTGGATCTTATCAACATCCCACCCTAGGCAATCCCTATATGGTCTCTAGATGAACTATGTCATGGTATCCAGCTGATGCCTAAAGAACTAAGTATACCGTAGTGGTTCTTATGCTAGTATGCCTCTATAGTTGTATGAATAAGGCACATCCTCAACTAGCTCTCTCTCTACAAGTCACCTAAATACTACAATGTGCTCATAGGCCTAGATCTATAATAGTCTACCTCTAGTAATGAATATCAATCCACCTCTATAAGCCTCCTGATGTAGATAGTAGTACAACATCCCCAACATGGAGGGTCCCCATGCAAACGTGGTCTAGTCCATGACCATCCTCTCAAGCACTTGACCCCATCTAATAAGGAATCCATGTCCATGCCTATTTGGTATTAGTAGTCTACCCACCACCTACAAAATCATTAAAGTCAAATGTTCATGCCATGACACCAATAGCTCCCACCTAACCTTATAATCTCGAATACCCAACTTTGCATCTCCACATCCAAAAAATTGGTGTAGTGCCACTCACCTAGTCATCAAGTCATACACAACTAAATCCTAATGAATCAAAATTTAAAAGATGTAACATACATCCTCTAGGGCCATAGTCACCTCCCCTATCGATAGATGGAATGAACTAGTCTCTGAATGCCATCTCTCTCTCAATGTTGTCAGTAGGGCTCTATTCCCTCTCACCTCTGAAATTAAATTAATATGATACTAGAAAAGTCATGCCAAGATATCATGCTCACTAGTAGTCATCTGATGTCATAGCATCAATCTTTGAGGCATGTGTCCCCTCATCTACAATAGGGATAGATCCTCCTTCATAACCATGTAGCCCATGTCAACCTTTTCTGACTTTATATCCAATTTGACATGCATTTGAACCAAGTTTAACCTATTTTGACCTTGGCTTGACCAAGTTTGACTTTTTTGGCATGTTTGACTAATTTGATCTATTTTTCCAACTCTTTCTAGGGTTTTGGACATGTCTACCAAATTTCAAGTTATTTCGAGCTCATTGCATCATTATGACCCTATGCATACCTATCTATCAACTTTTCCTCACATTAGAGCTAGGTTTGACAAAGTTTTACTTTCTTCTAAACATGTTTTCCTAAGTTAACCTATTTTTTGAACTTATCCTATGGTTTTGAGCATATGGTCCATGTTTTAGTTCATTCTAAGTCCATTTGCACTATTTTTAGCCCTTTGCATCACTTTTTGCTAGCATTCCATTGGGTTTTACCTACATCTACCCTAAGTCTAACCAAGTTTGACCACTTTTGGCAATGTTTGATTGATTCATAGCTCTATTTTGATATCTTCCTATGGTTTTTCTTGTGTACCCCAAGTTTTAGGTCGATCTAGGCTCATCCAGACCTTTTCCAAGCCCTGAAGCATCCTAGGGCATAGTTGGGCCCCCAACTCTACCCATGGTGCACTTGATCATGCCAAGTGCACTTGCTCATTCCAAGTGCACACTTGGTAATACAAATTTTATCCACTATGTAGTTGGATGTGTTTTGGGTTCAATTGGGGCATTTTGATGCCCTAAACTAACCTCGAGGCCCTAGATGGGCCCTGTTCAACCTCTGACTGACCCCTAAAAGAATGAAAAGGATAGAAAAACATTAAATACACAAAGATTTCCTTGATGTACTCACTGAAGATTTTGCATCTTCCTATCATCTATAGGTACACACCCATTCACCACAGTGTTGCTCCATGGGTAACTGGACCATTTTGATTGCCTTAAAGCTCTTTTCTACCAAATGTGAGGGTGAAAATGACTTTCAAACCCCCTCCAAGCCCTTTTAGAGTCTATTTCTACCTAGATGGACATGCAAGAGGCACTTTTTCTATTGGTTATGATGCCTTTTTACACTCCAAACCCCATAACTTTCACATTTTAGCTCTAATTTGTTATTAGCCAGTTGTTATGGCTTTGTCTTCTCATTTTCAATAAGTTGACCTATCACATGCCCATGTTGGTCAATTTCTCAAGGGGGGACCTATATATACCACCCCTACTAGCACATGCTTTTACTTCTTTTTCATTAGTATTCTATGATACAATGCTCTAAATCACATTATATCAAAGAGGGGCAAAATATAGATGCTCAAAAATGGTTCTCATCTATGGTTTAATCAATTTTTCATACCAACTCATTCAATTTTCTCATTTCACTAATTTTGATCTTTTGGCTAAAATTGAATATCACCCGAGTAGGTTTCGACAATATTCTTCATCATTCATATCCTCTTTCCCATCATTTGTAGATTATTTTGGAATCTCATCCACTCAACCCAAAACCATTTCAACATCATTAAAATCATATCAAATCAACCCAAAATCACCCCAAATCTACCCAAAATCAACCATAATCAACACAAAACATGTTAGACATCTCAAATCAATCATCATTTGTCCAACCCTAGGCATTGTCATGTCTCTTAGTGCCTTGGAAATCTATCAATCTACCAGACCTATCAATCTAACCTTAGTACTATCATGGCTCTTAGTGATAGATCAATTTTTCATTCACGTCATCTGATCTTTGACATTGTCGAGTCTCTCAGTGTAAGATTTCAACATCATCAAATCAATTTAATAATATTGATAGTGGAAGGTCTGAAAGTGGACCCAAAGAAAGTGAAGGCTATCTTTAAATGGCCCACTCAAAAGAGTTATACAGAGGTAAGATCTTTTCATGGACTAGCTAGTTTTTACAAAAAGTTCATGAGAGGTTTTAGCAATATTTGTGGATCCTTGACAGACATAATGAGGGGGGATAGGAAATAATTTAAGTGGACTATAGTGTAATCACCTAAAAATGGTCATCTAGACTATTAGCCCCCTTTTCAACATTTTGGCTAAATTAATTTAATCACTTACCTAAGCCAAATTGCTAATAATCAATTTATTTGATTATAACCTATAGTTTGACTATGCTATCCCAAGTTCATTATTTGATTAAAAGAACATGTCCCCTTTTAATTAAATAAAAGACCCCATTCTTCTAACCCACTTAAAGTGCACACATAAAGTCCTTTTTCTATTCTGCAATTAAAAGAAAAGGCTTTGTGACTTTTGTCTTATATGACAAGTCAACTTATATTCTATTGGTTGACTTGTGTGTGCACATGGATCACTCCTCTTTTTGAATTCCACCGTTGATCATCCACCATCTTCATCTTGATCTCTACCGTCCATACATCTTTAAAAGGGAGAGAGCTTTCCCCCTCAATCCATCCTCATTTTGAATATTGTTATGCTGCAGGTTTTCTAACAAGTTTCTTTGGAGCTTTGTGGAGAACTTCTATTTCTTGTCTACATTCTCTCATCCATGGCATTCTAGCTTAGCTTAGATTTTATTTTTACATGTAGCTTAAATCATATAATCTAATAGTTGGACTGTAACACTCTCATACATGTTTTAGCATAGCTGCATTTTGCATCTCCATTCTAGCTTAATTTTCATTTGCATTGCATTCTTGAGGAATATTTGCATTCTTGCATCTTGTCTTTGGAACCTCCCATTGCATGGTTTACTAGCAAGAAGAGTATCTCTAAGGCTCATCTAAGAGCCTTCTTATTCTTGAAATATACTCTCTTGCACTCCATGGATAGGGAGCTCTAAGCCGGCATTCGAACATTTCAAACACATGAAATCATTTGGATAGAAGGGTTTAGAGTGGGACACTTTCGAGTTTACATTTTTGGCGCCCACCGTGGGGCTTGAATCAAGTTTCTAGCTCCATTTGCTTTTATTTTTCATCTCTGGTTTTTTACAGCAGCTTATTGGATCTAATCAAATGCTTTTGTAAAATTATCACTTTGGTTTTAAGGCCAACCCATAAGTAAATTGGTTTGAAGGCCAAAAACTTGGTTTAAAGATTTGATCATATCTTTTAAACCGCTTGGATTTTGGTTCTGAATTTTTTTTTGTAGATTAGGTATATGCTCAAAATGTCTTAGTCCGATTTGCAGAGAATTTTGACATGATTTTCAAGAGTTATGAGTTTTTCTTTGTTTTTCATAAAAAGCCATTTCTGATCGCAAATTAGCAATTGTTTTTTTAAAAACTTACATTTTCAGAAATATTTTTGAATTCTAATAGGGGTTATTTCTTTGTGTTTTAAATTTTGAGGTCATATTAATGATCAAAAACTTGATTTGAGAAATTTGGCCTATTTTGACAAAATCAATCTCTAGAGCACAAATGAAGAGATTTTTTTAAATTTCTTGCATTTTTCAAAAGCTCTTTGATTTTTAATAGGGGTCTCTTCTTTTTATTTTTATTTTTGGATACAAAATCATAGCAAACAAGTCCAATCTTGTTGACTAGGTCAAAACCAAAGAGTAAAAATGAGAGCATTTGTGATTAACTTGCACTTTCTTTGCATGTACTTGGTTGGAAGATAAATTGAATTTTTGAAGCAACTCACCACTTTTTATTACAGATTTTTATGTTATTTCACACTAACTTTTGGTGCTAACAAGTTGTGGTTACAGGTTGCCATCCTTATGAAAAAAATTTGAAACATTGCATAAAAAGAACGAATGTCAAAGCTTCAAATCCGCAAGGGCTACTAACGATTGTTTGCAGGGCTGCCCAATGCATAAAAACTCAATTTTGCTTGTTATTTACTTTTACATGTGCAAAATATACTAGTTTTTTTTTTAGGCACATTAAAACTTACGATTGAGGTCTTTTGGTAATAGGAGAGTATGCTCTTCACCCTTGTGGTGAATAAGAAATCTTGACTTGCCATTTGGTTTCAAAAGCGAGGGGTAGTTGAATCTTCTTGGTGTGTTTGGGAGAAAATGATTGGAATAGGAGAGTATGCTCTTCACCCTTGTGGTGAATCAGAAATCTTGACTTCCAAAAGTTGATCCACTCTTTGTGTAGTTTAGAATCCTTTAAAGGGCCTGCTCTCGGACCAAGATTGATGATGAGATTGTTGATCTTGGAACCTCTAATGACTCATGCATTGAGGATACTTCTCTTGACCAAGATTATGTTGATGAACCTATGTCTAGTAGTGGCTCCATTACATCTTCCACTTCTTCCAACACTCATGCATCTCCCAACACTTCAAATATTTCCAACATGCCTCTATCAAATAAAGAACCTAATGCTTTCCATATTGACTACATGTATCCTCAAGGGCTACCTCTAAAAGAAACTCAAGCTAATCTTCACTTGGTTGCAAACCTTTTCCATGCTACTAATCCTAAACATCCTCAACCTTCATGCACGACTATGCCTAATCCAAGCACTGCTCCATTCACTCTTCATTCTCCCTTGTCCTTAGAAGTGGCTCCATGTCAAGAGGACTCTCAAAAAGAAAAAGCTATAAATGTCAAGAAAGATCAAGATCAAGCACCCTTTCATCTCTTTCAAGATTTTTCACCTCCATATCCTATATCTTGTCCACCTCCTAAGTATGATGAAGATACCACTCCCATTATCTCCCTTGAGCTTACTGAAAATTATGAGAAAAGTTCTCTTCATATGCTATCCAAAGCTACTTGTCAAGATCAAAGCATCCCCTCATGTTCTACTTCTCCACATCCACTTCAAAATTGTGCTCAAGCTTCAAGTGCTTCTATTAAAAATGTTGTTCTTATCAAAGGTACTCATGAGCCTATTGATGGCTTTGACCATGTTGCTCACTCTAAAGATGGTGATATCCCTTCCCACTATCCCTTTGCATCTTCTAAATCTATCCTTGGTCCATATCCATCTAAGCTAAAGCCTTCAAACCTTCAATCTATATTGGGACCTTATGTTCCTTCATCTCCTACATTTTCCACTCCTAGCTCTCCCATCATACCTCAAGATCAACAAAGACACTCATCCTTGATAACTTTTCACCCATCTATCCATCTAAACTAGTCATATCAGCCTTATTCATCCACAAATCCCAAGTCCTTTGGAAGTGAGAATAAACATAAGAATCCATTTAAAAATGAAGATCACTATGTCCCATCTAATCGACATGTGAATGCTAAGAAGGAGAAAGCACAAAAGAGACCGCAAAGGTCCACTACTCAAAGAGCTAAACCAAAGACTATATGGGTTCCTAAATCCATCATTGAAGAAATGCACTCTCAAGCACCCAAAGAATGACGAAAATCTAAAGCTATGTGGATTCCCAAGTCTCTTTTAAAAGACTTGAATATTGAAAATACTTCAAAGTTGACATTCAAGCTTCTAAAGGCTTCCATTCCATATTCTTTCAAAAATCTTTCTAAAAATATTCCAAAGCCATCCACTCCACTTTTTTCCAAATCTCTTCTACCACCTCATACATCTAAACCTCAAGCTACTTCATCCATGATTCCTCCATCATTCCAATACCCTTCAAGGTGTGTGTCAATGTTGATCTTGTACAATATTTCAACTACCCTCATGAAATCCTCTAAAGCTTACACTAACTTTCTATACATGAACTCTTATCCTCCATATATTCTTCCTACTACCATTTCCCTTTCATCACCCTATCAAAATCTTTGAGCATACCTTTCTATGGTCTTGGCTTATCATGGCTTGTCTTTCCTATAGGAGCACTATCTACATTCAAACAGCTTCAGCTCTTTCTAAAAATTCAAAAAAAGAAAAAGAAAAAATTGAAAAAATGAAAAAAATGAAAATATGCCTTAGTGAAAACCACATCTTGTGGCACCTTGGTAGCAAAAGTAAAGAGAAATAAATTTATCCTATGGTGAAAAATACTTCTTGTGGCACCTTAGATAAGTACCATGATGAAAACCTGGCAAATATGCATCATGCGTAATTCTTTCATCATCCATCTATCCCCTCTTCTCTCTTTGATCTTCACAATGTTGAGCCACCTTTGCATATTGGCTATCTTATCCACCATATTTTCTATTGTGCTCTCCCATTCACTCATAGCCTCTATCTTGAGCTTTATTCTTATTGCTCTATCCCATTTCTATACTATCTAGTTGACCCCTTGGTCTTGATCATAATAAATGAAACATGGTTCTCATAGGTCTCTTGACATGGCTACTCTTTTGGACTACACACTTCATGCTATCTCACTCATTGGCTTCCATTGCTTATCTTCATGCTATCTCACTTGTTGGCTTCATTTCTTATCCTACATGTTATCTTTCTCATTACTTCCATTGCTTATCCAAAACATGCTTCATATGACTATTTCACTTCTTTCCCTAGCTTGGGTACTCTTAAGGAGTCAATTCTTGAGGATCACTTTCACTTGCTTCACATTCCTTTCTTATGCATCTTTGCTTATCCATCAGCTTGTTTCTCCATCGTGTCCTATACCTTGCTAGACATTGGGAGAAAATGATGTGATCTTGCTTGAGAACTAGTGATCTCTAAAACATTCTAAAAATTCCAAAAAAAATCATATATGATCCTGAAAAAATTCTAAAAATCAGAAAATGTCCTGAAAAAATGATCATCTTAGTGTAAACCTAGTAATAGGCACTTTGATGTATCACCAAAAAAATAAAAAATACAAAAATACAAAAAAAATGAAAAAAAAAGTCCTGAAAAAATTTGTCAAGTGGTGAAAACCTGGAAACAGGCACTACTTGAAACCTTTGCACCTATGTCTATCAGTCTTAATCACCTACTTTGCTACACATTTCCTAGCTTGGAATTGTTTCTTTTCCTCATCTCGGGGGCATAACAACTCAGCCTTTTTGAGGTATTCTTGTGCATTTGGGTTTCTCTGACAACTCACAAAATAGTGTTTCTAAACACTTCCCCCACCTTGACATCAAGTGTTTTTCAACACTTTTTAGATAGTTTACCTATGGTCTTCGATGTTGTAATATTTCTCACTATCAAAATCAAGTCTTGAAGAAATGGCCAAGTGACTTGCACACACGCAATTTAACACTTAAAAGATTGAGCTATGCTGATCTTTATCTACTTTGTGTGCTATCTATGATGATTTCTTTTCCATGTGTTCCCTCCCTAATAGTCTTTCAAGGATGTCATTGACTAGAAGACTGGGGCATGGGACATATTTTCTTGATTTCTACTTGTGGGTATACTTTTGTTTTTCTATAGTGTTGTAAGCATTTATGCTGGTCCTATTCAACACGTTGACTTACAAATGTATCATCCTTGACTGTTTTGCAAGACCGCACTCAGGGTTTATCTTGGCGCTTATGCATTGATACAGGTGTAATCTTGCTAAATTAAACTTAGGGAATCTAATCGTGTAGTTATCTTGACTTACATGTCTCTGATGCTTAGATTGGATTTCTACATACCTATCTGATATCAATCATATTCATATCCTCATAGTTATACTAGTGATGGTTGTATGATCTCATGATGTCCCTAATAAATGCTCAATGATGAAATTAAGAGTCTAAATTTTATGCGCTTCTTGCTGGTAAACCACTTTGCATATTAGCTTGCATTTTAGGTTCATTTTCTAGCTTAGTCTTGCATTCTTGCATATGGGGAGAGCTCTCTTTCTTCATCTTTTTGTGGACATATCAGCTAACTCCTTTCATATATTTCTTTACTTTCTTCTTGTTCATGTCTTTTCACCTTCTTAATCTTTCACTTCATCTCTTTTCTATCTTATCATCACATTATATAAATTTTTGACCTCTTAAATAATTTCAACGTCCTAGATTCATTTTCGGGATCGAAATCCAAATTCGAGTTCATCTTGATGGTCAAAATTGTCTTTTAAAATTCTACCTTCTTCTGAGCAGTTAGCTGACCATTTGAGGTCTAATCTTTGAATCATCGCTGGGGCATCTTCATTTCTTCATGTCTTCATCATTTCCATACTTCATATCTACTTAAATTCACTATTTCATGTCTAAAATCACCTTTCTGCTCATTTTGACCTAATTTTTATGCTATATCCTTCAAGGTCAACTCTAGTCAAATTGGGGCATTTTATCAGTTTCTTATAGTCATTCTTGGGTTCTAATCATCTATCTATCATCTTGGACATTGCTCTATTCTAATTTTCTCATGTCTAGCTAGTTTTTGCATCCCCTTACCTCATTTCAATTTCAATCCCGAGGGGGCGAAAATACTCTATTGTTGATTGTTACAGCTATCTATTTTTTAAGAGCATTTGTTTGACCTTATCACTTGCTCTCGATCTATTCACTTTGCTAGATGTTAAAAATTCTTTTCGGATCCTAACATCATCTTCCTAATGTTTAGTACTACCACTATCAGGCTGTGCATTTAGGACTTGCTATCTATTTCTGCATTTCATTCTTTGGAATCAGATATCTATATCTATCATCGCCTACTTGGCTTCGATTTTCTTTGATGTAATGTGTTCCCAGATCGATCATGCATTAGTCAAAGAGGGGCAAATGTAATCACCTAAAAATGGTCATCTAGACTATTAGCACCCTTCTCAGCATTTTGGCTAAATTAATTTAATCATTTACCTAGACCAAATTGCTAATAATCAATTTATTTGATTATAACCTATAGTTTGACTATGCTATCCTAAGTTCATTATTTGATTAAAAGAACATGTCCCCTTTTAATTAAATAAAAGACCCCATTCTTCTAACCCACTTAAAGTACACACATAAAGTCCTTTTCCTATTTTACAATTAAAAGAAAAGGCTTGTGAGACTTTTTGTCTTATATGACAAGTCAACTTATATTCTATTGGTTGACTTGTGTGTGCACATGGATCACTCCACTTTTCAAATTCAACCGTTGATCATCCACCATCTTCATCTTGATCTCCACTGTCCGTACATATTTAAAAGGGAGAGAGCTTTCCCCCTCAAAGGATCCAATCCTCATTTTGAATATTGTTATTTTCTAACAGGTTTCTTTGGAGCTTTGTGGAGAACTTCTATTTCTTGTCTACATTCTCTCATCCATGGCATCATGGCATTCTAGCTTAGCTTAGCTTTCATTTTTACATGTAGCTTAATCTCACATAGCTTAATATTTGGAT
The DNA here is from genome assembly GCA_028749045.1 of Cupressus sempervirens. NCBI lineage: Eukaryota > Viridiplantae > Streptophyta > Pinopsida > Cupressales > Cupressaceae > Cupressus > Cupressus sempervirens. Next base: position 279,670,714 of record CM053788.1, on the reverse strand, counting down.
TGTAACACTCTCATCCATGCTTAGAATAGCTGCACTTTTCATATTCATTCTAGTTTAATCTTTAGTTGCATTGCATTCTTGAGGAACTCCTTGGGACATTTGCATTCTTGCATCTTGTCTTTGGAACCTCCCATTGCATGGTTTACTAGCAAGAAGAGTATCTCTAAGACTCATCTGAGAGCCTTCTTATTCTTGAAATATACTCTCTTGCACTCCGTGGATAGGGAGCTCTAAGCCGGCATTCGAACATTCCAAACTCATGGAATCGCTTGGATAGAATGGTTTAGAGTGTGACACATTTCTAGTGTACATTTTTGGTGCCCACCGTAGAGAGAGATTCATGTTGCATGTTAGTTTAGCTTCTATTTTGCAAATCTATCTCACATCAAATCTTTTCAATATGCCTCCATCAAATAAAGAACCTAATGCTTTCCACATAGACTATGTGTATCCTCAAGGGCTATCTCTAAAAGAAACTCAAGCTAACCTTCACTTGGCTGCAAACCTTTTCCGTGCTACTAACCATAAACATCCTCAACCTTCATACACTACTATGCCTAATCCAAGCACTACTCCATTCACTCTTCATTCTCCCTTGTCCTTAGAAGTGGCTCCATGTCAAGAGGACTCTGAAAAAGAAAAAGCTATAAATGTCAAGAAAGATCAAGATCAAGCACCCGTTCATCTCTTTCAAGATTTTTCCATTCCATATCCTATATCTTGTCCACCTCCTAAGTATGATGAATATATCACTTCCACTATCTCCCTTGAGCTTACTGAAAATTATGAGAAAAGTTCTCTTCCTATGCTATCCAAAGCTACTTGTCAAGATCAAAGCATCCCCTCATGTTCTACTTCTCCACATCCACTTCAAAATTGTGCTCAAGCTTCAAGTGATTCTATTAAAAATGTTGTTCCTATAAAAGGTACTCATGAGTCTATTGATGGCTTTGACCATGTTGCTCATTCTAAAGATGTTGATATCCCTTCCCACTATCCCTTTGCATCTTCTAAATCTATCCTTGGTCCTCATCCATTAGAGCTAAAGCCTTCAAACCTTCCATCCATATTTGGGCCTTATGTTCCTTCATCTTCTACATTTTCCACTCCTAGCTCATTCCCTAGCTCTCCTATAATACCTCAAGATCAACAAAGACATTCATCCTTGGTGACTTTTCACCCATCTATACATCTAAACCAATCATATCATCCTTATTCATCCACAAATCCCAAGTCCTTTGGAAGTGAGAATAAACATAAGAATCAATTGAAAAATGAAGATCACTATGTCCCATCTAATCGACATGTGAATGCTAAGAAGGAAAATGCACAAAAGAGACCACAAAGGTCCACTATTAAGAGAGCTAAATCAAAGAAAATGTGGGTTCCTAAATCCATCATTGAAGAAATGCACTCTCAAGCACCCAAAGAACAAGGAAAATCTAAAGCTATGTGGATTCCCAAGTCTCTTTTAAAAGACTAGACTATTGAAAATATTTCAAAGTTGACATTCAAGCTTCCAAAGGCTTCCATTCCATCTTCTTCCAAAAATATTTCTAAAAATATTCCAAAGCCTTCCACTCCACTTTTTTCCAAATCTCTTCTACCACCTCATACATTGAAATCTCAAGCTATTTCATCCATGATTCTTCCATTGTTCCAATACCCTTCAAGGTGTGTGTCAATGTTGATCTTCTCCAATATTTCAGCTACCCTCATGAAATCCTCTAAATCTTACACTAAATTCTATACATGAACTATTATCCTCCATATATTCTTCCTACTACCATTTTCCTTTCATCACCCTATCAACATCTTTGAGCATACTTGTCTATGGTCTTGGCTTATCATGGCTTATCTTTCCTATAGGAGCACTATCTAAATTCAAAAAGCTTGAGCTCTTTCTAAAAACTCAAAAAAAAAAAAAAAAATTTAAAAATGTTCCTTGGTGAAAACTACTTCTTGTGGCACCTTGGTAGCAAAAGTAAAGAGAAATAAATTCATCCTATGGTGAAAACTACTTCTTGTGGCACCTTGGATAAGTACCATAATGAAAACCTGGCAAACATGCATCATGCATAATTCTTCCATCATCCATCTATCCCCTCTTCTCTCTTTGATCTTGACAATGTTGAGCTATCTTTGCATATTGGCTATCTTATCCATGAGATTCTCTATTAGTGCTTTCTCATTCCCTCATAGCCTCCATCTTGAGCTTTATTTTTATTGCTCTATCCCATCGCTATCCTATCTAGTCGACCCCTTGGTCTTGATCATAATAAATGAAACATGGTTCTCATAGGTCTCTTGACATGGCTACTCTTTTGGACTACACACTTCATGCTATCTCACTTGTTGGCTTCATTGCTTATCCTATGTGCTATCTTTCTTATTACTTCCATTGCTTATCCAAAACATGCTTCATATGACTATTTCACCTCTTTCCCTAGCTTGGGTACTCTTGAGGAGTCAGTCCTTGAGGATTACTTTCACTTGCTTCACATTCCTTTCTTATGCATCTTTTCTTATCGATTGGCTTGTTTCTCCATTGTGTCCTATACCTTGCTAGACATTGGGAGAAAATGATGTGATCTAGCTTGAGAACTAGTGATCTCTAAATTATTCTAAAAAATTCAAAATATCATATATGATCCTGAAAAAAATCCTAAAAATCAGAAAATGTCCTGAAAAATGATCATCTTAGTGAAAACCTAGCAATAGGAACTTTGATGTATCACCAAAAAAATTCAAAAATACAAAAAAATTGAAAAAAAAAAAAAAAAAATCTGTCAGAGTGGTGAAAACCTGGAAACAGGTGCTACTTGAAACCCTTGCACCTATGTCTATCAATCTCAATCATCCACTTCGCTACACATTTTCTAGCTTGGAATTGTTTCTTGTCCTCATCTTGGGGGCATAGCTACTTAGCCTATTGAGGTATTCTTGTGCATTAGGGTTTCTTTGACAACTCACAAAATAGTGTTTCTCAACACTTCCCCGACTTTGACATCAAGTGTTTTTCAACACTTTACAGATAGTTTACCTACAGTCTCCGATGTCGTGATATTTCTCACTATCAGAATCAAGTCTAGAAGAAATGGCCAAGTGACTTACACACATGCACTTTAACACTTAAATGACTGAGCTATGCTGACATTTATCTACTTTGTTTGTTTTCTACGATGATTTCTTTGCCATGTGTTCCCTCCCTAATAGTCTTTCAAGGATGTCGTTGACTAGAAGACTGGGGGCATGGGACATATTTTCTTTATTTCTGCTTGTGGGTATACTTTTGTTTTTCTATAGTGTTGTAAGCATTTATGCTGGTCCTATTCAACATGTTGACTTACAAATGTATCATCCTTGACTGTTTTGCAAGACTGCACTCAGGGTTTATCCTGGCGCTTATGCCTTGATATAGGTGTAATCTTGCTAAATTAAACTTAGGGAATCTAATCACGTAGTTATCTTGACTTACATGTCTCTGATGCTTAGATTGAATTTCCACATACCTATCTGATATCGATCATGTTCATATCCTCATAGTTATACTAGTGATGGTTGTATGATCTCATGATGTCCCTAATAAATGCTCAATGATGAAATTAAGAGTCTAAATGTTATGCACTTCTTGCTGGTAAACCACTTTGCATATTAGCTTGCATTTTAGGTTCATTTTCTAGCTTAGTCTTGCATTCTTTCATATGGGGAGAGCTCTCTCTTCATCTTTTTGTGGACATATCGGCTAACTCCTTTCATATATTTCTTTACTTTCTTCTTGTTCATGTCTTTTCACCTTCTTAATCTTTCACTACATTTCTTTACCTGTCATCACAAGGGGTTAATCCAAAAAAATCATCACATACGATCTATCCAAGTGTCACATTTTCACGAAAACATTTAAATATATACCACCCATATGAGAGATCAAAAAAAATACACATAAGCATATACACATGCATGAGCTAGAAACAAAAAAACTGAAACATCACATGAAAGCTAAAAACATACATTTTTGAGACAAGTACACAAGAATATCAAGAAACCCAGTATCTCATATATATATCAAATGTGTCATGGTACATATACAAATGTGAGATCCAAAATTTGGATATATGTCTCAAAAATACATAAGGTACAAATCAAAACACAATGTCATGTCTGACTGCCACCCTCCGCGGCTAGTGCTGGCCCTGGTGGAGGAGCCTGTCTCTTATCTGGTGCCTGCACTGCACCCTCTGATCTGCCTGCTCGCTCTGAATAATCAGGAAGACCCTGTCCTGGTGGCACCACACTAATATAGGCAGCATAATAGTAGACAGCTCAGGCACCATGATGCGCTGCCTCTCGTCTCGCAGCATCCCACTCTCGGTGCAACTCATCTGCTCATGCTCGCTCGTCCATCAACTGCTGATCCCGTACTGCGATAGTCACCTGAAGTGCCTGCATCTCTGCCTCCAAGGCATGGATCCTTGCACACTGCTCATCTCCTCCTGCTGGCTGCTCTGCAGGTGCCTCCACCCCCACTGCTCACCGCCTCCTCAAGGGCACCTCCTCCTCTCCTCCTGTCGACTGCTCTACAGGTGCCTCCACCCCCACCGCTCGCCGCCTCCTCAAGGGCACCCCCTCCTTCTCTGACTCCAAGGACCCCTCTGCCGCATGCCTCACCTGCGCTTGCATCCTCCTCTGCCCTACTCGGGAACTCTCCCCCTCCATCTGCCTCCCCCCTCTCCCTCCTCCTCTACCTCCTCCTCCTTCATCGCCACCTCCACCTCCCACTCCTACAGGTGCTGCATCTGGATGTGTGAATCGGGGGAACGGGTGCCTCTGCATCTCATAAAGATACCTCGGATCAGCCCCTGCATCTGCCACATCTGGGCGATAATCCCAGAGAGTCGCCACTAGTGTTGTGGTATCTCAAACTGCTGTATGATAGTCCAACATCGGAAACCATCCCAATCCCTCATCTATGTGCATCCGAGCATAGGTAGTAGTCTCCATTGATACCACCTGTCACTCTGCAAAATGTTGCCATATGCGACTAATCACAAACCACTCCACAATGTCTGTGCTCTGACCCACCAGCGATCTTCTATACCACATGTAATCTAACTCCCATGAATCTGACCATCACTGACACTCCCGGTATGGTTGCCATGTGAATGCTGTCAGCTCATCAAACACGCGTCGATAATAGGTCACATCTCCACTATGCCTCTGTGGGATGAAACTGCTATAACAAAAAATGTATGGTTGGTTGCGCTCTTGTGGCTGCACCCGTGGTCGGATCACAGCAATGTGCTCCCAAGCCCAGATCTGCGCTAACACTACTCCGCATGCCCATGATCCACCCTCATGATATACTATCTCATGAAGCTCATGGTACATCTCTACCAATATCACAGGCCCACATTCCATCCTACGTGGTCGGGAGATCAGATCATATACCAGCCAACCCCATCTTAGTGGAAAGCCCTTCTGGCCTCGATCTGTCACCAGGGCCTGGGCTACCAAAGAACATCATAAGCTGGGCAAAGGATAATCATATCCATACTCAGTCATCAATCTCTCCCAACTTAGGTGATGATCCAAAATGGTCACATCCTGGAAAAGCTCCTGCACTCGTGCTTGCCCCTCTGTCGGGGTCGTATCATAGTACACCTGTACCATCATGAAAACTTAACATCAATACACCTAGCATCCAACATTGAAATGGCTAAATCAACAAACTACTAACCAAGTAACTTATCGGCTCGCCATGGCATGGCACTCGCAGAATGCGATATACGTCCTCCAAAGTAATCGACGCCTCGCCGGTCGGTAAGTGAAAGGTGTTATGCTCGCTATGCCACCTCTCTACCAGCGCAGATAGCAAACCATGGTTTGCCAGAATATGGGGCATCCGTACAACCTAGCACAAGCCCATAGCCACTACCGCAGTCTACTCATCATCGCTCAAATGCTGCATTTGAAGCTTTGACATGCGTTCTTTTTATGCAATATTTCAATTTTTTCATAAGGATGGAAATCTGCAATCACAACTTGTTAGCAGCACAAGTTAGTATGAAATAACATAAAAATCTACAATAAAAAGTGGTGAGTTGCCTCAAAAATCCAATTTATCTTCCAACCAAGTGCATGCAAAGAAAGTGCAAGTTAATCACAAATGCTCTCATTTTTACTCTTTGATTTTGACCTAGTTATCCTACATGCTATCTTTCTCATTACTTCCATTGCTTATCCAAAACATGCTTCATATGACTATTTCACCTCTTTCCCTAGCTTGGGTATTCTTGAGGGGTCAATCGTCTAAAGCTTACACTAACTTTCTATACATGAACTCTTATCCTCCATATATTATTCCTACTACCATTTCCCTTTCATCACCCTATCAACATCTTTGAGCATACCTTTCTATGGTCTTGGCTTATCATGGCTTATCTTTCCTATAGGAGCACTATCTACATTCAAACAGCTTCAGCTCTTTCTAAAAATTCAAAAAAAGAAAAAGAAAAAATAGAAAAAATGAAAAAAATGAAAATATGCCTTAGTGAAAACCACATCTTGTGGCACCTTCGTAGCAAAAGTAAAGAGAAATAAATTTATCCTATGGTGAAAACTACTTCTTGTGGCACCTTCGATAAGTACCATGATGAAAACCTAGTAAATAGGCATCATGCATAATTCTTCCATCATCCATCTATCCCCTCTTCTCTCTTTGATCTTGACAATGTTGAGCTATCTTTGCATATTGTTTGACAAGTCACTTTAATCTCTCTCTACTATCTTGGCAAGTGAACACTCTACCTCCTATAGTTTCAACATCAAGTTATCTTCTAGACTAATTTATGCTTGGCTTTGCATCTAAAACTATGGAATTCAAAGCTTGTGCTACCAAACCTCAACCAAATCTAGATGATCATGATATCCTCCATGTCACTAAAGAGTTTCAAGATCTATATGCACAATACAAAGAACTAGAAGAGACAAATGATCTTTCTTACCTTCATCTCTCTAAGAGCATGACAAAAATGAAGTCTAAACTTGAGAAAAGGTTGGAGGAGAAGATTGCATCATTACATGAATCTTCTTTAAGATCTTTACATGCATGTGATTCACCTTCTTTGAGATCATCCTCTTCTTCTAGGTCTACATGCTCTACTTCAAGACATCAAATGTCTTCATCTTCTAGATCTAAAGACCTCTTTAGAGAACAAGCAAGTGATACCTCCTTTGAGCCTATGCCAAAATTTCATGATGGACCTATATTTGACCAAGATAATAATGAAGACATGGATGCATTCTATTCACTTGAGAAACAACCAAAGGAGTGTAGACATACTTTTGAGAGGACTTTTACTCCCTTGGAACATTCTAATGATGACATTTTGCAAACACTTCTTGAAACTAAGCTCATCATGTTGCCTAAGTCTAGCTCCTATGGAAATCCTTTCTTGGATTCTTATTGTGCTTATCATCAATCTAATGACCATGCTACTTTTGATTGTATAGAGCTGAAACATAAAATCCAAGATCTCATTGATGATGAGATTGTTGATCTTGGAACCTCTAATGACTCATGTGTTGAGGATACTTCTCTTGACCAAGATTATGTTGATGAACCTATGTCTAGTAGTGGCTCCATTACATCTTCCACTTCTTCCAACACTCATGCATCTCCCAACACTTCAAATCTTTCCAACATGCCTCTATCAAATAAAGAACCTAATGCTTTCCACATTGACTACATGTATCCTCAAGGGCTGCCTCTAAAAGAAACTCAAGCTAATCTTCACTTGGTTGCAAACCTTTTCCATGCTACTAATCCTAAACATCTTCAACCTTCATGCACTACTATGCCTAATCCAAGCACTGCTCCATTCACTCTTCATTCTCCCTTGTCCTTAGAAGTGGCTCCATGTCAAGAGGACTCTCAAAAAGAAAAAGCTATAAATGTCAAGAAAGATCAAGATCAAGCACCCTTTCATCTCTTTCAAGATTTTCCCCCTCCATATCCTATATCTTGTCCACCTCCTAAGTATGATGAAGATACCACTCCCATTATCTCCCTTGAGCTTATTGAAAATTATGAGAAAATTTCTCTTCATATGCTATCCAAAGCTACTTGTCAAGATCAAAGCATCCCCTCATGTTCTACTTCTCCACATCCACTTCAAAATTGTGCTCAAGCTTCAAGTGCTCCTATTAAAAATGGTGTTCCTATCAAAGGTACTCATGAGTCTATTGATGGCTTTGACCACATTGCTCTCTCTAAAGATGTTGATATCCCTTTTCACTATCCATTTGCATCTCCTAAGTCTATCCTTGGTCCTTATCCATCTAAGCTAAAGAATTCAAACCTTCCATCCATATTGGGGCCTTATGTTCCTTCATCTCCTACACTTTCCACTTCTAGCTCTCCCATCATACCTCAAGATCAACAAATACACTCATCGTTGATGAATTTTCAACCATCTATCCATCTAAACCAGTCATATCAGCCTTTTTCATCCACAAATCCCAAGTCCTTCAGAAGTGAGAATAAACATAAGAATCCATTGAAAAAGAAAGATCACTATGTCCCATCTAATCGACATGTGAATTCTAAGAAGGAAAATGCACAAAAGAGACCGCAAAGGTCCACTACTCAAAGAGCTAAACCAAAGAAAATATGGGTTCCTAAATCCATCATTATACAAAGGCACTCTCAAGCACCCAAAGAAAGAGGAAAATCTAAAGCTATGTGGATTCCCAAGTCTCTTTTAAAAGACTTGAATATTGAAAATACTTCAAAGTTGACATTCAAGCTTCCAAAGGCTTCCATTCCATCTTCTTTAAAAAATCTTTCTAAAAATATTCCAAAGCCTTCCACGCCACTTTTTTCCAAATCTCAAGCTATTTCATCCATGATTCCTCCATTGTTCCAATACCCTTCAAGGTGTGTGTCAATGTTGATCTTGTACAATATTTTAGCTACCCACATGAAATCCTCTAAAGCTTACACTAACTTTCTATACATGAACTATTATCCTCCATATACTCTTCCTACTACCATTTCTCTTTCATCACCCTATCAACATCTTTGAGCATACCTTTCTATGGTCTTGGCTTATCATGACTTATCTTTTCTATAGGAGCATTATCTACATTCAAACAGCTTCAGCTCTTTCTAAAAAATCAAAAAAAGAAGAAGGAAAAATAGAAAAAATGAAAAAAATGAAAATGTGCCTTAGTGAAAACCACATCTTGTGGCACCTTGGTAGCAAAATTAAAGAGAAATAAATGCATCCTATGGTGAAAACTACATCTTGTGGTACCTAGGATAAGTACCATGATGAAAACCTAGTAAATAGGCATCATGCGTAATTCTTCCATCATCCATCTATCCCCTCTTCTCTCTTTGATCTTGACAATGTTGAGCTATCTTTGCATATTGGCTATCTTATCCACCATATTTTCTATTGTGCTCTCCCATTCACTCATAGCCTCCATCTTAAGCTTTATTTTTATTGCTCTATCCCATCGCTATCCTATCTAGTTGACCCCTTGGTCTTGATCTCTCATAGGTCTCTTGACATGGCTACTCTTTTGGACTACACACTTCATGCTATCTCACTTGTTGGCTTCATTGCTTATCCTACATGCTATCTTACTCATTGGCTTCCATCACTTATCTTATATGCTATCACACTTCTGGGCTTCACCGCTTATCCTACACGCTATATTTCTCATTACTTCCATTGCTTATCCAAAATATGCTTCATATGACTAATTCACTTCTTTCCCTAGCTTGGGTACTCTTGAGGAGTCAGTTCTTGAGGATCACTTTCACTTGCTTCACATTCCTTTCTTATGCATTCTTGCTTATCCACTAGCTTGTTTCTCCATCATGTCCTATACCTTACTAGACATTGGGAGAAAATGATGTGATCTTGCTTGAGAACTAGTGATCTCTAAATTATTCTAAAAAATCCAAAAAATCATATATGATGCTGAAAAAATCCTAAAAATCAAAAAAGTCCTGAAAAAATGATCATCTTAGTGAAAACCTAGCAATAGGTGCTTTGATGTATCACCAAAAAAAATCAAAAATTTAAAAATACAAAAAATTGAAAAAAAGTCTTGAAAAAATCTATCAAGTGGTGAAAACTTGGAAACAGACACTACTTGAAACCCTTGCACCTCTGTCTATCAGTCTCAATCACCTATTTTGCTACACATTTCCTAGCTTGGAATTATTTCTTGTCCTCATCTTGGGGGCACAACTGCTTAGCCTATTGAGGTATTCTTGTGCATTAGGGTTTCTTTGAAAACTCACAAAATAGTGTTTCTCAACACTTCCCCCACTTTAACATCAAGTGTTTTTCAACACTTTACAGATAGTTTACCTATGGTCTTCGATGTTGCGATATTTCTCACTATCAGAATCAAGTCTTGAAGAAATGGCCAAGTGACTTACACACATGCACTTTAACACTTAAATGACTAAGCTATGCTGATCTTTATCTACTTTTTGTGCTATCTATGATGATTTCTTTGCCATGTGTTCCCTCCCTAATAGTCTTTCAAGGATGTCATTGACTAGAAGACTGGGGGCATGGGACATATTTTCTTGATTTCTGCTTGTGGGTATACTTTTGTTTTTCTATAATTCTTTTAAGAATTTATGTTGGTCCTATTCAACATGTTGACTTACAAATGTATCATCCTTGACTATTTTGCAAGACCACACTCAGGGTTTATCTTGGCACTTATGCCTTGATATAGGTGTAATCTTGCTAAATTAAACTTAGAGAATCTAATCGTGTAGTTATCTTGACTTACATGTCTCTGATGCTTAGATTGGATTTCCACATACCTATCTAATATCAATCATATTCATATCCTCATAGTTATACTAGTGATGGTTGTATGATCTTATGATGTCCCTAATAAATGCTCAATGATGAAATTAAGAGTCTAAATGTTATGCGCTTCTTGCTGGTAAACCACTTTGCATATTAGCTTGTATTTTTGCATATGGGGAGAGCTCTCTTTCTTCATCTTTTTGTGGACATATCAGTTAACTCCTTTCATATATTTCTTTACTTTCTTCTTGTTCATGTCTTTCCACCTTCTAAATCTTTCGCTTCATCTCTTTTCTATCTTTTCATCACATTATATAAATTTTTGACCTCTTAAATAATTTTGACATCCTAGATTCATTTTCGAGATTGAAATCCAAATTCGAGTTCATCTTGATGGTCAAAATTGTCTTTTAAAATTCTACTTTCTTCTGAGCAGTTAGCTGACCTTTTGAGGTCTAATCTCTGAGTCATCACTAGGGCATCTTCATTTCTTCATGTCTTCATCATTTCCATACTTCATATCTACTTAAATTCACTATTTCATGTCTAAAATCACCTTTCTACTCATTTCGACCTTATTTTTATGCTATATCCTTCAAGGTCAACTCTAGTCAAACTGGGGCATTTTATCAATTTTTTTATATAGTCATTCTTGGGTTCTAATCATCTATCTATCATCTTGGACATTGCTATATTCTAATTTTCTCATTTCTAGCCAATTTTTGCATCCCCTTACCTCATTTCAATTTTGATCCCGAGGGGGCAGAAATACTCTATCACTGCTTAGGAGCATTTTTTTTTTTTTTTTTTTTTTGATCTTCTCACTTGCTCTCACTCTATCTGCTTTTCTAAGTGTTAGTATTCTTCTTGAATTCTGACATCATCTCTTCCTAGTGTTCAGTACTACTGCTATCAGGCTGTGCATTCAGGATTTGCTATCTATTTTTGCATTTCACTCTTCGGAATTAGACATCTATATCTATCATCGCCTACTTGGTTTCGATTTTCTTTGACATAATGTGTTCCCAGATCGATCACACATTAGTCAAAGAGGGGCAAATGTAATCACCTAAAAATGTTCATCTAGACTATTAGCCCCCTTTTCAACATTTTGGCTAAATTAATTTAATCACTTACCTAAGCCAAATTGCTAATAATCAATTTATTTGATTATAACCTATAGTTTGACTATGCTATCCCAAGTTCATTATTTGATTAAAAGAACATGTCCCCTTTTAATTAAATAAAAGACCCCATTCTTCTAACCCACTTAAAGTGCACACATAAAGCCCTTTTTCTATTTTGCAATTAAAAGAAAAGGCTTTGTGACTTTTGTCTTATATGACAAGTCAACTTATATTTTATTGGTTGACTTTTGTGTGCACATGGATCACTCCTCTTTTTGAATTCCACCGTTGATCATCCACCATCTTCATCTTGATCTCTACCATCCATACATCTTTAAAAGGGAGAGAGCTTTCCCCCTCAATCCATCCTCATTTTGAATATTGTTATGCTGCAGGTTTTCTAACAGGTTTCTTTGGAGCTTTGTGGAGAACTTCTATTTCTTGTCTACATTCTCTCATCCATGGCATTCTAGCTTAGCTTAGTTTTTATTTTTACATGTAGCTTAAATCATATAATCTAATAGTTGGACTATAACACTCTCATACATGTTTTAGCATAGCTGCATTTTGCATCTCCATTCTAGCTTAATTTTCATTTGCATTGCATTCTTGAGGAATATTTGCATTCTTGCATCTTGTCTTTGGAACCTCTCATTGCATGGTTTACTAGCAAGAAGAGTATCTCTAAGGCTCATCTAAGAGCCTTCTTATTCTTGAAATATACTCTCTTGCACTCCATGGATAGGGAGCTCTAAGTCGGCATTCGAACATTTCAAACACATGAAATCATTTGGATAGAAGGGTTTAGAGTGGGACACTTTCGAGTGTACATATAGAAGCAAACAAGAATTCTAATATATTGAAATAGAAAGTTATAAAGTAGCCTATTTTAGAATTTTCATATTTTAAAAAGATTTTTCAATTAGGTTGTGATGCTATTGGTGTTAGATTGTGGTGACTGATCAGGAAAGTACTGTACATACTTCATAAAAAAAAAATTGGGTCGTGGCCGACATGGTAGCCAACATATTATGGTCGAAATATGGTTAACATGTTATAACCCTAAAGTAGTTTAATACTTGTATAAAAGGGCTTAGGGTTGGGTATTTTTCATTATGTTGTGATGTGAAATTGGTTCTTGCGGTGATATTGAGCTGTAAGGGATTACGAATTGTAATCAGGTTGTACTCACTGGATTGTAATAAGATCAGACTTGTTGTTTGATGGACGTAGCCCAGGGATTGGGTGAACCACATTAAATCTTGGTGCCTTGTGTTCATTTTTGTGTGATCTATTATTTTTTTAGTTATTGGTTATATTTGCATGTAGTTTTTATTTTTGTCCGTGGTTTATCCTAACAAGTGGTATCAGAGCGAGGTTGTCTTCTAGTTATCCTCTGTAGGAAAGCTCACAGTTAAGTGGGAGTCTCATGGCTGAGTGGGAGTGATGGCAAATGAGGGTAAGCTGAGGGTTGATAGGTTTAATGGGTAGAACTTCTAGTTATGGAAGATGCAAATGGAAGACTATCTATATCAGAAGGATTTATGGAAATTGTTGGAAGGCAAAGCCAAGAATCAGGGAACTATGTCAGAGGCTGAATGGGATCTTTTGGACAGAAAGGCACTCAAAAGCATTTAGTTATGCTTGGCACCATCAGTGGCATTTAATATTACAAAAGCAAAAACTACAAAAGATTTGATGAAAACCCTAGTGACACTGTATGAAAAGCCCTTCGCTTCAAACAAGGTATTTCTCATGAAGCATTTATTTAATATGAAAATGGCAGAAAGTGGATCTATTGTAGATCATTTAAATGAGTTTAATACTATTACTAGTCAATTATCTTCTATGGGTATCAATTTTGATGAAGAAATTAGGGCTCTCTTGATTTTGTGTTCTTTACCTAAAAGCTGGAATGGCTTGGTAATGGTTGTGAGTAATTATGTTCCTGGATCTAGTACCCTAAAATATGATGATGTGATTGGTGTTATTTTAAGTGAGGAAACTCGTAGAAAATCCTCAGGTGGATCTACATCAGGAAGTGCTTTGAATGCACAAAGCAGGGGTAGAATGACTGAAAGAGGAAGTAACTCTAGAAATCATGGAAAATCAAGAGGAAAGTCAAAGGGGAGGAGGTCTCAATCGAGAGGACCAAATGATTGCTGGTACTATGGGAAACTAGGGCACAAAAAGAAAGATTGTTGGAATTGAAAGAAAAATGAAGGAGATAAATAAGATGGAGACAAGGAGGCAAATGTGGTAAGTAAAAAATCTGAAGAGGATGCTTTGCTTTTGTCTTTAGAGAGTGTTGATGATTCATGGGTTTTAGATTCTGGTGCTTCATTTCATGCTACACCTCATAAAGGTTATTTCATTGATTATGTCCAAGGGGATTTTGGGCTTTGTTTATTTGGGGGATAATGAACCCTGTCAGATTTTTGGAAAGGGAAAAATTAAGATTAAGTTGCAAAATGGAAATCATTGGCTACTACATGAGGTAAGACATGTTCCAAAACTAAGTAAGAATTTAATTTCAGTAGGGCAACTTGGTGATCAGGGTTGTGTAGTTACTTTTAATGATAAAAATTGGAAGGTTTCAAAAGGTTCCCTTGTAGTAGCAAAAGGTGTGAAAGTAGCCACCTTATATCTTTGTACAGGTCATATTGTTCCTTCTACTTTGATTGTTTCAGAGAAAAATTAATGTTCAGGAACAATTGTTGCAGTTGTGCAAGGAGAACAAATAGTTGCTATAGATTCTGATACAGCATTATGGCACAATATACTTGGGCACATGAGTGAGAAAGGTATGAAATTAATTCATTAAAAGAAAATTTTACTAGGTCTGAAATGTGTGAATATGGATTTTTGTGAAAGTTGTGGAGAGTGAGTTTTCTAAAGATTGGGAAGGAAAACAAAAAGGAGAAATTAGAGCTTGTGCATACAGATGTATGGGGACCAGCTCAGGTATCTTCCCTTGGTGGCTCTCATTATTATGTTACATTTATTGATGACGTAACTAGAAAAGTATGGGTTTATTTCCTTAGATAGAAATCTGATGTATTTAAAACTTTTAAGAAATGGAAATGCTTGGTTGAAAATGAGACTGGTAAGAAACTAAAATGTCTCAGATTTGATAATGGTGGTGAGTATTGCAGTCATGAATTTGAAGATTATTGCTCCACTAATGGTATTCGTAGACAGAAAACTATTCCAAGGACTCCACATGAAAATGGAGTGGCTAAACACATGAACAGGACTATAATGGAGCGCGCAAGGAGCATGAGGTTGCATGTTGGGTTACCCTTACACATGTGGGCAGAGGTTGTTAATACTATAGTATATTTGATTAATAGAGGTCCCTCTACTCCTTTGGGCTATGGTATTCCAGAGGAAGCATGGACTGGTAAGAAGGTGAGTTATTCTTTTCTCAAGACCTTTGGTTGTGAAGCTTTTTCTCATATAGACTCTGAAAATAGAACCAAGCTAGAAGCTAAATCAAAGAAATATGTCTTTGTTGGATATGGCATTAATGAACTTGGTTATAGGCTTTGGGATTTTGAAAACCTTAAAATTGTTAGAAGTCGGGATATCATATTCAATGAGAAAGTGTTGTACAAAGATCTGTTGCAGCAACATGAGAAGAAAGAAGATGATTATGTAGTGTTGGATGATACTCCAAAAGCTAATGTTCCAACCATTCCTCATGATGTGCAACAACTACAACAAAAAATACCACACACACCAGTGAATGTTAGACAGTCAACAAGGAAAATTAGACCTCCACAAAGGTTTTCTCCCTCTTTGTATTCTATTTTCCTTACTGATGCTGGTGAACCTAAAAGTTATGATGAAGCTGTGTAGGTGGATACTAAGATTCAGTGGGAGTCTACAATGAAAGATGAAATAGACTCTTTCCTGAAAAATAAGATATGGGATTTGTGCAAGTTGCTTGCAGGTAAAAAGGCTTTACAGAATAAGTGGGTTTACAGGTTGAAAGAAGAGGAAGGAGGTAAGAAAAGATTTAAAGTCAGGTTAGTTGTAAAAGGATTTTCACAGAAAAAAAGAATTGATTTTGATGAGATATTTTCTCCTATTGTTAAAATGACTTCTATTCGTACTATTTTAAGTCTTGTGGCTACTGAAGATTTGTATTTAGAGCAGATGGATGTTAAAATAGCCTTTCTTCGTGGTGATTTGGATGAAGAAATATATATGGCTCAGCCACAAGGTTTTGAGGTCAAAGGTAAGGAGAACTTAGTGTGCGAATTGAAAAAAAGTTTATATGGCTTGAAGCAAGCACCTCGACAATGGTATCTAAAATTTGACAGTTTTATGCATGAGCATGGATATAACAGGTGTCATTCAGATTACTGTGTTTATTTTAAGAGGTTGGATGATGATAGCTACATTATTTTATGTTTATATGTTGATGATATGCTTGTAGCTAGGTCTAACATGGATCATATTAAAGGGTTGAAATGTCAGTTAGCACATGCATTTTCTATGAAGGATTTGGGAGCAGCAAAACAAATCCTTGGTATGAAGATTTGCAGAGATAGGAAGAACAGAACATTGATGCTATCTCAAGCTAATTATGTTGAGAAGGTGTTGCAACATTTCTCTATGGAGAATGCTAAAGCTGTCAGCACACCTTTACCTAGTCATTTGAAATTGACTAAGGAAATGTGTCCCAAGACACAAGAAGAGGAGGATAAGATGTCCAAGGTACCCTATGCTTCAGTTGTAGGAAGCTTGATGTATGCTATGGTATGCACTAGGCCAGATATTGCACATGCAGTGGGAGTCGTTAGCAGGTATATGAGTCATCCAGGATTTGAGCATTGGAATGTTTTCAAGTGGATTCTTAGATATTTGAGAGGAACATCCAATACGTGTTTACACTTTGGTGGCTCTACTACTAATTTACAGGGCTATGTTGACTCAAATTTGGCTGGGGATATTGATACCAAGTGGAGTACTATAGGTTATGTCTTTACTGTTGGTGGGGCAGCCGTGAGCTGGGTTTCTAGGTTATAGAAGATTAATGCTCTATCCACTACAGAGGCAGAGTATGTTGCTACTATAGAGGTAGCCAAGGAGATGATATGGCTTTAGTTCTTCTTGGAAGAATTGGGACATCCTCAGAAGGATAATTATTTGTTCACAGATAGTCAGAGTGCCATTCATCTTGCTAAGAATTCAGCTCTACATTCTAAGACCAAACACATACAGTTTTGGTACCATTTCATTCGATCAGTTTTGGAGGATGGACAGTTGAAGTTGGAGAAGATACATACCAATGACAATCCAGCAGATATGTTGACAAAGGTTGTAACAAGGGAGAAGCTAAAATCCTCTTCAGCTTTGGTTGATCTTTTAGACTGAGCATGAATAAAAGAATAGTAGAGCCCAGGGTGGTTTAATCCAGTGGGAGCCCCATGTAGTAGTGGTATTGCTACAGGATCAGTCTCCAAGTGGGAGATTGTTGTTTAGTGTGGAGCCTGATCAGTCCCCAAGTGGGAGATTGTTAGATTGTAGTGACTGATCAGGAAAGTACTGTACATACTTCATAAAAAATTTTGGGCCATGGCCGACATGGTAGCCGACATATTATGGCCAACATGTTATAACACTAAAGCTATTTAATACTTGTATAAAAGGGCTTAGGGTTGGGTATTTTTCATTATGTTGTGATGCAAAATTGGTTCTTGCAGCAGTATTGAGCTGTAAGGAATTATGGATTGTAATTAGGTTGTAATCACTGGATTGTAATAAGATGAGACTTGCTATTTGGTGGACGTAGCCCAGGGATTGGGTGAACCACATTAAATCTTGGTGCCTTGTGTTCATTTTTGTGTGATCTATTATTTTTTCAGTTATTGGTTATATTTGCATGTAGTTTTTATTTCTGTTCGTGGTTTATCCTAACAATTGGTACTATAATAGGAGGTTTTTTGGGCTAATAAGGTAGACTCATCACTTATTTCAATGAGAAGTTGAATGACACCAAAAGAAAATATTCACTTTATGATCAAGAATTTTATGTTGTAGTTTAGGCATTGAAGAAGTGAAGAAACTAGCTTCTTCCTAAGGAATTTGTTTTGTATACTAATCATCAAGCTTTGTAATTTTTGAATAGTCAAGGAAAATTTAACCAAAGGAATTTAAAGTGGGTTGAGTTTTTGTAGAGTTATATATTTTTTTTTCAAATAGGAGTAGAAAATTTAACAGAGTTTTAGATGCTCTTAATAGAAGACATTTTTTCTAATAGAGATGGAGATTGAGATGGTTGGGTTCAAGGAAATCAAGAATTTGTATCTAGAGGATGCTAATTTTGGTGAAGTGTGAAAGGCTTGTACAAAACCTGTTACATTTGAAAGGACAAAGTGGTTAGATTTCATAATTCAAGATGATATGATGTTTAAAGGAAGTCAATTGTGTATTCCTAGAAGTTCTATGAGAGAGAATCTCATCAAGGAGAAGCATAGTGGAGGATTGGTTGGACACTTTGGTAGAGATAAAAACATTTCTTTGGTTGCTAAGAACTATTATTAGCCATAGTTGTAGTAAGATGTGAAAAAGTTTGTGCATTATTACAAAGTATGTCAAATAGAAAAAGGAGTGAAGCAAGATATAGGGATGGATCATCTATTACCTATACCAGAAAATTTGTGGGAGGATGTCAGCATGGACTTCATTCTTAGATTATGAAGGGCTCAACAAGGGCATGGTTCTATTTTTCTAATGGTTGATAGGTTTTCAAAGATGGCACATTTCATTCCTTGCAAGAAGACTAGTTATGTCGCTCATGTGGTAGAGTTTTTTTGAAGAAAAGTCATGAGACTGCATGGTCTACCAAAGAGTATAGTCTTAGATTGAGATACCAAGTTCATTTAGTATTCTTGTCATGCATTAAGGAAGAAATCAAAGATAGATCTAAAGTTTAGTTCATCACATCATCCATAGACTGGTGGGTAGAAAGAAGTTATGAATTGCAGTTTGACAAACTTGTTGAGATGTTTGGTTGGAGATAAACCAAAAGGATGGGATCAAATTTTACCAAAGGCACAAATTTTGTAATAATTCTATCAATACTGTTAGCTTTTGATTTGACAAAATTTCAACAACATTCTGGATAATAAAAAACCCTAGGAATTAGCTAGAGACCTTAATGGGCATTCTGAAATATAAACCAAAAGGACTAACTAACAAGACTACGATTTCTTCTTCCCTTTGAATTATGCAAGATTCAAGTGGTTATACCTATGAATTAACTCTTTACTTCTTTTAAACTCAAAACTCAACATCAATTCCAAAATAATAGATGATTTAGCCTGATTCTTCTAATTCTATGATAGCAAAACAAATGATTAATTGCTATCTTATAAAACCCTAGAACTCCATGAATAAAGTGCAGGCTGACATTTCAAAACTTTAATATAGAACATTAAAAGATTGATTTATTTACATTAATGCACAGAATAAGATATTCCAACTAGATCAACTTTAGAGGATGACTATTGCCTTATCTATTGGACCATAAACTCATAGGAAGTAGACATCTACTTTTGGATCTTATCTTAACACTGTTTGAAAAGGTTATCAATGTTCATTTCCAAATCTCATACTTATAAAAATCTCCAATGAAAACCTTAAAGTTCTTCCATTTTACATTAAGCAATTACATAACCCATTACATTATTAGCAAAATTAAATTGAAATATAATTCAAAGTGAAATACATTGAAAATTTAATAAATTTTCCATTAAAAAAAGAGATTAAAAAAAGAGACAAGAACTAGGATAAACAACTAGATAATAATAATTTTAAGGACTCTTGGTAATTTTTCTTGAACAATATCTCTGGACATTTGAGTTAGTTAAAGACTTGGATCAGATAATTGACATAATGAGGCCTTTTTCATTAATGTCAATGGGGGAGGTATGTACATGAAAAAAATTCTTTGGGTGAATGGGGGTCACATAGTTGAATGGGGAGAGATGAGCACATCCTGATTCTTTATTAGGGAGATTTAGAAAGATTAATGTAAGTAAGAAGAAGGAATATCTT
This sequence comes from Cupressus sempervirens, assembly GCA_028749045.1. NCBI lineage: Eukaryota > Viridiplantae > Streptophyta > Pinopsida > Cupressales > Cupressaceae > Cupressus > Cupressus sempervirens. The sequence goes on along the minus strand of CM053788.1, from coordinate 279,650,670 downwards.
TATGGGGGACATATGTTTCATGAAGACCTACAATGTATAGGGGAGAAGCTAAGAATTATTTAGGTGTGAACAATTGATGCCAATCATAAGACAATGCAGAACAAGGTAGTGTTCCAGAAGATTTTAGATTTGATTGATGAAGAGGATTTGAAAAGATGAGAATAATAGTAGCAACAATGGGGTATTGTTTGGTTTTCTTAGAACCTTGATATTTTTCATATTTGTTGCCATCAATGCCAAGGGGGATATTGTTAGCATGAATTCTGATGGTATTCATTAGGAGAAGTATCCTAAGCATTGAAGAGCATGTGGCAGTATTGATATATTGCATTCATGAGTATGTTTTTCATTGATGTCAACATAGTAATAATAATGTGAAGAATGGAAAAATAATAGGCATATATCAAGGTTGTACAAACAATGTTTTGATGACTAGGTGATGTGAAGTTAAGGCCACGTTCCACACCATGTCTTGGTAATGAGGTTAAGTGTACATAAAATATGGATAATGAAGTCAAAGAGATATGGAAGATATATGTGATTTATAGAGAGAAGTGTAGAAATAGAGTACCTAAAAAGAAATTTCTGATGATTACAATTTATCTCTTACTAGAGGTAGAGTACATGAAGTTATATAGTAATAAAGGATAGTCTCAAAATAATGTTAGAAAGTGAACAAGTTCTAAAGTTTTACGTGTGAGAAGTTTTGTAGACTATGAGCCGACAGTGCTATGTGGTTGTCAAATAATTAATTATCTTATTGTGGTCCTATTTTAATTAATTTGGAAATTTGGAAGGCCTATTGGATTTCTTACTAATAAGGAACATATCAAGTGGGTTTAAACCTAATGCTAGGAAATAATAAAATAGGGACAACCCTAAGGATCAGCTAAATCCTATATTCAGCAAGGCTAAATCTATTCTAGGCCAACATTAACAGTCACCAAGACTCACTTCACTTTAGGCTCTACAAGGCCAAGGCAGGAAAAGCTTAGGAATTGATCTTGCTAGTTTAATACTCCTCTCTTCAATAATTAATACCTACAGTAGAATTGGCCAATATTCTTCTATGATTTGCTAATAAACTTCTTGGGTCTTGTAGCTAACTATAACCAAAAATTAGATGCAAATAAGTAATGACTATCACTTTTAGGTCTTAGTACATAAAAATGTAAATTGATTTGTTTGTTATGTATTTCTTACTATTAGGTGAATCATTAGCTTATTCTTGAACTTTAATAGAACAGTGTCTTATCCATTAGGAAGCAGAGTCAAAATCAGTAAATTTGGACCTTTCTAATCAACTTGTGATTAAAATTGTCAACATTGACCTCTACATTTCATTCTTACCATATCCTTTTATAAACCCTAAACCTTATTAATTATAGAAAGTGATTACCTAATTCTTTAAATCAATAGCAATCAGTAATAGATATACAATTTGTGTAAATTGCATTGAAATGAATGAAACTTGTTCATAATAGTCTGAATATTATAGATATATAAGAAAGGAGACAAAATTAAAAGACAATGGTATATAAGGAAAAATCCTTCTCTTGAAAAATGTTTGTAATACTAACATAGACTCAAAAATATAATGCAGAAATAAGCCATTTCTACCAAATGTTCACTTTATATATTCAAGTATACAAGAACTAAAGTCATTCACATAATTATAGAAGAAATAGATGGACTATAAAAAGGAAACATGATGATGAGAAAATTCTACAAATAACTGACCTCTACTCCTCATCTTGGAAATCCATATATAGGATTGCAACAAGCTATAGATTGGAGGAGGACACGTGTCAAAATAAGAATGGATCCCCAAAAGTGGAAAGATGAGAACAAAAAGATATATAGAACATTCTTCAAAATTTTGATCTAAAAAGGAAAATAAGTTGAGATAGTAAGTAATAATTTATGTTATGCTTTTTGACTTTAGTCTTCCTTGTCCTTCATTGTTACAACGAGAAATATCTCGACTACTTCTTGTTGATAGGGCCTTAATTTCTCCTACCGCCTCCCAAACATAAATCTCCCTTTTTATGGGCCACTCTATTTTCTTAACCTCTTTTAAGTCCTAAGTGGCTTTGGACCACCTGGCATCCATAATAGCTTTAGATTCAATAGATAACTTGTTCAAATCTATTTCTATTTTAAAAAGGGAATCAATTAATTTATTATAGGGGACATCAGAAGTATCTTCAAAAATTGCCATTGTGGCCTCCTAATTTAGAATAGCACTAAAGGAATTAGGTCATTCATGCTAATCTATCACTATAGTAGTGGCATCCAAGATTGATGGTATACAAGGTTGTATTCCCTGAGATAAAACCTTTAATTTTCCTTGTATAATTTGCAATTTACTAGTGAAGAAACCAATTAATTCCTTAACTATCTCTAAACCCTCCTTCAATGTGATTATTTTATCAACCAAGTTTGGCTTTTTAGCCATCAATACAATGAGCCTCTCTAAGAATTGTGTGCATGGCCCCTATAGATTAAATGTGGGTGATAGCCATGAAAGTTCCTCATTGCAAAATTGCTTAGCACTTTATAAAATAATATAAAAATTGTGAGCCTATTGTGACTTGTTCTTCAAAGTTTCAACCCTCTAGCTCATCAAATTCTTAAGGAAAATTGTCCTTATTGTAGGGACCATTTGTCGTTGCACTAAAAGACATGACTGTTAGTGAACATGGAACACCACATAATTAACCATCTGTGGGCAGGGGAGCGCGTCGCATCACCCAACAATCTCCCCCTCGATGCACATACCAGGTGCTTATGCGGGTCAGGAAGGCACTGAGGAGATTTGAACCCATGACCAGGCCAAAACCAGGCTCTGATACCACTTGTTAGGATAAACCACAGACATAAATAAAAAACTACATGCAAATATAACCAATAACTGAAAAATAATAGATCACACAAAAATGAACACAAGGCACCAAGATTTAATGTGGTTCACCCAATCCCTGGGCTACGTCCACCAAACAGCAAGTTCGATCTTATTACAATCTAGTGATTACAACCTGATTACAATCTGTAATCCCTTACAGCTCAATACCGCTGCAAGAACCAATTTCACATCACAACATAATGAAAAATACCCAACCCTAAGCCCTTTTATACAAGTATTAAACCACTTTAGGGTTATAACATGTCGGCCATATGTTAGCCATAATATGTTGGCTACCATGTTGGCCACAGCCCAAATTTTTTTTTTTATGTATAGTACTTTCCTGATCAGTCACCATAATCTAACACTTATCTCATCTCCTTGTGGATTTGATGCCCCAAACCCCACTATTTATGAAGTATGTACAGTACTTTCCTGATCAGTCACCATAATCTAACAATCTCCCACTTGGGTAAGCCCTTTTATACAAGTATTAAACCGCTTTAGGGTTATAACATGTCGGCCATATGTCGGCCATAATATGTTGGCTACCATGTCGGCCATGGCCCAAAAAAAATATTTATTTATGAAGTATGTATAGTACTTTCCTGATCAATCACCATAATCTAACAATCTCCCACTTGGGGACTGATCAAGCTCCACACTAAATAAAAATCTCCCACTTGGAGACTGATCCTGTAGCAATACCACTACAACATGGGGCTCCCACTAGATCAAACCACCCTGGACTCTACTGTTCTTTTATTCATGTCCAGTCTAAAAGACCAACTGAAGCTGAAGAGGAGTTCAGCTTCTCCCTTGTTACAAACTTTGTCAACATATCTGCTGGATTGTCATTGGTATGTATCTTCTCTAGTTTTAACTATCCATCCTCCAAAACTGACTGAATGAAATGGTACTGCAACTATATGTGTTTGGTCTTAGAATGCAGAGCTGAATTCTCAGCAAGATGAATGGCACTTTGACTATCTGTGAACAAATAATTATCCTTCTGAGGATGTCCCAATTCTTCCAAGAAGAATTGAAGCCATATCATCTCCTTGGCTGCCTCTGTAGTAGTAACATACTCTGCCTTTGTAGTGGATAGAGCATTAATCTTTTGTAACCTAGAAACCCAGCTCACGGCTGCCCCACCAACAGTAAAGACATAACCTGTAGTACTCCACCTGGTATCAATATCCCCAGCCAAATCTGAGTCAACGTAGCCCTATAAATCAGTAGTAGAGCCCCCAAAGTGTAAACACCTATTGGATGTTCCTCTCAAATATCTGAGAATCCACTTGACAGCATTCCAATGCTCAAATCCTAGATGAATCATATACCTACTAACGACTCCCACTGCATGTGCAATATCTAGCCTAGTGCATACCATAGCATACATCAAGCTTCCTATAGCTAAAGCATAGGGTACCTTGGACATCTTATCCTCCTCTTCCTATGTGTTGGGACACATTTTCTTAGTCAATTTCAAATGATTGGGTAAAGGTGTGCTGACAACTTTAGCATTCTCCATAGAGAAACATTGCAACACCTTCTCAACATAATCAGCTTGAGATAGCGTCAATGTTCTATTCTTCCTATCTCTGCAAATCTTCATACCAAGGATTTTTTTTGCTACCCCCAAATCCTTCATAGAAAATGCATGTGCTAACTGGCATTTCAGCCCCTTAATATGATCCATGTTAGACCTAGCTACAAGCATATCATCAACATATAAACATAAAATAATGTAGCTATCATCATCCAACCTCTTAAAATAAACACAGTAATCTGAATGACACCTATTATATCCATGCTCATGCATAAAACTATCAAATTTTAGATACCATTTCTGAGGTGCTTGCTTCAAGCCATATAAACTTTTCTTCAATTTGCACACTAAGTTCTCCTTACCTTTGACCTCAAAACCCTGTGGCTGAGCCATATATATTTCTTCATCCCAATGACCATGAAGAAAGGCTATTTTAACATCCATCTACTCTAAATGCAAATCTTCAGTAGCCACAAGACTTAAAACAGTACGAATAGAAGTCATTTTAACAACAGGAGAAAATATCTCATCAAAATCAATTCCCTTTTTCTGTGCAAATCCTTTTACTACTAACCTGGCCTTAAATATTTTCTTACCTCCTTCCTCTTGTTTCAACTTGTAAACCCACTTATTCTGTAAAGCCTTTTTACCTGCAGGCAACTTACACAAATCCCATGTCTTATTTTTCAGCAAAGATTCCATTTCATCTTTTATTGTACACTCCCATTGAATCTTAGTATCCACCTACACAGCTTCATCATAACTTTCAAGTTCACCAGCATCAGTAAGTAAAATAGAATACAAAGAGGGAGAAAACCTTTGTGGAGGTCTGATTTGCCTTGTTGACCGTCTAACATTCACTAGTGTGTGTGGTATTTTTTGTTGTAGTTGTTGCACATCATGAGGAATGGATGGAACATTAGCTTTTGGAGTATCATCCAGCACTACATAATCATCTTCTTTCTTCTCATGTTGCTGCAACAGATCTTTGTACAACACTTTCTCATTGAATATGACATCCCGACTTCTAACAATTTTAAGATTTTCAAAATCCCAAAGCCTATAACCAAAGTCATTAATGCCATATCCAAAAAAGACACATTTCTTTGATTTAGCTTCTAGCTTGGTTCTATTTTCAGAGTCTATATGAGCAAAAGCTTCACAACCGAAGGTCTTGAGAAAAGAATAACTCATCTTTTTACCAGTCCATGCTTCCTCTGGAATACCATAGCCAAAAGGAGTAGAGGGACCTCTATTAATCAAATATACTACAGTATTGACAGCCTCCACCCACATGTGTAAGGGCAACCCAGCATGCAACCTCATGCTCCTTGCGCGCTCCATTATAGTCCTATTCATGTGTTCAGCCACTCCATTTTCCTGTGGAGTCCTTGGAACAATTTTGTCTATGAATACCATTAGTGGAGCAATAATCTTCAAATTCATGACTGCAATACTCACCACCATTATCAGATCTGAGACATTTTAATTTCTTACCAGTCTCATTTTCAACCAAGCATTTCCATTTCTTAAAAGTTTTAAATACATCAGATTTCTATCTAAGGAAATAAACCCATACTTTTCTAGTTGCATCATCAATAAATGTAACATAATAATGAGAGCCACCAAGGGAAGATACCTGAGCTGGTTCCCATACATCTGTATGCACAAGCTCTAATTTCTCCTTTTTGTTTTCCTTCCCAGTCTTTACAAAACTCACTCTCTTTTGTTTTCCATACACACAACTTTCACAGAAATCCATATTCACACATTTTAGACTTGGTAAAACTTTCTTTGAATGAATTACTTTCATACCTTTCTCACTCATGTGCCCAAGTCTATTGTGCCACAACGCTATATCAGAATCTACAGCAGCTATTTGTTCTCCCTGCTCAACTGCAGCAATTGTTCCTAAACATTCATTTTTCTCTGAAACAATTAAAGTAGAAGGAACAATATGACTTATACAAAGATATAAGGTGCCTACTTTCACACCTTTTGCTACTACAAGGGAATCTTTTGAAACCTTCTAATTTTTATCATTAAAAGTAACTACACAACCCTCATCATCGAGTTGCCCTGCTGAAATTAAATTCCTACTTAGTTTTGGAACATGTCTTACCTCATGTAGTAGCCAATGATTCCCATTTTGCAACTTAATCTTATTTTTTCCCTTTCCAACAATCTAACAAGGTTCATTATCCCCCAAATAAACAAGCCCAAAATCCCCTTGGACATAATCAATGAAATAACCTCTATGAGGTGTAGCATGAAATGAAGCACCAGAATCTAAAACCCATGAATCATCAACACTCTCTAAAAATAGAAGCAAAGCATCCTCTTCAGATTTGTTACTTACCACATTTGCCTCCTCATCTCCATCTGATTTATCTCCTTCATTTTTCTTTTGATTCTAGCAATCTTTCTTTTTGTGACCTAGTTTCCCACAATACCAACAATCATTTGGTCCTCTTGATTGAGACCTCCTCCCCTTTGACTTTCCTCTTGATTTCTCACAATTTCCAGAGTTATTTCCTCTCTTAGTTGTTTTGCCCCTACTTTGTGCATTCAAAGCACTTCCTGATGTAGATCCACCTGACGATTTCCTATGAGTTTCCTCACTTAAAATAACACCGATCACATCATCATATTTTAGGGTACTAGATCCAAGAACAGAATTACTCACCGCCATTACCAAGCCAATTCAGCTTTCAGGCAAAGAACACAAAATCAATAGAGCCCTAATTTTTTCATCAAAATTGATACCCATAAAAGATAACTGACTATTAATAGTATTAAACTCATTTAAATGATCTGCAATAGATCCACCTTCTGTCATTTTCATATTAAATAAATGCTTCATGAGAAATACCTTGTTTGAAGCGGAGGGCTTTTCATACAGTGTCGCTAGGGTTTTCATCAAATCTTCTGTCATCTTTTCTTTTGTAATATTAAATGTCACTGATGGTGCCAAGCATAACCGAATGCTTTTGAGTGCCTTTCTATCCAAAAGATCTCATTTAGACTCTGATATAGTTCCCTGATTCTTTGTTTTGCCTTCCAATGACTTCCATAAATCCTTCTAATATAGATAGTCTTCCATTTGCATCTTCCATAACTGGAAGTTCTGCCCATTAAACCTATCAACCCTCAGCTTACCCTCATCTGCCATTGTTCCCACTCAACCATGAGACTCCCACTTAACTATGAGAATTTCCTGCAGAGGATAACTGAAAGACAACCTTGCTCTAATACCACTTGTAGGGCCCATTTTCCATTGCACCGAAAGCCATGACTATTAGTGAACATGGAACACCACATAATTAACCACCTGTGGGTAGGGGAGTGCGTCGCATCACTCAAAAATCTCCCCCTCGACGTACATACTAGGTGCTTATGCGGGTCGGGAAGACACCGAGGAGATTTGAACCCATGACCAGGCCAAAACTAGGCTCTGATACCACTTGTTAGGATAAACCACGGACAGAAATAAAAAACTACATGCAAATATAACCAATAACTGAAAAAATAATAGATCACATAGAAATGAACACAAGGCACCAAGATTTAACGTGGTTCACCCAATCCCTGGGCTACGTCCACCAAACAACAAGTTCAATCTTATTACAATCTAGTGATTACAACCTGATTACAATCTGTAATCTCTTACAGCTCAATACCGCCACAAGAACCAATTTTGCATCACAACATAATGAAAAATACCCAACCCTAAGCCCTTTTATACAAGTATTAAATCGCTTTAGGGTTATAACATGTCGTCCATATGTCGGCCATAATATGTCAGCTACCATGTCGGCCACAACCCAAAAAAAAAATTTATGTATAGTACTTTCCTGATCAGTCACCATAATCTAACACTTATCTCATCTCCTTGTGGAGTTGATGCAGCATTAATGCTCATTCTCCTTGTTATGGTGTATCCTCTTCCCTTAAGTCATTTTTTTTGTGTTAGGGCTTCAGTTGTGTTCCTAGTTGGTTGATGTTGATTTCTTGTTCATGCCCCTATCCTACAATAACTACACGCTCTTCCTATACAAGTTACTCTCTGGAAGATGCAACCTCATTCTCAAGTGTTTGGACCTTAGTCTCAAGCTCTACAATCTTCTCCTTATATACATGATTCTTTCTAAGCTCATATTTATAGAGCTTTCTTACATCAATGTAATCATGTATGGACTTAAAAAGTCTAGTCTCAATCTCCTCTACCTTAGCTTCATTCATATATGAAATTTTTTTCATGGCCTTAGAAATTTTTGTGCCAGAGCTACCCTATAGATTCCATACAATCATATTTCCCTATTCAATGCTTTGCACATCCATCAACTTTGGTTTATTTATGATGAAGCCATGCTCCAAACTACTATAGATTTGGTATCTATATTAAAATGTATTCCTCTCTACAATCCATCAGTACCAAATGCCTCATATGAAATGGAATTCTTGTGTCTCCTTATCTAGTCAAGCATAAAAGCTTGATCCAAATCCCATCCAGGCACTAACAACATGCCACTCCTCTATATTAGGTCTCTTGCCTCCTCCAGAGTCATGTTTTCACTCTCAAGATCATAGGCCTACAACTTCTCCACCAGTTCTAGTTTTTTCTCATCTGATTCTCCTAGCTTCAACTTCAGCACTAGCTCACTCTATTTTATGTTGTATAGAAAACTCTTAAACTTATTTTTTTTGATGAATTCATCATCTGCTATGAACTGTTGGACCTAGATGATCCTATCATCCAGCCTTGCTATTGCTAGTTCCATGTCAATGAGTGTATTCACATCTGTATTAATCCTATCCTAGAGGTGATTTTGCCTTAAGTCAACAAAATATTGACTAGTGCCAAGTAAAATCTACAAAGTCCTTTGTTTCACCTCTACCAGGATATGGACAACTTATTGTCTTTTTATTTCCTTTTGTGACCCATGATACTTCTGGGACATCATCCTCTTCTATTTCTAGGGCCACATCAGGCTCAAGGCTATTTGGGTATCCTCTCTTCCTCCCCCATAGGTCCTTCTGGCATCTTGGCCATTTTTTTGCATGGTCAGTGACCATCTTCCTAATCCTCTAAGGATAGGGGATATCCATATAGAATCCCATAAATTGGGGATCTACTCTCTTTGATTATCTTTCCACCCTCACAAGATCATCCAACTTTACTAACCTATTAGTTGCCTCACCTTCTGTAACTATGTTTGAAATAACATTTTCATGTGGTAATTCCTTGGTTCTAGGAAATTCATAGTTCCTTATCTCTTCGAGGGTGATCCTCATCCAATTGTTAGGATCATACATTCTATAAGGACCAGTTGAAAAATTATAGCGATGGAGGAAAGCATGGATCTGATCAAGGGCCTCTTTTCCAATTGTAAAATCCCCTACCTTAAAGCATCTACATGAAGCCCTTGGTATTGGTGGAGGAAGTCCAATGATGGATGTGGAAGATGAGAAAGGATAATCAATAAGTACATCAACATCTATATGACAACCAAGGACATCAACATCTTTAGAGTGAGCATTAGGATTTTCAATAGGATCATGGGCATCTTGAATAGGAGAAACTTCTTTGGTAGGATTTTTTGGAGCTTGAAAAGACTTAGGAATAGTAGAAAGTGGAAGAAAACATGGAGTGGTAGAACAAGAAGATGGAATACTTTAATCTTGACAAGTTTCTTTGCATAGAATAGGCATAAAACTTTGTTCACAATTTATGGTAAGCTTGAGGGAAATAGTGGAAGTAGTGTCGTCATCATATGTTGGAGGTGGATAAGAGATAGGATATGGAAGAGTGAAATCTTGAAGGAGATGAAGGGGTTCTTGATCTTGATCTTTCTTGACATTTTTATCTTTAGCCTTTTGAGAGTCCTCTTGACATGGAGCCACTTCCAAGGACAAGGGAGTGTATGAGGTTTTCATGTTAGGATCTTGAAGGGGTAAGGAAAGACTAGCTAAAGTGGACATAGTAGATATAGTGATGCATGAAGGTTGAGGATCTTTAGTCTTAGAAGCATGAAAAGGGTTTTTGGCCAAGTGTAGATTAGGTTGAGTTTCTTTAAGAGGTATTCCTTGATAATAACTATAGGGAATTGCATGAAAATAATTAGGACCTTTTTTTGATGGAATAATGTTGGATAGCTTTGAAGTTTTGGGAGATGCATAAGTATTGGAAGAAATGGAGGTATCAAGGAAGTCATCACTTGACATAGGGTCATCAACGTGATCTTTCTCAAGAGAAACATCTTCATTACATAAGTCTTTAGGAATTTCAACATCAATGATTTTTTCATCAATAAGATCTTGAGTTATACATTTAAATGCAATACAATCTTTAGTTTTATGACCTTTGCATGTATGGTAACCATAATAGTGATCATCTCTCCACCAATATGGTTTTAACGCATGTTCATAAGGTGTATAATATTTGTATGGTAAAGTAATGATATTTTTTGCAACTAAGGTCTCAAGCACTATGCCATATGAAAATGCCAAAGGAATAAAAGTTCTCTCAAAAGCATACCTAGGACCATTTTTTTCATTCTCATCTCAATCAAAGATAGGCCTATCATGAAATATTGGCATATTCTCAAAGGATGTATTACTCACTTTCTCTCTCAAGAGGTCTTTGGATCTAGAAGATGAAGACAATTGATGTCTTGGACTAGAAGATGTAGACCTTGAAAAAGATGACTCACATTTATGTAAAGATCTTAAGTAAGATTCATGTAATGATGCAATCTATTTCTCTAGAACTTTCTTCATTTCTATCATGTGTCTAGGGAGACTAGCACATAAGTCTTGATACTTTTTAATGACAAAGGAGAGCTCATGATCATCTAGACTTGACTGAGGTTTGGTAGCACAAGGTTCGAAGCCCATAGTGGTATTGGGTGATAGGATGACCCTAAGAAACATTGATACCAAACTAGGATAGAAAATTACTCAATTGTCCAAAAGAGATGTGATAAAATAGAATTTTGCAATAGGCATAAACCAACACTACCATAGAGGTGCCCAAAATTTTGGGTGAATACCCAAACACATATGGATTAGGAGGATGATTTACCCAAATTATAAATAATTAAAATTGAAATTTTATGAAAGTGGATGGAGAATAGATTACTGAGATTCTCCAAGCATAATATTAAAGAATCTAAAGGTGTATCTTTCTCAACAAGGATGGTCTCTAACTCACCAACTCCAAACAAGGTCACTTGTGAAATCAAAAACCATTAATTCAAGCCTAATCTAAACTAGATCAGCCTAGGGAAACTAGAAATAATAGGATAGTAAAAAAAATTAATCATAAAGTCTCAACTCAAGAACTCAACTTTTATTTGTTTTAAATATCCAACTAGGTGTGATAAATTTTGAATCATGAGCCAGACACACAAGACATCAATCAAGAATTTCAAAAAAACATATGCAAGCAATGAGTAAGGGACAAAGAAACCTTGCACATGAACAAGAATATTGTCATAGTATTAGTCTAATCCCTAGAACCACCACTGTGTATGTTCTCAAATATTTTCCAATCACACTCATAGTCCTAGAAAAAAAAAATTGGCAGAACTATGGTTCTTAGTAATGTTCAACTCTGTAGCTTTTGCAATCTAGAGTGGGTGAAATCTAATCCCAGTGCACCAAGTTTTTGACATATTCTAATAATTTAATCAATTGAACATATTGAAGAGATCTAACAACCCAACAAAAAACTGCACCCATGAGGATTTCCCTCACAAAGACATTTATATAGAAATTGTTATTACCACATCAAAAATGTCTATTACTGCTTGGGGTTCCATCCACATGGTTGACCTAATAAAGGGAATGTACACTACAATTAACCCTCTCTAATCAAGGAAGATCACAAAGTTGTACCACATGGGGACTTGGTTTGGATTCAAGGGTTTCAAGTTTTTGGTGTGCCTAAGAGGGAACAGAGCATACTCTTTTAGCATCTTCACCTTACCCAAATATAGCAAAAATGATTCTTTGACATGCTTATTTGAAATCACCTCACCAAATTTTTGGAAAATCCAACAACAAATACCACCAATCTCTAAAGAGAAAGTACTAATGGATGTTGAGGACAAACCCAAGCAGAATAGTGAGATAGTAACAAATATTTTTCCCTACGTACAAAGGGATCTATTGTTGAGAAGAGCTTCGCATGTAAGGCAAGAAAATGAAACACATTCCCTCAAGCACTCCACAAAAAGCTTTAATGCTCAAACTCGTTCTCCAAAAATCACTCTCCAAACTTGTAGCATAACAATAACATAGTCGTGGATGTCAAAAATGAGGAGAGGGCTCTCCTTTATAAAGAAGAATGGATGATTAAGATTAAGAGGCAATAAAATTTAATCAAGGGTGGAGAAAGAATGATTTGTGTAAGACAAAATTCCACCAATGGGAAAAGAGGAGAAAAATTAAATGGAATCCCACTTAGAAATATGTGTATTTAAGTGTAGAAGAAAAACAATTATTAAATTTTTTTTTAAGTGGGATTTTATTTAATTAAAAGGGAGCAAGTTTCTTTAATTAAATAGGAAATATTTAATTTAATTAAAAGAGGGGTTTTTCTCTTAATTAATTAAATATGGATTAATTAATTAATTAAAAGAGAGGTTTTCTTTTAATTAAATAAGACTTAGGATAAAATGATCAAACCTTAGGAAATGTTGAAATAATTGAATTAATTATAATTTGATCAAAGAAATTGACTTGAATTGATTTAATAAAATATTTCAAACCATTGATTCAAGAAATTTGATAAGTTGAATAATGGGGGCCCATGATCTAGGCGACCATTTTAGGGTGCATACAGTAATCACTGGGTAATAATAATATTGGACTTGTTGTTGGTGCACGTAGCCTAGGGATTGGGTGAACCATGTTAAATCATGGTGTCTTGTGTTCTCTTATGTGCGATCTATTATTTCTGATATTAGTTATATCTACATGTAACTATTATTTATGTCTGGGGTTAATCCTAACACATGATCACATAATAAGAATGAACATCAAATTCACATCCATCAGGATGACATGAAAAATGAAAATGGGAGATGCACTATAGGGGGGAATGTGATTTTCTTCTTTCTAGTGTACGAGGTATACCAAATTGATAACCTTGTGGAGGCTCTTTCTTTTCTCTTGGCTTTAGAAAGAGGATCTGCTATTAAACAGACAAAGATTATTTATGAGCATGAATCTCAAGTTGTGGCAGGTATATTAAATAAGACAATTTTTGAGGATACAGAGAGGCATTTGGCCTTAGTGGGTAGACAAATTTTTATTATGATGCATGTTTAAAATTGTGTTTCCTTCTACCATATCCCTCATGAGTAAAATATGATATATAATTTTTTAGCTAAGTGGGTGTTTGATCACTTGGATGGTTGGGATATTAAAGAGTGGGATTAATAACCCAAGAGTGTGTCAAAAAGGTTTGAGGAGATTGTTTGGAAAAAAATGATAGATTCAGTAGGGACCATTTAGAAATTTCCATATTGTTGCTAGTTTGGATTATTTTTCCTTTTTGGGCTCATTGGCCCTTTGCTTTGTATGTTCTTTCTTGATTCATTAAATTTTCACCTCTTTTCTATAAGAAAAATATTAGAAATATTAATATATAATCTCAAAATAGATCATATATTATTTGAAATAAATAAATATTATCGATAGTTTTATAATAATAATCATATATTATAATATATAAATATAAATGATCATGATAGTGTTAATTAAAAACTATTGTATCATAAAACTTAGGACATCATGATCAATTAATATTAATTAGTAATAATAAAATAATAATAAGTACAAGTTAAACTATCAAAACCATATATACTATCAAACATTTTAAAAGGTTAAAAAAAGGAAGAAAACATAAAAGATTTTAAAGATTTTAAAGATTTAAGAATAGAAAGTTTGTCATATATCATTTATAGTTTGGAACCATTTAAATATAGTATAGGTATGCTATTTTATTATTTAAAACTGTTGAGTCTAAAGATCAACAATTTCCTATTAAACTAAAAGATATCATGCTTTTAATTTAATAGTTTTCTATCATTTTATTTAATTTTATAATTCAATGTTTTTACAATAATAGAAATTTCAATTTATAGACAATATAAAGTTCATGATAGAAAGTTTCTAGATTATATCACGGACTTCTAACAAATCATCTTTATCCAGTCAAAATTAATCAGAAGAAAATTTCTAATATGTATACTCCAAAAAATAAGAGATTTATTTCTTTTCAAAAGAAAGTTTTAGATTACGGTAAAAGCATGTTTTGAAGTGACCTTGCAACCCTTTAACAAAAAATAGAGAGATAAAGCAAGACAACCCAACTAGGAAAAAACCTGCAACAAACTGAAGAACAGTATCAAAATCAGGTTTCACAGGGACCTGAAACCACTAGAAAAGTCCAAAAACAAACTAACCCAGGTTTTACAGGGACCTGGAACCACAAACAATCTAAACTATAAAAAACCAAAAACCAAGACCAGAGTCCCCAACCAGCGACCAATACCAGATAGGCACCATAATAGAGAACCCACCCCAGTGCCACTATTGCAGCTCCAGGATCAATTTAGCTGCTTCCTTACCAATTGCAGCAGTTTGTTGAATGGAAATAGCATCCATAGTAGTAGCATCTTTCATAGCACTCTTCCTCAAGCTCTGCCTTGTTCTTTTTCTCGAACCCTCAGCCGAAATGATATCTTCATTCGCCCTTTTGCCCAGGCTTGTAGCGGCTGCACAAATACTCGAGGTGACCTGTTCCATCTTAGTGCTACTCTCCTTGATTAACATTGTGAGGTTCTGCTCATAGTTGTTAAGTTTGATAGGGATGTCTCCCATCTATCCTTCCATATGACTAAGTTTAGCATTGATAGTATCCAGGTTATGTTGCAAAATTTCCACCTTTTTCTTCAAACCCATTATTTCATTGTAGATCTAGGAATCAACCTTGAGACTGGTATCGGCTTTCCCCTTAGCAGAATGCAGGAAGGTAAGCATGGTATCCCTCTACATAGCATCACAATCATCTTCGGCAGTCTTGTGGGGGGGGGAGCAGACATTGTCATTGAAATCCTCCCTTTTCGTTTGATCCTCCTTTCGACCCTCAGCATAGTCCTCAGAATGAGCAGAGTCCTTCATTTTTTCTTCCTCTATTCCCTTAACAGGAGAAGCAGTAATAGTCATATGGTCCTCCTTATTCTTCTCAACAGGATTCTCAACAGTGTTATCTTCCACTTTATTACCCTCACTAGAAATAACCTGGTTACCCTTGTTAGATTTACTCTGTTCAAAATTACCTTCACTATTGTTTTCCTCTTTTCCTTTTTCATTATTATCTTCAGTCTCCAGATACTCATCCAAGTTAGAACTTAACTCTCTAGTTTCAGTATCATCCTCATCCTTAGGTTTCCAATTCTCACAGCTTACCGAATTATCAGTCTCAGACTCCTCATCCTCAAGAACTTGAGAGGCAGAGGGTTTCAAATTCAGGGCATTTTCTTTACCTTTAATAGAGTCACCCTTCTTACTCTTAATGGGCTCTTTCTTCTTGTTCTTAGAGGGAGTAGAGGCAATGTGCTTATTTTTACAATATCCCTCAATAAGAAGGATCAGACCTTCATGAAGAATGGGTCTAGATTCCTTTTTCTTGTGGGCTTCTAAACTATTAAGTAAAGAAAACCGCAAAAAGAAGGGGAAAGATATTCTATCTTTATATCTTAAATGATTTAAAAAAACAAAATGACATTTATGAACTCTTTTATTTCTTCCATCAAGTATGAAATACTCACGGATGCAGCAGAGAACATCCCTCTAGATCTCCTTTATCTGGTTCGCATCAAAGAAATCACCATTCTTTTCTAGAAGCTTCTCCTCTTCTTCTATTTTCGAAAACTTTTTGTAGGCTGCATTTGAAATACTAGTTTGCTTAGTGAATTTTATGCCCATTGTAGGAAGCCCTGTGATCTCAGCAATAAACTCCTCCATAAGTTTCACAGTCACACCATGGAGAGTGACTTTGTCATTGGACCAGTTCTTAAAGAAAGCCGTAGTGATGTGTGGCTTAAAACCATTGAGTCACTCTAGTTCGGCAGAATTTTCTAAACATCCTTGCGAGCCTTCCATGCCTCACAGTTTTTTGGTTCTTGTTTGCGCGGTTTTCCCCCCATCAGTAGAGAATAGTAAACACCTTCAAACCAGAAAAACCAGATGCAAAGAAAGAGAGGGTTAGAAAGAAATCTGTTTTTCTTCCCACCAAAAGAGACACCTTTGTTCGAAGAAACATGCGAACACCACGTCACATTCATTTGAGTGTACTTCATAGGGGATGAAAATCTGGCAATAATTTGATCACTCCACGAAATCATTAACTTTCCAATCTTTTCAAATCTTACCCACCTATGCATGGATAGCTTCATAATGAATAATTTCTTTGAGATCAACTTGATTAGTTAATTCATTAGTCCACCTCACCATTTGCCCCATTAGGACAGCATAGTTGGCAACCCAATCAGCAGCACCATTGGCCTCCTAAAAGGTATGAGATATGACAACTTTTTCAAATTTTTGAATAAGGTATTTAATCTCCTTGATAGTGGTCTCTATCGACCATGAGATAGAACTTTTATTATTAAGGATATTAATAATATTTAAAGAGTCGCCTTCCAACCATAATTTTGGACATCCCAAATCCACTGCAATTTTCATAGTATAAAGGGTTGTTGTAGCTTCAGCAATGTGACTATTAGTCTGACCTATACAGATAGCTATAGCATCTTTAACTATTCCCATATGATCTCTCAACAAACCTCCACAACTCGCACTCCCCAGATTTCCCTTAGCAGCACCATCAAAGTTTCCTTTAATCCAACCATTTGGAGGGGAACTCCAAGTGACATTCAATCTTGGGTTGTCATTTCGAGTCTTAGGGTTTTCAGGGAACATGGGATTATCAATAGGAAAGGTTTGATTAGATATTTTCAGAGATCTAAAATTTTCCTTACAAGCTCTAATAATATTCTGACCAAGCACCCATCCAAGAACCTCTCTATTTCTAAAAATTATATTATTCCTTTCTTTCCAAATACCCCAACAGAGATGAGGTAGAGTAATTTTCCATAGAAATTGAACATCAAAATTCTTAGACAGGCATTTCCAGCTTTTAAAAGAAGATTCCACATTGTTATGATAAACCCAAGTCAAGTTCCAATACATTAGGATCTCAGTCCAAACCATCTGGGAATAAGAATAGTTCAAAAATAGGTGGTCTCTATCTTCAAAACCATTCTTACATAAAATAAACCTATTCACCAAATTTATACCTCTTTTCTGCAAGTTATCAAGGGTCAGAATTTTATTTTGAAGTAGGACCCAAAAGAAGAAATTAATTTTAGGAATGAGACCCTTAATCCAAGCCTGAGACCACAAGGGATGATTTTCCTTCTCCTTAGAAGCAAAGAGAGAAGAAACCTTATATTGCCCACTAGGATTAGCATACTAAATAATCTCATCCGCAAAAGAAGGGTGGAGAGAAACAGCATTGAGAGATAATTGGATGTGATAGAAACTTTGATCAATGTCCTTCAAGTTAACCCAAGAATCATTCTGCCAATAATGACTAACAAGAGTGTCGTATCTCTACTTGCATAAGTCAAATTGATTTAGATCTTGAACATCTTCAATCAGGGGGTGATCCTTAAGCCAGACATCTTCCCAAAAACTTACCCTAGACCCATTGCCAATTTTCCAAGAGCACCGTTCTCCAAGCATTTTCTTAGTACCCTGCATAGCTCCCCAAATTGAGGAGGGATGAATAACATCAACAAAGGAGAAGAAATCAGGAAGAGAAACAGAATTAGGGAGGTACTTGTGTTTCCAAATGGTACTCCATTCTTTCTTCTCATGGAACACACGCCATCCTTGTTTAGCTAGAAGAGCTTGATTCATGCTTCTGATTTTTCGGATACCCAGACCACCTTCCCTGACCAGTTTACAAACATGATCCCAGGCAATTAAAGGTATTCTCTTTTTTTCCTCTGAACTAGTCCATAAAAAATTCCTTTGAATTTTATCAATGGCCTCAGCAAATTTAGTGGGGATTTTGAAGAGACTTAAGGCAAAAGTTGGTATACTTTGGAGAGAAGCTCTAAGAAGAATTAATTTACCAGCTTGGCTTAAAAGGTTCCCTTTCCAACCTACCAACTTCTTGCTAAATTTTTTAATGAGGTCTTCCCAGAAGGAATCCGGAACCTTCAAGCCTAAAGGAAGACCCAGATAGGAAGAAGGGAGAGAACCAATAGAACATCCAAGGATTTTGGCAATTTTATGTTGTCTAAGAATGGGGGTATTGAGAAAAAACACAGCACTTTTATTCCAGTTAACCAGTTGACCAGAAGCAGAGGAAAAAAGATTTAAAGCTTGCTTCAAATTTTTGGCTTCCTTGACTTTGGATTTCCCCATAAAAATGGTATCATCAACAAATTGGCCATGAGAACAAATAAGAGGATGGGAAGAGGGTTGCAAACCCTTAATGACTCCTCTACACACTAGATCCCCAATGTACCTCCCCAAACAACCAGCCATAATAACAAATAGGATGGGGGAAAGAGGGTCCCCTTGTCTCAATCCCCGAGAGGGATTAAAAAAAAAGAGAAGAGCTACCATTAACCAGGACAGCAATAGAAGAAGAAGAGATTAACTGATGAATCAGTCCAACAACCTTCTTATCAAAGCCAAAGGCAAGCAAAATATTAGAGAGGAAAGACCAATCAACTCTGTCATAAGCCTTAGCAATATCCACTTTCATTACAAATCCTTGATTGTTAGAACAAGATAAGGAATGAATATTCTCATGAGCCAAAATAATAGAGTTGAGGATTTTTCTACTTGGAGTGAAGCCATTTTGTTGGTCAGCAATGAGCAAAGGGGTCACTAGAAGCAGTCTTGAAGTAAGAACTTTGGATATAATTTTATATAGAGAATTACAAAGAATGATCGGCCTAAACTGGTCAGGCGAGTCAGCTCCAATTTTCTTAGGGATCAAGCACAAGAAGGTGGAATTAACTTCCTTGAGCATTTGTTTTGCCCCAAAGAATTCCTTCACCACATCACAAACATCTTTTCCTACAAGTTTCCAAAATTTCAGAAAGAAAAACATGGGAAATCCATCAGGACCAAGAGCTTTATCTCCTCCTAGAGAACAAACAACTTTGAAAATTTCATCATTCTTAGGAATTGAGCTTAACAATTTGTTCTGATCCTTAGAAACCAGAGTGGGGATCACTTTGAGAAACTCAGCCTGATGTTCCAAATTGATGAAGGGATCCACTACCATTAGCCCTAAGAAAAAATTCACCATTTTGTCCATGATGTCCTTATCCTCCTTAATCTTCAAATCTCCCTTCATAAGATGTGAAATGTGAGATTTGGTTCTATGCTTTAGCGTGGATAGATGGAAAATTTTGGTATTTTTATCTCCTTCAGTCAGCCATATCAATCTAGATCTTTGCCTCTAGTAGATCTCCTCTTTTTTAATGATGTCATGGTATTGAGACAGCTTATCATTTTCTTCTAAAAGAAGGTCAGGGGTGTATCCCTCCTTCTGAATTTTATCCTGAATATTTTGGATATCCTCTTTCAAAATAGATTTATTCTCAAAGATGTTCCCAAAGCAATTTTTGTTCCAAATTTTAACTTTCTTTTTTACATTTTTAAGTTTAGAAGTCACTCTGAAGAGAGCAGTACCATCAATTTTGATATTCCACCATTCTTCCATTTTTCTTTCAAACTGAGGGTGCTTCATCCAAATTTTTTCAAATCTAAAAGGAAAATTCCTCTTTGAACTAAACTTGATAGCAGAGAAGATAAGAGGTAAATGACCAGAACCAATTTTTTGGTGGGCTTCCAGTTTGCAGATGAAATCTTTAGACCAATCCGGAGAGATAAGAGCATGATCAAGCCTAGCCTGAATACAATCATTACCAATTCTCTTATTACTCCAAGTGAACTGAATGCCATGAATATCCATATCCAATAGGCCCTCTTTGTTAATAAACTCCCTTAGGTCCATTCTTCCTTTAAGCTGGGTAACATTACCTCCCATTTTTTCATGATCATAAAGAGGGACATTAAAGTCTCCCATGATTATCCATCGTCCAGAGTAATCTATACTTTTAAAGTTGGATATAGAATCCCAAACCTTCTTCCTTTGACTTTTCATGTTGGGCGCATATATATTCACAATATACCAGTCCTCATTTTGACCAGCACTGGTAATTTTAGCAATCATAAAGTATTTATTGGCACTCAAAATTGTCCCAGCAAAGCAATTTTTTTTCCATAGCATCAGGGTTCCCCCTGAAGCACCTTCTGAACTACTAGCATTTAAAGAGTAATTTTTAAAAGCTTTTATTTGCTCTACTTTCTCTTTATTCATCTCTGTTTCTTATAGCAGAAGAAAATCAGGTTTTTGTTCTCTAACAAAATTCCTAACAACATCTAGTTTATGATAACTATTGAACCCCCTAATATTCCAGGTAATAATTTTCATTTCCATTTTTTAGGGTTATAATCCAGAATAGTTGCTTGACAACCATCAGCAATATTCTGCAAACTTTCTATCTCCCTGGTTTTCTTAGAAGATTTCCTTCCATGTCCATCCGGGCACCCAACATCTGGTTTCAACTTGGACTGCTGGTCTAATTTTTTACTAGATTTTACTGAAGTCAAGGCTTTGGGATTCACTTTAGTATGTGAATCAAGTTTACTGCTTCGAGTCTCGACCCCCTTTATATTATTCTTTTTTTTAGCCCTTTTCCTTGAGTTTAGTTTAAGCTGTGAGATACCTCCATCATCTTTGACAGCTTCTAGGACAGGAAGGTCCTTTATAAAAGTATCCTATGAAAAAATAGGGTCAAAAGCCTGCAACTCCCTCAACTGAGTTGGTTTTTCCTCACTATGGGCTCCTGATTCAGCCAAGAATTCTCCTTCCTCAAGCTCAAACTTCTCATCCAAATCACCCCATTTATCCTCCATCTTTCGATAGAGAACAATTTTCTTTGATAAGTCTGGCAGCTCATCTATTCCTTGTTCAGGTAAAATTGGATCAAGTTGTAAGCCAATCACTTCTTTTTCAGAGTTCTTTTTCTCTGTATCAGACACGAGCCTAGCCCCATCCTCAAGAAGAGGCTTAGAACCAGTATCCACAATAGCTGGTGGAACTTTTGCATTCTCATACTCTTTCTTCTCTGTGGGTTGGACATGTTTAGGTTTCCAAACCTTCTTTTGTTGAACCTTAGTCTTATTTGCTACCTTCTCAGTACTGAAGAGATTTTTGCTCTTGGAAGGATAGTTTTTAACTAAATGATCCTGCTTCTTACAAGCATAACAAGCATTAGGAAGATCTTCAAAAAAGATTTCTTGGGTTTTCTTACCAAGCTTAGAAATTAATTCCACTTTGTCTGGGAGATGATTCAAATCTGCCACCTTCACATATAGTCTAGCACTGTGGAGTTTTTATTTGGTCACAGTAGCATTATCCAGAGCCACCAGTTCACCAAAATAGCTAGCAATACCCTAAAAAATGTCCTCATGCTAGAATTCAAGAGGAAGACCAAGAAGTCTGGCCCAAATAGGGGTAGTAAGGAAGAAGGAGTCAGATAAAACCATATTAGGCTCCCACTTTTTGATAGTAAGAGAACTTTTTCCAAAAGGCCAAGGGCCTCCACAAAGAACCATTTCCATATCTTCCTTACAGTTAAAAATAAACAAAAAGAAACCATTCAGCATTGCAGCAATATCCACTTCCCCATGAATAGCCCATTTCCTCTTAATCATTATCCTTAGAGAATCAATATCTGGTCTTGCCCCAAAAAAATTTTCCACCAGTGTAAAATCCATGGAGGAAATAAAGAAATCCACTAAGGGATCCGGGATAAAAACCTGGAACTCACCTTTCTCCCAACTAGTTTTCGAAGTCACCGGTGGGAAAGAAGATTTTCCAGTAGGTTTCCTATCAAAAAGTGAAGACCAGCTCTTCTGATTAGAGGACCCTATCTTCTCTCCAATAGAGGAATAAACTTTATTTGATTCCACATTATCTTTCTTTTCCTCTTTATCCTGACCCAACACACGAGATACGAAGGCGAAATCCAAGGGCAGATCATAGACCCCACAAAAAGTGTCTGAAACATGTCCAGACAAAACATCATTCTCAAAAGACACAGAACTCAACCTAGCAATCTTCCCAGGCCCCCCCACAGTTCCTCCAGGGTCTGTACCTTTGGCCAGGTTCTCCCCAACCAGTTTTTCGCCTGAAAACGAGCCCGCTAATTCAAAAACTGTAAGAGCACCCATGCAGTTTCAGTCCTTTCTCGATATTTTTCTATTAATATATGTTAAAATACACACTATTGATACTATGCTACTTTTCAAAAGAAATTTTCCAACAAGGGTCACCTAGAAAAATAAGAAATTCCCTTAAGCAAATCACATGGGCAATATATAAATACCTAGATGCATATTGACATTGACATTAACATTCATAACATATAGAGAGAAAGAGAGAGATATGGCAAATAGTAAGGGTATTTCTATGGGGGCTTGCATTCTTATTGTTGCATTGGTCTTGTTTTCAGTAACAACAACAATGGTAGAAGCTGATCGTGTTCTCACTCCACATGCTTGTGGGCCGAATTTGGGAAAGAGTTGTGCTGATTTGCATTGTTCTGGTGCCAAGCCGCAGTGTTGCCTCCAATTTGATAATAATTATGCATGTTGTGATTCTTGCTAATCACTTTATGTTATGTTATTGATTTCTTAGAATAAGAGTCTCATAAGATATTATTATGTAATGCCTTCTTATTTAGTAAATAATAATATATATGTGACGTTCTTCAACTTGTTCAATATGATTCTGATTTCTTGATAAACCTACTATATCACATATTTTAGAAATTGAAATTAATGATATTAATTGTAAGTTCTATGTAGATTTATTATTGATTGTGGTTTCAATTAAATAAAATTAATTAAAATATTTTAATAATTATAAGAATATTATATTAATGAAAAAATTTAATATGATTTTCTTATGTTGGTGTAACTTGATTTGTAACTTTTAATACAATGATTCATTTTCTCAAAAAAAATTCAATAAAGAATTTTTCTATCTAAAATCTTTATCAATATTTATAAATGAATTATAACTCTAAATACAATGATTCATTTTCTCAAAAAAATTCAATAAAGAATTTTTCTATCTAAAATCATTATCAATATTAATAAATGAATAAGTAACAATTTTAATAACATAAATAAAAATTCTTAAATAACTATTAATGAACTTTATATATGTCAAATTATAATTATAATTATAATTATCATTTTATTATAGTTTTTATTGTAGTTAATATTATTGAAAATTGAAATAAATATATAATTGATATCGTTATAGTTAGAATTATATGTTCATTCTATTCATAGTAATAATATTTATGTTCTTTATGATAAAGCCAATATTAATTATTAGTATTATTTTATTATAATAGAATAATGTTCCTAATTATCCCTAATATTAATTTTGACCAAAAAAAATTATGTTACAAACTAAGTTTTTGGGAACGTATTTTTAAAATCAATTATGGATCAAATTTCTAATTTATGATTGGTTACAAACCAATATCTTGACCATTTATTTATTTTTTTAAATTGAAAAAAATAAGGAAAAAGGTAAGTTTTTTTTTCAATTGAAAGAAAAAGCAAAAAGGGTAAGAAATAAGAATAAATTTATTATCTGTCTTATTGTTTCCGGCAAATTCATATGAATTACGGATTTTTAAATAAATATGTCAACAATAATCGAAAACGCACAAACCGTTTTTAAATTAAGTATTTTTATTTCTTTACTTTAATTTAATAATAAATTAATAGATTATAGATTTTAAATTATTAATTATATATGTGTGTGAGAATTTAATATGTAATTATTTAATAAAATTTAAATTTAAAAAAAAAATTCAATATATTTATTAAAATTATTAAATAATATAACACAAAAAAAAATATCATTAAAAATAAGTCTAAATTTTTAATTCTATTATATTTTTAAAATTTGTTACATTTCTCCCATTTCCTTTTATTCTTCACAATTTAAAAAATTTCAATTTTTAAAAAAATTGTGACATAATTCAAAATACTTTTAAATATAAATATAGTCATGTTTTAATGATTAAAGTTGAATACAATTTATTTGTAAAATAAAATGATATTATATTTTAAAATAAATAACATTAATTATATAAATAGATTATATTACCAATTTTTTATTATTAAAAATAAATAAAGTATCTAGAATTTTTTTTGAAATGATTATAATATATATGTTTCAAATATATAATTTTTTATAATCTTGCCTATTTGAGCATACTTCAATGTCTATTTTGAAAGGCTTTTAAGCAAATAAATTTTATTGTTATATATTATAGTATACTTTCATATAATATATTTTACTCTAGCCACATTTCTCCCTCTCATAAAGCATGGACTTTAGCTCAATCAAAGCTCTTGTTAATATTAGTTTTTGATGAATTATTGCCTAATAAACCAGTGTGTTATAGATTATAATTGGAATATTAAAAAAAATCACTACATAACCTTAAGTTTCTATGTTTGATTTATATCTAGTGTATTTTATGAATAGTACTTTTAAATTATAAATATTATTATTCTACTGGAAAATTGAAATACTATAAAAAATAACTACAATGCATTCAAGTTTATATATTTTATTTATATCTAATCTAAATCCAATTTCACCTAGCCTCTACCCTCCTCATGTGATTGTCATCGATAACATCCTCCCCTCTGGCCCCCTACATTTGGAATTTACTAGTGGTAGCCAAGGCCTCACTCTTCAACCCTAGCCTAGCCAAACCCCTGCTAAGGGAAGGAAAAACAAAATTCTGACCCATGAGCTCGAGCCTAATTAAAAAAATTAAATGGACAAGAGGGTGGAGGCTGAAGTTGGTGACTCTAATGAGGAAATTTGTAGGGGTAGAAGAAGGTCAATACAAATAAATGGTCAGTCGCTCTCAATAATAGGAGGAGGATAATACCAACTTTGAGGAGAGTGACAAGAATTCAAGGGATGGAATGGATAAGGGGAAAGAGGAGATGGAAAAAGATGTCAAGAAATGGGATGATACCCTTGATGGTACCTAGGACTTTGAGGCAGACAACACTACTAAGGACCCCTCCCTTGAACTCACATGTCTGTCCCACCATCACCCTACCATTTGCTATCAACTAGGAGCACCCTAGTATCACCAATGCCTCCCCTGACACTATTTCCTCCCCAGTTGGTAAAGAGGGCTAGGAGAGCCTGAAGGGCCATGCTAATATTTCTTAGGTGTAGGTTTAGTGGAACCTCCTAGAGAATTTTAACAAGACCCTAAAGCTAGAAACCAAGGAGAATGAACTTGTTACCCGCAAGGAACAAAAGGAGTTGATGGACAGGTACATGGTGGTGGAAGAGAGATTCAACCTTTTCTCCAAGTTCACTCTCAAAGTGACACACGCAATAGCTACCACTAGTCTTTAGCTATTGACAAATAACTTGGAGGAGGACACAAAGCTCCTTTATAGCTTCCTCAGTGATGACTAGGCCAAGGTTCTCATGGCTGGGAACGGAAAGAAAAAGGAGGCTAATTAATGACTTTCTCATTTTTGTTGTTTTTTTGGTACTCTTTTGGTATCTCCCCATTTGTTGTTCATGGTTTTTTTTTTTTTTTTTTTTTTTTGAACCTATTTATGGGTTCAGTGGTACGATGCGATGACCACCTACATGCAGTTTGTTAGCTTAAACTCTGCTAGTTTTAAAAGTAGGAATACTAGTAACTATATATTTTGCTATACTATTTTTGATATTTTTGATATGAACTGTTAGTGGGATTGTTTGGTTATGTGCTAGTTGTAGCTAGTTTTGTGTTAGTTGCCAATAGGTTTTTGATGGTTGTTCCACCATTGTTGTAAAGGGTTAGTATATAAAAAATAAGGTAAGTACATTGGCACTATGTTTAGCTTTATAGAACAAGAGATTGTTTGAACTTATTTTATATTATAATTTAATTACTTTTAAAATGGAATTACATTATAGGTTTTATAATTATTTAAATAAAGTTAATAATTACATTTAATTAATTTCAATTAATATGAATTTAAATGTAACTTTTATTATTAAAATTTTATATTTATTAGTCCTGCCTAGCATAGGTGGAGACTATAATTTTCAACTTGTTGTTTCTAATTAGTTTACTCCTAAAAATATATGCATAAATGTGTTATTATATAGTTCTTAGAAATTATTCTATTAGAATGAGAAATTATTCTATTAAAATGAGATTTCTCACAGTAGCCTTTGACATTGTACCAACTAGAATAGACATAAATTATTTTGACCAAATGTTTTGGTTTTATTATTTTTTACTACAGAGGTACAACTATGCCTTATCAATCAATCTAGTTTGATAGAAGACCAATAATGAGTCTACAATTCCAATGGAAAAAATATCTATAAAAAAGCTGAAATGATGAGGGCTATTTTGTTCAAAATTATGGTAGGTCTATAATTAATATTTATTTTTAAAGAGGCTCTCTATGCACCACTAAAACTTGAAGGTGTAAATGGTTTTTTTTATTGAAGAAAGCTGATAAAATAAAATAAAAAATAACTACAATTATGAATATACAAAGAAAACTTATAGTGTTGAACAAAAAAAACTGTAACTAGTTGAAAGGCTTAAAAATAGTTGACCCGTTGTGACATATAATCAACTGAAAGGCCTAAGAACTAGAAGCTGACAAGCTACCACATAAAGCAAATAGAAACTATTACAAAAATTTAATCAGACTCTAAAACTAAAAATTTGTTGAAGCTTCTTGGAGAATTTTATTTCACCTCCCTGCAACTACAAAAATTGATACTTGATCTCATCTAGCTGTCTCTAATATCTTGCTCCATCTTTATGCTTAATCTTTAGCTACAAACATAGATAAACTAGTTCAAATAACATGTCTGAGTAAATGATGCAGACAGTATCGATGATAAACCTTTGAAATCTGCATATTACTCCTATTGCCCATGAAAATCTATTATCTTTCTTTATTGAAATAAAATCAAAACCATATAATGATACTATCATTAAAGACAATACAAATTAGACTGGAGTATGCCTTTAATCAGTTATTAAAACCCTTAAACCAGAAACATTTCGAACTCGATGAGGCTATCTACTTTCTTTTTATCAAAACTGATAGTAGGAATATAAATAAACTCCAGCAATAATTGATTCTCTAAACTTTTAAGATCGACTAGGCACTGAGAATCGATAGTAAGAAACATAGATAACTCAATAAAAATACACTCCATTATTAACCAAAGCCAATAAACACTCATGGCTGCCATTACAAAGCATGGCTCCCTGGGTGCCGCCGGAGAGCCATTTTGACTCTTCTAATCTTGCCTCTTGTAACCTATATCTCTCTGTCCTTCGATTACATAATGCAGTCTATTTAAAGACAATTTTGATGGTTACAAAACTATTTAACTTCCCCATGTCCCTTTGTATTCCCTTTCGGTTTCTATTAAATTACTGATGTAACCTAAAAGTCGATTCCTCATACATTATAATTTGAAGCAACTAAACTTCTCAAGGAACGTTTAAATTCTTTTCACAAATAAGTTACTAAACTATGGAAATGTCGAATTCATAGGTGGAGGTGATGCTCCTGCATCATACTCCCCAACTTTCAAACTATTCCATGTCCTCATGGAAATGTATTGGTGAGATTCTATAACATCTCTGCCTCTTCATCTACACCGATGCTACTCTGCTTCATCTCTTCAATGGTGACTCTTCACATACTGACTCCCATCAATGGAATTCAACTGGTTTCCATCAAGGTGCTTCTCCCATTCCACTATCCACTCCTCCATGCTGCTCACAAACACCAAAACTTTGTACCTCACTTGGGAGTCCATCATGCCTCTCTCCCCAAGACTTTTGGTGACACACAAAGGACCATCTTCTTTGGCCCTAGACCATCTCCTATGGCCTTCACCTAGTAGACCTCTTTTCCACCCATCTGCAACAAGTGAACTAGCACATGCAACCACAAAAACTTCACTAACAAAAATCTTATAACCAACTCTGCCTAGTGTAGATTGTCTTCTACACACTCAAAATCTTCTGAGCTTTGACCTCTTGATGAATTTCCTTCATCACCTCAGCAAAATCACATGCTTGAGCACTAGTTCTTTCCATAGATTTGACATCTCTGACCTCCATTACTCCTCTAGGATGAGTGCCATAAACAATTTGAAATGGGCTCAATCTGGTTGTCCTATTCACTGAATCATTATAAGAAAACTCTGCTTGTGCTATGACTGAGTCCCAAGATGATCCATGTTCCTTAGTAAGGCATCTTAATAGGTTGCCCAATGATCTATTAACCACCTCCGTTTGGCCATACAATTGTGGATGGTATGCTGATGAAAATGAGAGGTCTGTACCAAGTTTTCTCCACAAAGTCCTCCAAAAATGCCCAAGAAACTTAGAATCTCTATTAGAGACTATGGATAATGGTAATCCATGTAGTCTTACTACTTCCTTGAAAAAGATACCTGCAATATAAGATGCATCATGACTGGTTTTACATGGAAAAAAGTGTGCCATCTTGGAAAACTGGTCTACTATAACACAAATACTATCATAGCCCTGCTTGGTCCTTGGCAATCCAAGTACAAAGTCTAAACTTACAGCATCCCAAGGCATGTTTGGTATAGGTAATGATGTGTATAGTCCTACATTGGAAGTCTTCCCCTTTTCCTTTTGACAAATCATACAAGTCTCTACAAACTTCCTTACATCAGTAGGCATCCTAGGCTAGTAATAAAATCTTCTTACTAGTTCAAGGGTCTTGTCCAATCCAAAATGACCAGATAGACCCCCACGGTGCTTCTCCTTTATAATGTTCTCCCTCAAGGATCCTCTAGGGATGCATAGCTGACTCCCTTTGAAGAGAAATCCTTCTTGCAGCATGAAATCTACATAAATGTTGTGGTACTGCCCTGTCATATCCCTGCAAACTTGATAAGCTTCTTTGAAGTCTTCATCACTTTCATACATGTCTTTTAGGGAGTGGAATCCCACATTCTCCAACCTCATTTCTTGAATGGTCAAATTTCTTCTACTAAGGGCATCAACAACCTTATTTGCCTACCCTTTTTTATGCTTAATAGTGAAGGTATATGATTGAAGGTACTCCATCCATTTCACATGCCTATGGTTCAACTTTTCCTGTCTATTCAAGAAACTCAATGCATGGTTATCTATATAGACAATAAACTCCTTGGGCAATAAATAATGTCTCCATTTTCTTAGAGACTGAACCATAGCATACAATTCTAAATCATATGTAGAATATCTTTGTTTTGCTTCATTTAACTTTTCACTAAAGAAGGCTATTGGTTTACCTTCTTGACTTAGGACTTCTCCTATGGCCCTATTACTTGCATCACATTCAATAGTAAATACCTTCTTGAAATCAGGTAGAGCAAGGATGGGTGCCTCTGCAACCCTTTTCTTCAAGTACTCAAAGGACTAATCAGCGTCTCCTATCCATGCAAATTTACATTTTCTTCCTCCCTTGATTGTATCAATCATAGGGGCACACACATTACTAAAAACTCTAATGAACTTTCTATAAAAGCTTGCCAAACCATGAAAGCTCTTTACCTCACTTGCATTCCTTGGTGTAGGCCAGTTGAGGATTGCTTCCACCTATCCTGGATCCATCTTGAGGTTGCCCTTGGAGATGAAAAAACCTAGGAACACTAACTCTTCTTTCATGAAGACACATTTATTCAAATTTATCTTCAATTCCTTCTCCTTGAGTTTCTTCAAAACCAATTCCAAGTGTGTTAGATGTTCCTCTTTAGATTTGCTAAAAATCAATATATCATCAAGATAAACAACAACAAAATGACTGATGAAAGGTTCCAAAACTTCATTCATGAGTCTCATGAATGTACTAGGGGCATTAGAAAGGCCAAAGGGCATCACCATCCATTCATAAAGTCCCTCATTAATTTTGAAGGAAGTTTTCCATTCATCTCCTTCCCTTATTCTGATTTGGTGGTAACCGCTTTTCAAATCAATCTTGGAATAGTACCTTGCCTCTCCTAGGTGATCCATCATATCCTCCATCCTAGGCATTGGGAACCTATATCTGATGGTCATCTTGTTTATGGCTCTTGAGTCTGTGCACAACCTCCATGTACCCTCCTTTTTGGGTGCCAACAAAGCAGGGATTGCACAAGGGCCGATGCTCTTTCTTATGAACCCTTTTGCAAGCAACTCCTTAACTTGTCTTGCTAATTCCTTGTTTTGTTTTGGTGTCAACCTATAGGCAGGCTTATTAGGCAATGTAGAACCTAGAATAAAGTCAATACAATGACTTACCTCTCTAAATGGTGGCAAGGTATCAGTAGCAGGGTCTGAAATAACTTCCTTGTATCTATCCAAAAGTTGCCTCACTTCCTTGGGTTCCACATTCCTTATTCCTAATCTGCCTTCCTCCTTTTTATCTTCTTGTCTTGGCTTTACTACAATGGCAAAGCATGGTGTGTTCTTCACCTTGAGAGTCTTCAAAAAATTCTTCTTCCCAACCACCATCACACTAGATGCATGTTGAGTCTCCTTTCCATCTTCTAGCAACGGTGTCATAGTGTACTCCTTCCCATTTTTGGTGATGATGTAGACATTATTCCTCCCATCATGCTTGGAATTGAAATCATACTGCCATGGCCTACCTAACAACAAATGACAAGCATCCATATCTGCAACATCACAAACAATTTGGTCCTTGTACTCCCTAATTTGAAATCCAACATTAACTTGTTCATTAACCATAACTTGTTGTTCCTTACTTAACCACAAAACTTTGTAAGGGTTGGGATGAGGTGACCTCTTCAATCCAAGCTTATTTACCATCTCTATTGATGCAATATTATCAGTTGAACTGGAATCAAAAATTACCTTACACACTTTACCTTTTACCTTGCACAAGGTCTTGAATAAGGTCTTCCTTTGGGGAGGTTCTTGTTCTGCAACTGTCTTCAGCAAGGTTCTATTGAACATTAAAGATTCCCCTCACTCTGGATCAGCATTCCCTCTTGCTCCTTGGTCACTTTGTGCATCCTCTTCTTGAGCCAAGTGGATTCTTCTATCTCCTTCTTGACCGTTGCTGCCCCCTTTCTCTGGACACCTAGAGGATCTATGGCCTATTTGATTGTAGGTAAAACACCTTCTAGTGAATACCCCTGGAGTCCTTCCTCCAAATCTTCCTCTCCCATTAGGTCTCCTACCTCTAAATCCTCCTCTAGGATTGGATTCTCCATCTGATTTTTCTTGACTGCTACTAGGTTCACCTTGAGACCTATTAGATGAACCTCTGCCCCCAAATCTTCCTCCACCTCTGTTACTTGCTCCTCTCCCTCTTCCATGGAAATCACTTCTCCTCTTGAGCTTCTCCTCAATCTTGAGGGTCATTTGATAACATTGGTGGATGGTCTTAGAATTGAACAAAACTAGTTCGTCCTTGATGGAGTACTTGACTCCATTCAAGTATCTTGCCAACTTTTTCTTTTCACTTTCAGGAACTTGAGCCCTTAGAGTGAGTTTATGAAACTCCTCTGTATATGCTCCTACATCCAAGTCCTTTTTTCTGAGACTTTGCAACTTTTGATGCATTAGGACCTCATAGTCCTCTGGTACAAATTGTTTCTTGATCTTTGATTTCATTCTCTTCCACGTGGCTATGGGTGCCTTCTCTTCCTCTACTCTCTCATTTTGAAGAAAATTCCACCAACTAAGGGTAGATCCTTTCATCTTAGCCTTAGCGACCTTTATCTTTTGGTTTTCCAGCACACTATCACATTCAAAGTGATTGACAAGTGCTTCAGTCCACTCCATGAATTCTTCTGGATTCAACTTACCACTGAACATAGGTAGGTCTGATCTTTGATCCTTTCTTCCTACCCTTTCTAGGGCCTCCAACATGGCTCTTTGATCCATAGGAATTTCATCTCTAACCTACCTAGGCTCTCTAACTTCAATCCTTTCTTCTTCTCCTTCAGAGTCTTCCATGACTCCTCTAGCCATCTTGCTCTTCAATTTTTCCAATTCTCTTTTCATGTTTCTATTTTCTTCCCTTACTGCTCTACTTTCTGCCATTTTTTCTTTGACCAACTTGGCCAATTCCACATTTGTGATCCTAAGAGGTATCTCCCTCTCTCCTTCCTCATTATTTGACATCTTTCCTCTCCAATTAGGCTCTTAGTGGCTCTGATACCACTCTGATGCAGGCAGTATCGATGATAAACCTTTGAAATCTGCATATTACTCCTATTGCCCATGAAAATCTATTATCTTTCTTTATTGAAATAAAATCAGAACCATATAATGATACTATCATTAAAGACAATACAAATTAGATTGGAGTATGCCTTTAATCAGTTATTAAAGCCCTTAAACCAAAAAAATTTTGAACTCGATGAGGTTATCTACTTTCTTTTTATCAAAACTGATAGTAGGAATATAAATAAACTCCAGCAATAATTGATTCTTTAAACTTTCACGATCGACTAGGCACTAAGAATAGATAGTAAGAAACATAGATAACTCAATAAAAATACACTCCATTAATAACCAAAGCCAATAAACACTCATGGCTACCATTACAAAGCATGGCTCCCTAGGTGCCACCGGAGAGCCATTTTGACTCTTCTAATCTTGCCTCTCGTAACCTATATCTCTCTGTCCTTCGATTACATAATGCAGCCTATTTAAAGACAATTTTGATGGTTACAAAACTGTTTAACTTCCCCATGTCCCTTTATATTCCCTTTCAGTTTCTATTAAATTACTGATGTAACCTAAAAGTTGATTACTCATACATTATAATTTGAAGCAACTAAACCTCTCAAGGAACGTTTAGATTCTTTTCACAAATAAGTTACTAAACTATGGAAATGTCAAATTCATAGGTGGAGGTGATGCTCCTGCATCAATAAAACACTAGAATATCTATTTCCTAATGCAAACAATTTTTAGTAAAAAATGCTCGACATCTACTTTTCTAGATATGTAACAAAATGCATTGCCACATAAAATTTGAAACTATATTCTTATGAAGACCAACCCCAAATATTGCCTCCTTCCAACTCAAAGTATGATAAAAAATAGCAAGAAAATGTTGAAATATGGCATTCCATTTATTTCTTACTCTATGATAGCTCCAAAAGATATGTTTCAAATTTTCAAATTGATGACAAAATGGGCATTAATTGGCTTTCGTGGACAAGAATCTTAAGCTATCACTGACTAGTAATTTTTGGTGTAAAAATTTCAAAGACAAAATCTCTGCATTTTCCTCCACTTTGGATTTCCAAATTTGTAAACTCAAGTTGACCCATGTCCTCTTTGAAAACCTGTAGTTCCACTTATTGTTAAGTCAAGGATTCAATTTTAAGGCTGGGAGAATTTGAAGGTATATTTTTTTTAAGGGGAAGCTAGAAAATGGAAATTTCTTTAGCCACCACCAATCCTTGAAAACACTACATTGCAAGGAAGTACACATCTTCATTAGGAGATCATGAGGCACTACCAACTTGACAAAGATTAAAAATCCTTCAATCCTGCTAAGTAGATTGAAGCGGACCTTGATATCTATCCAAGTAGCCCAGTTAAGAGTACTAAA
This sequence comes from Cupressus sempervirens, assembly GCA_028749045.1. NCBI lineage: Eukaryota > Viridiplantae > Streptophyta > Pinopsida > Cupressales > Cupressaceae > Cupressus > Cupressus sempervirens. The sequence goes on along the minus strand of CM053788.1, from coordinate 279,616,345 downwards.
GTCCCAAATGAGACTAAAATGTTTAATGTCTTTGCTAAAAAGATATCATGCTATTTAGGGAAACATATAGTTAAGGGTTTTTCATGATATTGTACAAGCCTATTCCACCAAATTGAAGAACTGGCAAAGCTAAAACCATGTTTTAAGGATCTTTTTCTCCATTCCAAATAACTGCAAACCAATTGCCAAGCTTGCCCAACGGATTGCAAAGGCAAAGAACCTCTGATATAAAAAAAAGGAGCAAGTAGAATTTTATCCAGCCAGCCCACAAAATGCCACCTCCTATTCATATCAGCAAGTGCAATTTTGTTACGTACCAAGATCTTCCATGGTTCATCACCTAAAACAACTCTAAATATCCATTTGGCATATAAACAAACCCCCTAACTCTTAGGATCTAGTAGTCCCAACCCTCCTCTATGTTTGGGTTAAATAAAATAAAGCCACAAGGAAGCCCTAAAGCCTGCCTTGCCATCCCACTTATTCCACAAGAATTGCCAAAAAAACTTAGTAAGATCGTCATAACATTTGGTAGATGGCATAGATCTAGCAAGAAGAATAATACACGTGTGATGCTAAAAAGATTTGATTAATAGCCTATATTTCCCCAGCTAAAGAAAGATGTTTATTGCCCCAATTAAAATGTTTGTTCTTCAATTTAGTAAGAAACCAATTCCACGTGTCATGAAGAGTAACCCCCAAACCAAAGGGAATACCAAGATAATGTGTAATTTGTCAATGTTTAATAAGCTTCCATTGATTAGGAATCCAAGGAGGTTGGATCATCAAGAATTTTGTTTTGTGTTGCACAAGTTGAGAGCCACTAAATTATTGTGAATAGATAAATTGTTGAGAGCATAAATGGTAGTCTTTAATGAAGCTACATGCACACTTCTATTACAGTTCGAAATTTTCCTGGAATTTAAAATTGGATACAAATTTTAATTTCAATGTAAGTATTTATTCACAAAATTTAATTCAATACACATGTGCTAGTGATCATGCATGTTCAGGTTGTGTACATATTATTTATAAAATTATTAAGTCATATGTATCTTAAATCTAATATTTAAATTTAAAGGAGTGCTATAAGTTTTGGAGCTATAAATAGCGTGATGTTGGCCATTTTAAAAAAATAGATTCTAAGGCTTCAAATTGGAGATGAGATTAATTCTCTCAATGCATGAACATGGGGAAGGCTATCATTCCTCTTACAATCACTCTTATTGGAATGATCTCCATTTTGTTTCCAAATTAGTGCAATTATATAAATTAAATTCATCTAATCCCTTCCTTATGCTTAGTCCGAGGAATTTTTCCTACTTACAACTTCACTGAAAGTTTGTTCCATTTTACTGTTACACTTAATATTACTATTTTCTATAGTGTGAAAATTTGAATTTTCTTTTATAACATTTATTATTTGTTTAGATATTATTTTATTGGTTTAAAATTGTTTAAGAAGATTAAATCTGTTATCTTTAGAAATGATATATTAGAAAAAAAATTAATTCAATTATTCATCATTTGTTAAAAAATATAATTTAGTAGTAAATCAAATTATTTTAAAATTTAATCATGTTATTTTTCTTCTCTCATAAATTCAATCTATGATTTTTTCCTAATATTAATCTATTTATAAATATAAAGTTATTAATTATTTTATTATTTTATTTCCTTTCTTTTATCTTTTGAAAATTATGAATAACACTTTTATAGTATATGTTCCTTTAACTTTTGAAAACTACTTTAAAAAATGATTGAATAATCTTCTAAACTTTAAAAATTCATAATCTAACACTATACTATTTCTTTTTATTTTTCACTAGGCTTTATTTATTATTGTCACTGAGTTAGTTTGTCTAAATGAACATACATTCTCCAATTTCAACTACATTTTCTTATATTGATATAAAAATAGATAAAAATGAACCAAACTCTAGAGTATTGTGATATGTAATAATTTAAGGAAAAATATTTTCTTACAATGATACGATCTCTTATCCAAATTCAATATTTGTTTTGTTATTAAATTTGAAATAAGTAAATCACCTTTAAAAAATTGTATTCTATCCTTTCTTATACAAGGCGAGACTCTACTCTTGTTAATATAGAATTTTGACATATTTTAAATACGAATGAAAAAATGTTATGATATTTTAATTTTGAGCATTTAAAATAAACTAATTTGAATTAATATATTTTATAGTAAAAAATGAAGAATATTGATTAATTAATATTTTATTAATTATTTTATTTATTAATCTTATAAAATATGTTCATTTGAACAAAATTATAGATAAAACAAACTAATTCATTAAGATGTTAGAATTTGAGAGGTCGTATGGATATTTTAATATAATGACTTTGCATGTTTCTCTTTGTACATGAGTCAAAAATAACTAGAAATAATTTACAATTACTTGAGGTCATTTTGCCATGTTTTGTCATTTCACCATTGTTCATTAGACATAGTATATGCTCTTATTTTTTTATTAATTTCTAATAGGAACTGTTGTGGTTTAATAAAGTTAATAAATTTATTACTTAATTTGTTGCATGTTATTGAAGTGAGAATTCTATATTTATTATTATTTTCTTTTTGAGTGTAGTAAAGTTAAAATACGTTTGAAATTGAAGTTAAGGTAAAACTATATAAATTATTTATGCTAGAAAACACTATTTATTTTAATTTTTACCTTGCAATGAGGAAATATATTTTTCTTGATAAGAAATGTATACTCATTTTGTTAATTGCAAAAAATTAAGAGTGTACATCAAATTCATTTCTAAGGTATATTGACAAGGAAATGTCTAGGTCAAGAAAAACTCTAGTATGAAAAACAATGATTTACTTGTATCACTTTTACATACTAATTGACCTTCATTGTCATCTCATGCTTTGATTCATTTGGTAACCCTTCAAGCAATTACACTTCACCTCTTCTCATCTCTTTTCAGCCTTCTACTTAAATTTTCCAATCAATAAAATCAATCACTACTCCAAACTTATAAGGTTATCCCTTGTGCCTCCTTAAATATTGATCTTTTGCCACTTAAACATCACTGTAGATCTTAGGGTTAGGTAATATTCATTAAATCATTCCACCATTTCATCTCTTCTTTTTCTTTCCTAGAAACTTCTCAAAACTTCTCCTTGAATCCTTGCATAGAATTGTGCAAACATGGTTTCCATTATTTAAATGCTCTAGGTCATCCATCCTTATCTTTAAAAAACTTTCCATATGCCAAGAAATCAACTATGCTAGCTAGAAATTATGATTTCTCATAAACTATCAAAATGTTGTCCCTCGGCCAACACTGCATTCTGACACTTGGACATCACTAGGTTATTTTGTTGCTACCAAATTTTTTTTTGGCACATATAATATCACTTGTCAATATTGATGTTTGGTTAAAACTATTTCTTCTTAACTTGTACTAGCTTTTGGTCGACACTAGCATCACTCAACATATACTTCAAGTTTCTTAAACTTTTTCTCTATTGCTCAGTCAAGCCTATGCATTTGGTCAATCTTTGATTACTTCTTCAAGGCTTTATTAAAATTATCTTCTCCACTTGTAACATGAATTTAACAATCACCTTATCTTGTCAAATTCTAACTAATCAAGTGTCCATTGTAGTTTCTTCTCATTACTAAACTTTTCTTCTAGGTGCTTTTGCTATGACCAACTTCTCAAATCCTCTTCATTAATCATCTATGCATGACACTCAAATTAGATATAAAATTATCTCACCAATAAGGGTTGACATCGATAACAACATAACATTTATTCCAATTATAGTTTCCAATAATCTCTCTCTTTGGCATTAATAGAAACATCTCTACTTACCATGCAATCCAAAACGTGTATTGAATCAAACAAAATCCCTCTATGTAAAACATTAGATTTTCATTAATATCCTTATTTTCATTTTGATTCTCATCTCTATGTCCAACAACTTTAACATGCAACACATAAGTTCCTTCTATCATATCATATCATAAAGTCAATCACATTCTTCTATATTGCTGGCAACACTTCTTTTAAAATATATGAACTCCCTCTTTTGTTATGTCTCTCTCTCTCTATAATCATTGCATAGGTAACTAAATTACATCTCCCTTTATTTACATCCTCTCCCTCCCTCTCTCCCTCTCTCTCTCTCTGATGGTAACTACATCACAATATCTCCCTCTTTGACATGAATTATCTATATTATGCTTCTTTTCATTCTAGATATCTTCATGTTAGTACTAAATTCATCCTTTGTTATCTATGTATGACTAATATAATATGATTATATCCTTCTTCCTTCACTACTACTTTAGGAAACTCCTAAAGTAGGATTGTCTACATCAACTTGTAAGATATTATGATCAACATATGTCATGCAGAGCACCATCTCAACTTAAGTAGCCTTGTCTAGGAGAATCACCGCTAATTTACCTCTTAGATATTGATGCAAGAGCATACTAGGTGTAAGAGAAATCTTGCATCAACCAAAAATATTTCATTTTAGTCATTTGAATAAAGGTTGTCTTAATGCAGAGTTGTTGCCTTTGGAGGCTTGCTACTTAGTAAGTTAATCACAGATACTCAAATATCATGTGTATTCATGGATTTGTTGCAGATTTTTGGTTTACAATTTTGGTATATAAATTGCAGGCTCATAGTTGGCCAAAATGTGCCCAGATTAGGCCTACAAACTCGACTCTCAAATGGCCTCTTGCACAGATCTGAGCATGTAGATTGAAAGATGAGGATTCTGCAAAGTGGTTATAATAGTCAATTAGATAACAGTTTAAGGGTTATGGCCTTCCAAAGTTAGGCTAACCAAAACTTCCAAACAAAATGTCAAAGGTGTATTTTGCCAACTGTTTATATATTGATATTTTGTAGCTTTGTCTTGTAGATTACTGTAATGAAGGTGTCCATATGGGTTAGCTTATTGTAATTTTGAATTCTATAATTTCACATTTGTGGCGATAATAAGAAGCCCATATTTTATTCTCGCAAATTATTGTTGGTTCTTTATTTCTATTATGTGTTTATGGTATTAAGGGTAGCACCCTTCATCAAGTTCTATTAGGGCTAGATTTCCTAAGTGGGTGGATAGGTCACCAACTATAAGGAGGTTTGCACCAAGATGTTGGTTTGGGATGAGTGTGTAGACAGATCACTAATTTGAGGCAATTGAACAAGAGTTTTAGTGGAAGCACAAAAAAATGCCTCCACAAAGAGAGCAAGGTGTAAGAGTCATAGGTATTAGACCTAAGGGTTTTAGATCCCTCTAGAGGAAAATGAAAACATTATAAGAAAAATTGCATAGAGGAATGAATCTCATTATAGGAGATGATGAATGTGAGGATGAAAGAGAAGAAGGAAATGTGGATCAAGTGGTAGAAGATGAAGTTTTGAACCCATAAGAGGAAAATATTTTTAAGGTCATTTGTAAGATTGGAAAAAGACCTAAGTTTGATGTTCCCCCATTTTTGGGAAATCTTAACCTAGAGGAAAAAATTGATTGGATCAATGGATTGAAAGAGTACTTTGAATATGAATATATTGAGAATCCTGATAGGGTCAAGTTTGCAAAGACAAAACTAAAGGGACATGTGAACATATGGTGGTGGGAGATTCAGTTGGAGGGAAATAAAAGAGGAAAAGAAACGATCACCAAATAGGACCAGATGATACCTAAATTGAAGAGACTATTCATTCCCATGGATTATGAGATTGATCTACTGAAGAAAATGAAAGGGTTGAAGCAAGCAGGAAGATTTGATTAAGAACATACTAAAGATTTCTACTGAGTTCTCATAACAACCGGCCATGCAGGAGCTAATAAGGACAAAGTTTCTCATTATCCTAATGGGTTAAGGCCCAGAATTTAGGAGGAGTTGAGCCTATTTTGAATGACTAGTATTGAGGAGGTGTACTAATTTTCCCTAAGAGTAGAGGAGAAGTTAAGCAAAAATTTTGATAACAAAAATAGTGGTAGAGGTCATAGTGGAAGATCTAGTGGATGATCTTATGCAAGTCAAATTGATGATCAAAACAACAAGGATGAGGCTAGAAGTAGTAGTTAGAACCAAAGTGGAAACAATTCAAATATTTTCCAATATCATAACAATAGGGATCAGAGAGGAAGAGGAAGAGGGCAAGGATCTAGAAGAGGGGGATTTCATGGAAAATATTTTCATGATGGAGAAGAAAGGCTTCAAACATTTGAATGATACTAGCACCAAGGAAGGATAGATCAAAGAACAAAGGGCCAAACTAGAGTTGCACATGTTGACAAAGATGCTAAATCATCCCATTTTGAAGATGTTGAAAGAGGAGAAGTCCTTGTTAATCAAAGAGTCTTGCTAAATGGTGAAAATGAAGCTTATCAAAGGAGGAGTTTGTTTCACACTAGGTATAAATGTGAAGATAAGTGTTGTGATGTGGTCATTAATGATGGAAGTATTGATAGTTTGGCTTTAGAAAACATGGTCACAAAGTTAAACTTGAAGAGGTAGAAACACCATGTCTATAGTGTATTTCCTAGGTGCAAGATGAGCACAAGGTCATGATCAATGAGAAATACTTAGTGGAGGTCAAGATTGGAAGCTACCAAGATGAGGTGTTATGTGAGATCATACCTCTGGATATATGTCAATTTTTTTTGGGTAGGCCATGGCAATTTGATGAGAATATTGTACATGATGGGTGAGCAAATACCTACACTCTGACAAAGGATGGAGTGAAACATAAGTTGAAGCCATTAAAGGAGAAAGAAGAAAAGGTATGTAGTACTACAAGGATTTTTTTGTTGATGAAAAGGAGTTTCTCCAAGGTTTGAAGCATGAGAATATGTGTTTTGTTGTAATCCCAAAAGATGGTAAACAAGAAGTAGAGGAGGTATCTACAAAATTTTGAAATTTATTGGGAGAGTTTCTTGATATTGTGTAAAATAATGTACTTGATGGATTACCCCTAGAGAGGAAGATCAATCACTAGATAGATTTGATTCTAGGAGCCAATTTTGAAAACAAGACAACACATAGAATGACACTAGCAAAGAGTGAAGTGTTGAACAAACAAGTACATGAGCTATTGCATAAAGGGTTGATTTGAGAGAATTTTAGTCCATGTTTTGTACCAAAAATATTAGTGTAGACACTAAAAAATGGTTCATGTCTATGGTTTAATCACTTTTTCATACTAATTTGTCCCATTTTCTTATTTTACTCATTCTAATCTTTTGGCCAAACCTGAATATCACCCGAGTAGGTTTCAACAATATTCTTCATCATTCATATCCTCTTTCCCATCATTTGGAAATCATTTTGGAATCTCATCTACTCAACCCAAAACCATTTCAACATCATCAAAATCATATCAAATCAACCCAGAATCACCCCATATCTACTTAGAATCACTCAAAATTAACCATAATCAACCCAAAACATGTCAAACATCTCAAATTGATCATCATTTGTCTAACCCTAGGCATTTTCATGTCTCTCAATGCCTTGGAGATCTATCAATCTATCAAACCTATCAATCTGACCTTACTAATACCATGGCTCTCAATGCTAGGTCAATTTATCATTTACATCATCTAATCTTTAACATTGTTGAGTCTCTCAGAGTTAGATTGCAACATCATCAAATCAATTTAATGACATTGACAATGTCCATCGATGTTATTATGATCAACCCTACCAATCAATCTTGATCATGTAGCATTTTACAATGTTAGTTAAATGTTACATATCCTTAATCAATGTCATGTGTCCTTGGCATGTTATCAATTTTAATCAGTAAATCAATTTTATCATGCCTTTGGTCTACCCATCATCATCCTAGTTGATCTGCATAATCATCATATTTCATCAAAGGATATTGTCACATTTATCAAATCAAATTGGCCAATCATCTATTAATTTTCTCTTATAGGATTAAATAACATGTAATTTAATCCTATGTCATGCCAATCATTTTTCATCTTCCCTTATTAATCATTCTTCCTAATTAGCATTCTCAATTAATTGATATTTATTAATTAATTGATTCATCTTTCTTCACAAACTATAGAAATCCTTGATTTCCTAAGTCACATTTCCCACCTCTAATTTCCAAATTACTAATTTCCATTTGTGTGGAATAATGAATTTTTAATTCAAATATTCCACATAATATTGACACAACCTTGACATCATCGTGACACATGGACATCTTAAATCATGGATTCTACCCTTACACTTGGCTAAGAATTGTCATAATCCATATGTTCTTATTTCTTATGCATATCTCTATTTAGGCATCATCGTCATAGATTCTTGGCTTTAAGTGGCTTTGAGGTGTCACATGACGCATCATAGATCCTCCACCATTTTTAGCCATGTTGAATTCCATGTGTCATACAATCTTACGTTTGGCATCTTATGTCATATGTATCATGAATTTTCTAAAGGAATCTCTTGCCAAGTTGCACATTCAAGGTGACAAGTTCAATGCTCTTCTCTTGTGTGTTGGTTATAAAATGAGCCTTCTCGTTCCCTCTTCTATTCCTATCCCTTGATCCTTAATCTTCAACTCCCTTGGTTTTTGTCCCTCAAGCTTAAAATCACTCTTCTAGTATTCGCATAGCATCATCATATCATAGGCTTTTTCTTTCCAATTGTGTGCATTATAGGCAATTGGAGCTACATCATATGGAGAAGAAAGAAGGACATGGGAGCTACAACTAAAGAGGGAGTTTTACTTTATGTTTCTTTCTTTATTTTGGTTGGCTTTCATGGTAGACTAGATGGTTTTTATTGTATGTTGATTGATTTTGTTATTTCTCATTGTATGCTAGATTTGTAACCCATTTTTTGGTCCTACAATTGGTGAACCCGATGTGAATCATGCTTAACTAACTTCAGTTTCATGTTTTTGTGAATGTAGGTGCAAGGAAGGAGCTCATTTAGACTAATATAATGCTCATTTTCTCTCATTTATCACACCTAGTCTAACTAGGGGGGCCACTATCATGGTTTTAAGATTTCATTTATACATTTTGATAGCTTGTTGTCCTAGGGTACACTATGCTCTATGAGGGTGCAATTGGGACCTCTAGGAAGTAGTTTTAGGGGCTTGGAAATCACCATAACCACCATCTATTATTCATAGCTTACTAACTATGCTCCAAAACAACCAACTGCACCCTTTTAGGTCCCAAGTGCACCATGGGCACACACTCGACTATCTAGGTGCACTTGGTTAGGTAGGTTTCAAATTTTCAAGTCTTGGGTCTTGTTTAGGAACCATTTCCCCACATCCTACTTCCACTCTCCCAATTGCACTTAGAAACAACCAATTGAACCCTTCCAAGTCCCAAGTGTATCATGGTCATAGTTAACACAATCTGAGTGTACTTGAGGGCTTCTAAAGTCATTCTATCCTTTTGGAGTGTAGTCTTCTCTATTAGAGCATAGTTGGTTCACAAAAGCACCTATTTTGATCAGAATCTACATTTAGTGTTTCAATTTCATCCTAGGGCCTAGAGTAGATTATTTTTTGTTACTAATATTCTTTTACAGCATGTGGTGATCATTGGGTGAAGACATTCATTAAAAAACTACTAATGCTTGTTTGCAGGACATTGTTGAAGACCTATGTGCTTGTCCAAACTCTATGTGTGGTTTTTCTAGATTAGATAACACTTCCTTTGGTGCACTAAAATGAAATTTCTATACTTCTTGGTGTCTATGCATTGTATATAACCTTAGGAGTTTCATGGATGTATCCTAACCCCTCACCATTCGTGGATCTTGGGTACAAGAGAAATCTGTGTAATTTCTATAGAGAAGCATGCCTTGGTCCCAAGACTCACCACTTGGTGAGCCCCAAGGGATGACCTCAAAGTGGTAATGGGACAAAGCCAGGTCAAAATTCCATCTTCTATAAAAAAAACTCAATATGGTTAATGTTGTGTTAGTGGTATTGTTGTGTGATAGCTCTCCTCCAATACCCTTGTGGTAAACCCAGGTTCTCTGGGCTAGGAGACCTTCTAAGGAAGTTTATAATTCACTTTCTGAAAAAAATGCTCATACTAAATGCTTTGTCTTAGAAGCCAAAAAAAATTCTATCTACTGGCTTAGGGGGTCACCCATGCTCGTGAAGACATCCCACATACTCATGGTCCTTAGTAGAGGCAACAATCACTTGCTAAGTGATGACCCTTGGGATTCGGATCTCGGTAGCCCTAAGAAGTGAGTGCACTATAGGGGGGCCTATGGTGCCAAGATCCTAGGTTGTCCACTCTAGATAAGTGTGGCTAAACTTTGATTCAAGTGGGAATTCAATGGATATAGTCTTAAAGCCTAGGTTGTGGTGTGTCTTTTTACTTTAACAAGTATTCTTGTTTATAGTGTCTTGCGTGTGTGGATAACATTAATCAAGATAAAGCCAAAATTTCAAATTTACACCTTAGATACTATCAAAAATTACCAAAGCATTAAACCTCTTGTAGAAACATTACAACCTTTGTCAAAACATTGCAAATTTTGTCAAAAATACTTGAAAACTTGGAAAACAAGGCAACTTGTAACATTGGGAGTGCTTGGCATGACTTAGATTCCATCGTTGCATAGCATCCACTTGCATCTTTCATTCTTTGAGATTCATGCTTTAATCCCCTAGGCTTCATTTTTCACCCCTCATATTTCATATTTTCATTCCTTAGGGTTCACTTTGTATCCCTTAGTCTTTACATTTCAACCCTTAATTTGCATCTTGTATCTCCTAGCTTGCATCCTTGCATGCCCAACCTTCATCTTGCATAGTTTGACCCTCATTCAATGTGTCCTAACCATAATTTGAACCTCATTTCTGATCATACCACTCTCCTCTATCATTTGGCTCACTAGAACATCAATTTGGAAACCACATAACCCAGAATTACTCTAGTTTCAACCCAGCTTACCAACTACGCTATGAAACTACCAACTGCACTCTAACTAGCCCTAAGTGCACCATGGGTGTAGTTGGCTCTATCTAAACACACTTGGTAGTCTAAGAACCTAGTTTAGACTTCCAAATAGCATTTTGGGACCTTAGGAGTGGGTAAGTGCAAGAAGTTGAGTCTCACTTTTGAGCAAAAAGTAAAAGTGTTGTTCCTATTTTTGAATTTTTTTGTCAATTGATGTCAATATTTGAGTCATTTAGAGATTAAATATAAAAAAAATTCAGGAATAAAAAATTTAGTGTTTGGAATCTAGTTTTTGAATATGTAATTTATTATTGTACCCATATGATAGATTTTGTTTTTGATATAGATCTTTAAAAACCACTTTTTGAAAATGCTTGTTTTAGGACCATGCCACACTCGTGTATTGACACCATAATTTGACACAAATAAATGAATTTTTGTAAATCATTTTAAAGGGAGTTACCTAATACACCTAGCATTGATGACAATATTTTCCCTTAATTTTTTATTGATTAATTTTTTTATTATTAATTATTAATTGGCTATAAAGGTAGATTTTAAAACCTCTCCTATACGGACACCATAATTTGATCAATATTTCACTTTTTTCAAAAATTCTTTTTTTAAACCTCAAAAGAATTGTATTAGGATTGATGACATATAAATTAATTTAAGAAAAATTATAAAATAAAAAAGTTATTAAAGTATTAGTGAAATTCACTATTTTACATTTAGGTACCACCATTCATTAAAAAATAATTCAAAAAAAGTAAATAAAATCAAAGCACTATAAAATTTATATTTCTGAAATCAGGATAGTGAGAGCTCTAATGGATTTTTGTTTCATAAAAAAAATTAATCGGGAAGACCCTCTAAAAATTATGGCAAGGCATGAATTTTCCAGTTCAATGCCTTAGCCAAATCTTGAGAGGTCAAGGCATAAGCTTAGTCTCACCAAGCCTATCCCAAACCAAAATCCGAGGTGGGAGAAAAAAATCCCACCCAATGTTGTAAGAAACGGGTACCCATTATTTGAAATTCAAAAAATGGGTACCCATTTTGAAAATGTCAAATTGTCATACAAAATGCCCCCAAAAAACAAAATTATAAATTTTTAGGAACAGGTACCCATTTTTTAAAAGTAAAAAATGGGTACCCATTTCTAAAAAATACAATTTTTTTATGTTTTCAAAAATGGGTACCCATTTTTTGAAAATAAAAAATGGGTACCCAATTTTTTTTAAAATGGGTACCCAATTTTTTTTTAAATGGGTGCCCAAGCCTAAAAAAGGTACCTATTTTTAAATAATGGGTACCCATTTCCAAAGGAGTACAATCTCAATCCACAAACTTTCACGAAATTGAGACCCAACTCCTTGCTTCTACCCAACTATCATTAGGTACCTAGATAGGCCCCCCTTTCTCAGCATGTCCTGATCCTCATTCTACATGTCCTAACCATCATTGTCTTCACTTAGGGCTTCATTCCTTAGGTCATAATCCTAATTCTAAATCTTCAATATTCTCCTAACATCATCCCCAGCAACCTAGCTCTTTGGCATATCAATTTGACAACCACCTAGTCCAGAATCAACATACATTTAACCCAGTCTCCCAACTATGCCATGAAACTACTAATTGTGCTCAAACTAGCCCCAAATGCACCATAGGCATAGTTGGTGTTGTTGGAGCACACTTGGTGTTGTCATAGTGCACTTGGTTACTATTGGTCATTTTTACCTTCCTGCCAAAATTTCCATATTTGAATTCAAACAAGTAAACCTTCACATGTTTAAATATTCAAATAAATAGGGCACACAAAATATATTGTTAAAACTTTAGGTTATATCTTTTTCATAAGTAATGATGAATTTTTAATATTTCCACAAGCCTAGTTTCATCCACCATCTAATGTGAAGTAATCAAGGGTCACACTATTAGAAATGAAAACCTCTTTTGTTAGAGTGACAAAGTGACATCGTGTCACTTCTTTGGGGTGGGCCTTCCTTTTTGTGGTTGTAAGACTTGTCAAAACAACATGTAGATGTTAGGGTACATTGGTAGTTTGGTGTCTCTTTATTGGTTGAGGTACTGACCATGTGCCAGGTGGGTTCTTTTCTTTTGTGGGCCAGGCATGAAGTGGACAAGGTGTTAGACAATTGGCACAGGGCCATATTTTACATTGGTCAATATGCTGACAGAATCGTGAATCTTCAGGGGCCTTCAGATGGTGGTTTATTAATGACTCTCATATGTCACTATAGGAAAATGATTAACCTTTAATCTTAGTGATATAGTGAGGTCTTTCCACATGTCCCAGTGGGCCTAGTTTGGCAGGTGTAGTTGGGAATTAACATCACAGTCAAGTTAACATTTATTGTAAGCCTGTTGCGATTAATGAAAATAGGCGCCTCGAGAATGATTACTCTCAACGTAATATATATAGAGGTATATATAAGCTAGTGGCAATCGCAGCACAATAGGAAAAGTATTTTAATTTTTTTTTCTATTTTTTTAAGGTTAGTGCTGAATTATTTATTTCTTTTTAAATACAATTGTATGAACTTACTATAAAAATGTAATAGTGTAAACTTACTATAAAATTATTCTTGAATTTTTTATTTTTTAATTCTATATATGGTGTTTATTTGCATCACTTTAATTCAGTTTTATTTTAAACATATTGTTACATAAAATGTTATATTGAAGAGTAGAGTTATAGTTAGGGTTAGGGTTAGTGTTAGGGTTGGGGCTATTGTTAGGGTTTGAGTTATGGATAGGGTTAGAGTTATAATTAGAGTCAAGATTAGCATTAGGGTTAGGGCGAGGGTTATTTTTAAGATTACAAATCTTGTTAGGGTTATAGTTAGGGTTAGGTTTAGAAATAGAGTTAGAGTTAATGTTAGGATTAGGGTTAGAATTAGAATTAGGGTTAGGGTTAAGGAAAGGGCGAGGGCAAGAATAAGGGTTTACATTAAAAATATAGTTAGGGTTAGGATTAGAATTAGAGTTAGGGTTTAAGTTAGAGGTAGAGTTAGAATTGGAGCTCAAATAAGAGCTAGAGTTAGAGTTGAAATTAGGGTTATAATTAGAGTTATAATTAGGATTAGGGTTAGGGTTAAAATTAGATTTACGGTTAGAGTTAGAGAAAGGGGTATACAAAGTGTTAGTTTTAGGGTGATGGTTAAGGTTAGGTTTATATTTAGAGTTAGGTTTGTATATAGAGTTACATCAGGGTTAAGGTTAGGGTGAGGGTTTGAGTCGGTGTTAAGGTTAGGGTTAGGGTTAGGGCTATGGTTTTCATCTAGATTAAAGTAAGGGTTAAGGTAAGAGTTAGAGTTTTGAGTCAGGGTTAAGGCTAGAGTTAGGGTTAGGTTTCGATTTTATTAAAGGTTAAACTAAGGATTAGGGTTAGGATTAGAGTTTAATAATGGTAGAGTTAGATTTACAGTTAGGGTTATATTTAGGGTTAGAGTTAGGGGTAGGATTATGGTTTAAAAAAAGTAATTTTCTTTTTGGCATATTGTAATGTAAAATGTTGTAGTCAAACATAGATATATGGTTAGGGACAAAGTTACCATTACAATTAATGTTAACCTTAGGGATAGAATAAGGGTTAGGGTTAGCATTAGGGTTAGGGCTAGAGTTAGGGTTGGGGTTTGAGTTATGGTTAATGTTAGGGTTAGAGTTACGGTTATGGTTATTGTTAGAGTTATGGTTAAGGTTTGGGTTAGAGTTATGTTTATGGTTAAGGTTAGGGTTAGATTTATGGTTATGGTTAAGGTTTGGATTAGAGTTATGTTTATGGTTAAGGTTAGGGTTATAGTTATGGTCATAGTCAAGGTTAGGGTGAGAGTTACGGTTATGGTTAGGGTTAGTTTTATAGTAAGGTTAGGATTAGGGTTTGAGTCAAGGTTAAGGTTAGAGTGAAGGTTAGCGTTTGAGTCAAGATTAAAGTAAGGGTTAGGGTTACGGTTAGAGTCCAATTATGGTAGAGTTAGATTTATGGTTAGAGTTATGCTCATGGTTAAGGTTATGTTAGGGTTAGGGTTATTATAGGGCTCAAGTTAGGGTTATTGTAAGGATAGGGTTAGGGTTTGAGTTAGGGTTAAGGTTAGATTTAGGATTAGGGTTAGGGTTTTAGTTAGGATTAAATTTAGGGTTAGGGTTAGTGTTAGAGTCTAGTTATGGTAGAGTCAGATTGAGGGTTAGGGTTAGGGATAGAGTTATGTTTATGGTTAAGTTTAGGGTAAGAGTTATGCTCATGGTTATGGTTAAGGTTAGTGTTAAGGTTTGGGTTAGGGTTAGAGTTAGAGTTAAGGTTAGGGTTAAGGTTAGAATTAAGGTTAGGGTTAGAGTTATGGTTATGGTTAAGGTTCAGATTAGAGTTATGTTTATGGTTAAGGTTAGGGTTACAGTTATGGTCATAGTCAAGGTTAGGGTGAGAGTTATGGTTATGGTTAGGGTTAGTGTTATAGTAAGGCTAGGGTTAGGGTTTGAGTCAAGGTTAGCGTTTGAGTCAAGATTAAAGTAAGGGTTAGGGTTAGGGTTAGAGTCCAATTATGGTAGAGTTAGATTTAGGTTTAGAGTTAAGGGTTAGAGTTATTCTCATGGTTAAGGTTAGGGTTAGGGTTAGGGTTATTATAGGGCTCAAGTTAGGGTTATTGTAGGGATAGGGTTAGGGTTTGAGTTAGGGTTAAGGTTAGATTTAGGATTAGGGTTAGGGTTTTAGTTAGGATTAAAGTTAGGGTTAGGGTTAGGGTTAGAGTTATGCTCATGGTTAAGGTTAGAGTTAGACTTGTTAGGGTTATAGTAGGGCTAGGGTTAGGGTTAGGGCTTGAGTAAGGGTTAAGGTTCTAGAGTTATGGTTAGGGAAAAGTTTTGAGCCAAGATTAAAGTTAGGGTTAGGTTTATGGTTAGAGTCCAATTATGGTAGAGTTATATTTAGGGGTAGAGTTAGGGACAAATTAATGTTTATGGTTAAGGTTAGGGTTAGGGTTAGAGTTAGAGTTAAGGTTAGGGTTAAGGTTAGAATTAAGGTTAGGGTTAGAGTTATGGTTATGGTTAAGGTTCAAATTAGAGTTATGTTTATGGTTAAGGTTAGGGTTATAGTTATGGTCATAGTTAAGGTTAGGGTGAGAGTTATGGTTATGGTTAGGGTTAGTGTTATAGTAAGGTTAGGGTTAGGGTTTGAGTCAAGGTTAAGGTTAGAGTGAAGGTTAGCATTTGAGTCAAGATTAAAGTAATGGTTAGGGTTACGGTTAGAGTCCAATTATGGTAGAGTTAGATTTAGGGTTAGAGTTAAGGGTTAGAGTTATGCTCATGGTTAAGGTTAGGGTTAGGGTTAGGGTTATTATAGGGCTCGAGTTAGGGTTATTGTAGGGATAGGGTTAGGGTTTGAGTTAGGGTTAAGGTTAGATTTAGGATTAGGGTTAGTGTTTTAGTTAGGATTAAAGTTAGGGTTAGGGTTAGGCTTAGAGTCTAGTTATGGTAGAGTTAGATTGAGGGTTAGAGTTAGGGATAGAGTTATGTTTATGGTTAAGTTTAGGGTTAGAGTTATGCTCATGGTTACGGTTAGGGTTAGACTTATGGTTATGGTTAGGGTTAGGGTTAGGGCTTGAGTAAGGGTTAAGGTTCTAGAGTTATGGTTAGGGAAAAGTTTTGAGCCAAGATTAAAGTTAGGGTTAGGGTTATGGTTAGAGTCCAATTATGGTAGAGTTAGATTTAGGGTTAGAGTTAGGGACAAATTAATGTTTATGGTTAAGGTTAGTGTTAAGGTTAGGGTTAAGGTTAGAGTTAGAGTTAAGGTTAGGGTTAGGGTTAGAGTTAGAGTTAAGGTTAGGGTTAAGGTTAGAATTAAGGTTAGGGTTAGTGTTAAGGTTAGGGTTAGGGTTAGAGTTAGGTTAGGGTTAGCATTAGGATGAAAATTAGGGTAAAAGATAGGGTTTGAATTAGAATTAGGGTTCTTGTTAGGGTTAGGTTTACAATTAGAGCTAGAGTTAGGGTTAGGGTTAGAGTTACAATCAAGGTTAGAGTTAGAGTTAAGGTTAGGGTTAGGTTTAAAATTAGAGTTAGAGTTGGGATTAGGGTTAGGGTTAGAATTAGGGTTAGAAATATAGTTAGGATTAGAGATAGAGTTAGGGTTAGGGTAAGGGTAAGAAGTAGGGTGAGGGTTAGAATTAGGGTTACAAATATAGTTAGGGTTAGTGCTAGGGTTAGAATAAGAGTTAGGGTTAGGGTTAGAGATAGAGTTAGAATTACAGTTCGAATAAGGGTTGGAGTTAGAGTTAGAGTTAGAGTTAGGGTTATATTTAAGGTTAGAATTAAGGTTAGGATTAGAATTAGTGTTAGAGTTAGGGTTATGGTTAGTGTTAGGGTTATGGTTAAGGTTAGCATTAGGGTTAGGGTTAGGGTTAGTGTTAGGGTTATGGTTAGGATTAGCATTAGGGTTAGGGTTATAATTAGAGTTAGAGTTAAAATTAGAGGTAGTGTTAGTGTTAGTGTTAGTACAAGAGTTAGAGTTAGAATTAGAGTTAGAGTAGGGTTCAAGTTAGAGTTAGAGTTAAAGTTAGAGATAGAGTTGTGATCAAGGTTAGATTAGGGTAAGGGTTAAAGTTACTTGATTAGATTTAGGGTTAGGGTAAGAGTTAGGGCTAGGATTAGGATTATAATTAGGGTTAGTGTTAGAGTTAGAGTCATATATAGTGTTAGGATTAGAATTGGGGCTAGAATTGAGGCTAGGGCTAGGGTTAGGGTTAGGGTTAGAATTAGAGTTAGAGTTAGGGATCAAGCTAGAGTTAAAGTTGGAGATAGAGTTGGGGTTAAAGTCCAATTTAGGGTTAGGGCTGGAGTTAGGGTTAAATTTAGGGTTAGAATTAGAGTTAGAGTTAGGGATCAAGCTAGAGTTAAAGTTGGAGATAGAGTTGGGGTTAAAGTCCAATTCAGGGTTAGGGCTGGAGTTAGGGTTAAATTTAGGGTTAGATTTAAGTTTAGAGTTAGAGTTAGGGTTAGAATTAGGATTGGGTTTATGATTAGAATTAGGGTTAGGATTAGAGTTAGAGTTACATATAGTGTTAGGGTTAGGATTAGCATTATATATAGTGTTAGGATTAGGATTATGGGTAGGATTAGGGTTAGAGTTAGGGTTAGTGTTAGGGTTACAATTAGAGTTAGAGTTATAATTATAGTTAAGGTTAGAGTTAGAGTTAGGTTTAGAATTAGGGGTAGGGGTAGGGTTAGTGTTAGAGATAGAGTTGGAGTTAGAGTTAGGGTTAGAGTTAGAATATGGGTTAAAATTAGGGTTAGATTTAGGGTTAGAATTAGCATTAGAGTTAGAATTAGAGTTAGGATTAGAGTTATAGTAAGGCTTAGGGTTAGGGCTAGAATTAGGGTTAGGGTTAGAATTAGCATTAGATTTAGGATTATAAAGGGTTAAGGTTAGGGTTAGTTGTAGAATTAAAGTTAGAGATAGAGTTAGAGTTAGAGTTAGGGTTAGGGTTAGGGTTAAAATTAGAATTATCTAGTTAGAGTTAGAGTTAGAGTTAGGGATTGTGTTATTATTGTAGTTAAGATAATTTTTGGGTTACTAATCATACTATAGCTAATGTTAGTGTTATTATTACACTTTACCTTGGTGTTAGGATAACTGACAGGTTAAATTTTAATGTGGGTTAGTTCTATTATAGTGCCCATGATTAGTGATATTGTGATACAAGTTATTAACCTTTTTAATAATGCAATCCCTCCCCCCCTCTCTCTCCCCTCTCTCTCCCTCTCTCTCTAACTACACCCATTAATATCTCCCCCCACTATCTAAATATACCCTCTCTCTTTGTAGTCTCTAGTAATGCCCCCCTAATTTGTCTCTCTAATCTCTAGATACACCCACTTATCTCTCCCACCCTACTTTCTATATACTCCTCCTAATCTCTCTCTCTCCCTTTATGCTCTCTAGATACACCCCTAATCTCTCTCTCTCTCTCTCTCTCTCTCTCTCTCTCTCTCTCTCTCTCTCTCTCTCTCTCTCTCTCTCTCTCTCTCTCTCTCTCTCTCTCTCTCTCTCTAACTACACCTCATAATCTCTTTTTCTCTCTCTATATCTACAAAAAACATGCCTCTATAAGAAACATAATATGAGCTCCTTCTTATCTACAAATATGCTCTCTCTCTCTCTCTCTCTCTCTCTCTCTCTCTCTCTCTCTCTCTCTCTCTCTCTCTCTCTCTCTCTCTCTACGTGTGTGTATATACATATTATCACTTATAAAAAATATAATATTATTTCTAGTTACTTGTACATATAGGGTTAGGCTAAGGTATATAATTTACTAAATGATTATTACAATCATATATTGAGTAAGAGTTAAAGTTAGGATCCAAGGTTTACAATTTCATTTATATGACACTTGGTGTTATGGTTAGGGTTAATAAGTGGTTAAATGTTACAATAAAATAAGGGACGGGGTTAAGGGAAGTATGAGATTTAGGTGTAGTGTTGGAGTATTTGGAGTCCAACTATGGTCAAATTTTGGATATATGTTATACAAATGACTCGAATAGTGGAAAAATTAATTCATGAAAGGGAAGTTATAAGTCCCAGCACAACAATTCAGATGATGTTAAAAGTGTGAAAGAATATATAAGAGTCAATTTTATGAAAATTATTTCTAGATGATGATGTGAGAACATTATATATTGTTGAATTTTTAATAATGCTAATGCAATTTTTATTGCAATGATTAAGAATTGTAATCAATAAATCTCCCTATCATTAAGGAATCTATTTAGGCTTATGATTTTCTTCTTAATTAATATATTTAGTAGCCACATCCATTGAAGAAATTTTCGTACAACAATAAATTTATTTTGTCTTGTTCTCTTCTCCATGAAACTTACATTGAACAATGGGGAAATAAAATTGCCAATACAACTAATTAGAAGTAAAACTTTGAAACTAGAGACAAGAGTGAACTATATACAAAAAATATATCTGTGATGGTGTAAATACATGTCACATTCTTCAATGATTAGGATTCTTTTGTGACCTTTATTTGAACAATGATTGTGAAATACTTATTTCATCATTGAGGGAAACCCATCCACTTTTGTAGATGTGTCACACAAAAAATTTTATGCATCTCCCATATGCATTTCTTCCATTTCCTCAACATAGTCAATTGGAAATATTGCTTCTCTACAACTTTAATTATAGTTTTGTGCGCCTCTTTAATTATTTGTAGGCATTTGTCAAACTCAATCTCAAAGAAATCATTTGAGATCATTGAAGTAGTTAGGCTCTAGTATCCAATAATGTTTGATTCTCTATTCGAGGTATCCATAACTCAAATAGTAACCTCCAAACTTATAAACAAAAATCAACATATGGAAATAATCATAATGAAAAAGTATTAATAGTTAACATAAATTATTTCAAATGAATAATGTTCAAAATGACATAAATAAAAATCAAAACTATTTCAAATGAAATAGTTAGATTGTAATGTTTGAAATATGGTGGCATTGTCTTCCACTTTTCAAACATTAAAAAAATAAATATTAATAAAAATCTATATATAGTATGAAAAATATTTAAATAAAACACATATATAATCTAATTAAATAATGACAAAATATAAACTAAATATATGATTCGTTTATTTTAAATTAATCACTAACTTTAATAAAATACAAATTTTATTGATAAGGTGACCTTCTTGTCCACATCAATGATTAAATTTAATTATGAAACATGCAAATGTAAAACTATTGTAAAACATTCAAATCTAAAACATGCAAACCAAAACTATTTTGAAATATGCAAATCTAAAACTAATATGAAACATGCAAATATAAAACTAATTTGAAACATGCACTTTTAAAATATGTAAATGAAAAGTATTATAGAATATATCAATCAAATAGATGTTGAATACAAATCTAAATCTAAATCAAACATGCAAGACTAAACTATTAAATGCAAGCTTAAATAGTTATGAACATAATTCTAAATCTAAATGAAATTAATTAAAATTGAAATATAAATCAAAGTAGAATATTATAACTAATTTTGAATTTCAATTTACATCTACATCTAAATCTAAATGAAAATGTAAATAAAAAATAGAAATCTCACCTACAAAAATGTTACTCCAAAACTTCAATCTCCTCCTATTCAAAAACTCGAATCTAATCCTCCAATAACCTCCACCTCTTCCTTCCTGCAAAAACATAAAATGAAAATGAAATGAGGAGCCTTGGTTTTATAACTTTTGAGAGGCTCCTCATATCCCCCAACAGATGTCTCTTCACATTCCACGAATTTGTTTCAAATTCCCCCACTCCCCACAAAAAATAAGCATGAATGTGCATGCAAAATTATATTTAACAAAAAAATAAATCATATTGAAATTATTTCACCCCTATTTTTTCGAGCCCTATTTTTTCAGGCCCAATTTTTTGGTCCCTATTATTTCGAGTCCTACTTTTTCGGGCACTATTATTTTGAGCCTATTATTTCGCCCTCCATTTGGCTTCCTATTATTTCGGCCAGCTATTATTTTGAGAATTCTTTTTTAATATTTAATTTGAAAGTTTGTAACCGCTCCCAATTCTTCTTTATTGACGGAGAATCTATTTCGGCATATTCTCGTGCTGGGTATTTGTGTTGTAATTGTATAGAACACCTCTCGACATAAAAAAATTTCAGGAATAAAAATTTTAGTTTTTGGAATCTAGTTTTTCAATATGTAATTTATTATTGTACCCATATGATAGATTTTGTTTTTGATATAGATCTTTAAAAATCACTTTTTGAAAATGCTTGTTTTAGGACCATGCCACACTCGTGTATGGACACCATAATTTGACACAAATAAATGAATTTTTTTAAATCCTTTTAAAGGGAGTTACCTAATACACCTAACATTGATGACAATATTTTCCCTTAATTTTTTATTGACTAATTTTTTTATTATTAATTATTAATTGGCTATAAAGGTAGATTTTAAAACCTCTCCTATACTAACACCATAATTTGATCAATATTTTACTTTTTTCAAAAATTCTTTTTTTAAACCTCAAAAGAATTGTATAAGGATTGATGTCATATAAATTAATTTAAGAAAAATTATAAAATAAAAAAGTTATTAAAGTTTTAGTGAACTTCACTATTTTACATTTAGGTACCACTGTTCATTAAAAAATAATGCAAAAATAGTAAATAAAATCAAAGCACTATAAAATTTATATTTTTGAAATTAGGTTAGCGAGTGCTCTAATGGGTTTTTGTTTCATAAAAAAAATTAATCGGGAAGACCCTCTAAAAATTATGGCAAGGCATGAATTTTCCAGTTCAATGCCTTAGCCAAATCTTGAGAGGTGAAGGCATATAGGCTTAGTCTCACCAAGCCTATCCCAAACCAAAATCTGAGGTGGGAGAAAAAAATCCCACCCAATGTTGTAAGAAACGGGTACCCATTATTTGAAATTCAAAAAAATGGGTACCCATTTTGAAAATGTGAAATCGGCATACAAAATCCCCCCAAAAAACAAAATTATAAATTTTTAGTAACGGGAACCCATTTTTTAAAAGTAAAAAATGGGTACCTGTTTCTAAAAAATACAATTTTTTTTATGTTTTCAAAAATGGGTACCCATTTTTTGAAAATAAAAAAATGGGTACCCAATTTTTTTTAAAATGGGTGCCCAAGCCTAAAATAGGTACCTATTTTTTAACAATGGGTACCCATTTCCAAAGGAGTACAATCTTAATCCATGAACTTTCACAGAATTGAGACCCAACTCCTTGCTTCTACCCAACTATCATTAGGTACCTAGATAGGCCCCCCTTTCTCAGCATGTCTTGATCTTCATTCTGCATGTCCTAACCATCATTGTCTTCACTTAGGGCTTCATTCCTTAGGTCATAATCCTAATTCTAAATCTTCAATATTCTCCTAACATCATCCCCAGCAACCTAGCTCTTTGGCATATCAATTTGACAACCACCTAGTCCAGAATCAACATACATTTAACCCAGTCTCCCAACTGTGCCATGAAACTACTAATTGTGCTCAAACTAGCCCCAAATGCACCATAGGCATAGTTGGTGTTTTTAGAGCACACTTGGTGTTGTCATAGTGCACTTGGTTACTATTGGTCATTTTTACCTTCCTGCCAAAATTTCCATATTTGAATTCAAACAAGTAAACCTTCACATGTTTAAATATTCAAATAAATAGGTCACACAAAATATATTGTTAAAACTTTAGGTTATATCTTTTTCATATGTAATGATGCATTTTTAATACTTCCACAAGCCTAGTTTCATCCACCATCTAATGTGAAGTAATCAAGGGTCACACTGTCAGAAATGGAAACCTCTTTTGTTAGAGTGACAAAGTGACATCGTGTCACTTGTTTGGGGTGGGCTTTCCTTTTTGTGTTTGTAAGACTTGTCAGAACAACATGTAGATGTTAGGGTACATTGGTAGTTTGGTGTCTCTTTATTGGTTGAGGTATTGACCATGTGCCATGTGGGTTCTTTTCTTTTCTGGGCTAGGCGTGAAGTGGACAAGGTGTTAGACAATTGGCATAGGGCCATATTTTCCATTGGTCAATATGCTGATAGAATCGTGAATCTTCAGGGGCCTTCAGATGGTGGTTTATTAATGACTCTCATATGTCACTATAGGAAAATGATTGAACTTTAATATTAGTGATATAGTGAGGTCTTTCCACATGTCCCAGTGGGCCTAGTTTGGCAGGTGTAGTTGGGAGTTAAAATCACAGTCAAGTTAACATTTATTGTAAGCCTGATGTGATTAAGTTAAAAGGGTGGTGAGGTTAGTTGTTTAAAATGGTCAAACACTTGAAGACTTTGTGAGGTGGAAAAATGAAATAAGATGGTTGGTCCAATGGATTTTTCAAGTTGTAGGACTCAGTTGACTTGTTGACTTTGTTGATACATATGCCAAAAATTATGGAAACTGGGTTTTCTTATATGGTCTAATATTCTTGATCGATCCCAACCACTTCCAAATGAATGCAAGGCCAAAAAAAACATGAAGGACACTTTTCCACTATCTAATTTCCCATTTTGGGAATTTTTTGCATTGATTAGCATCATTTCCATAACTTTAGGGTTTGCTCTAGTCAGGGTTTCCATGATTTTCATGTCTCTAAAAGTATACCAAATAAGATCTTTTGTTTAGATCACATTGATTTTTCTTTGAGGAACTTAGTGGTAGTGGTTGAGTTTGGCTTCCAGGGCAAGATATCTCAGTTATGTCTGAGCTATAAAGGTAGAATTAAAAAATTTGTTAAGGTCAGACCCTCTCTATTTCTTTGGCATTACTCTGGCATGCTACTATAAATCCCCTTTGCCTCAGGATTGTATGACATTTTGTCTTATCATTTTCAGCCATTAGTGTATTATGCAAGACCTATTTTCCTCTCATTGGTGTATTATGGATATCTGCAATCTTGCATGACTATATTTCTTTGACTTATGAATGATATATAAGTGAATCTCATTTTCCATGTGTCATTTATTTTGTTTTTTTGATCTACATGTGATTATTTGGTTAAATAAAGTCTAGATTTATCTATCTTTCGTGTCATGATGGTTCAGAAGTGCATGTATGAGCAGAGATTGGTTTGAACACTCCATTTTGGTACATCACCCCTTAAGCTAGATTAGATATTTTTATTCTTGGATTATCTTCTCCATTTCCCTCTCCAAATATAGTTAGGTGCACCTTGATAGAAAAGTAAGTCGACCTTCTTTGGAGACTCAACCTCACAGTTTAAGTCTAATAGCTTGGAGGCTATTTCCATGTTTCACAAGGTAGTCCTTAGGTAAAAACTTTGGACAAGGGTGAAAACTTCTGTGACAATAGTTTTTGGCATGCCCAGTGGGACTAATATTTAGAAGATTTCAAAGTCTACTGGTGTCAAAAGAGAATAATTTTAAGTTGATGCTAAGAAGATAGTGTTGCTCTCAGTATTCTAGGCCTTCAAGAGGCTCACATCCTTTAGGTACTTGGCAACTCCAGTCTACTAATACATCTTGTTTCATACCATATTTTTTGTTATTCATGCCCAAAGATGAAACAAGGTCATCTTTTAGAGGTAAGTTTCAATACAAAGAGCTTTCATTTTCCAACCCTAAAAGAAGAAAGACTAGGGTATCTCTATCACTGGTTAAGAGTGCAACAGTAGCACATACACCTATAAGATCCACTTCCACTCCTCATATTGTTAGGTCCCAACCTAGGGTACAATTAGCACATATCAATAGGCCACTTTTTTACATGGCTAGAGCTCATGCTTTTTCTAACTTTAATGGTGGAAGTACCCTCCTATTGGCCCAAAGACATGACATACTAGTATTAGCTCTGAAAAGCATAATTGATTTTAAAGGTGAGACTCCTATTTCCCCCTTAGAACATATTCAAGAAGTTGGAAACATGTGTAATAGACATAGAATATCTGAAGATGATGTTGCAGTTAGGCTTCTAGCCTCATCCTTCAAAGGAAAATCACTTCAATGGTATAGAGGTTTGTTGCATAACTCTATAACAGATTGGGATGATTTAGGAGCAGGGTAATGCAAACATTTTAAGGAGAAAACTGATCACCTATCAATTTTAGAATAATTAACAACTATAAAGAGAGCCCCAATGAATTTTTTATAGATTTTAACCAGAGATTTCAAAAAACATGGGATAGAATACCTACTCTAGTGAAGCCTAGCCTTGGTAATACATTCTTACATTACCTCAAAGCCTTTAATAGTGATATTTTCATTGCAATACAAATTATGGGAGGAGATACATTGCCAAATGCTTATAAAATAGCAATAAGGGTAGACAACATATTGATACAAATAGGAAAGTTAGCTCTGAGGCCTCCTATGCCTTTCTTCCCTAACATGCCAAATCATCAACCAACAATAGTTCCTATTCCCACACCTTCCACATCAAAATCCCTTGCTCTAGCCCTTAAAGCTTCTACATCTTCAAATGGAATGGATGAAATTTAGGAGATGATGTATTTTATGATGTTGAACATAGATAAGAGATTGCAAGATCAAGAGAAGAAGTTGGAAGATAGCTTCAATGTGATGCAAAAAGTGAGTAACAAAGTGGTGGCTATGGAGAGGTTGCAAGCTCAAGTAAATAAGGCTCCTTATCTGCAATATCAAGCTCCTTTGAATGGTAGGCCTCCAAATTGAACCAAGGAAATACTTCTTTCAATTAGAATAGATATAATGGTCATGCTTCTATGTCAAATGCAAATCAAAGTAGGGCCCTGGTCTCTCAAAATAATATGGCTCAGGATCAAGACTTATGTCCCTCATACAACTACTCCTATGCCTATTGCATGTGTCAAAAGGTTGAATCCTATCCAGCTCTGACCATACAAGAGCCTACAATAGAACAACAATATAATGTTAGTTAGCCAAATGATGGCCTGCATATAAAACAACTGGGTGGTTTCTCCTTAATGAATCACTAGGTGGAGGAATATTTTAATGTAAACTAGGATTATGCTTCTCACAACACTACGAGAAAAATAAGAGTTATTTAAGATGCTACCCCTCCTCCTCCCAATTAGGCCTTAACATTAAATTTAATAGCTCATGTGTAAGTAGAAAATGATCAACCCAATGCTCCTCAACAATAAAGACATAATAGTAAAAGAGGAGATGTGAATAGTCCCCACATCATTCCATCTCTACCTCCCATACATATAGCTCCCAAAGCTTCTATCAGAACACCTAATACATCATTCAATTTGGTGGATTAGATGAAGAAGACAAATGTGAATATCTCAATGTGGGATGTTGTTTCTACTATACCACTACAAAAGAGGTTTTTGTAGCAAGAATTGGAGATTATTGAACCAAAATATTAGCCACCTAGCATGGAGAGTGCCGCAAGTATAGTACAACTATCAAGGCAGGTAGGAATAAGTAAAATGTAGACCTCCACCATTTTATGTTTCTCTAATTATAGGGGATATGCTAGTCCACAACTATATGATTGGTTCAAGGGCTAGTAGTTCAGTAATACCTAAGTGTGTAGCTGATGACCTAGAAATGAAATATGAGCCCATTGCTAGGGATGTACTGTAGCTAGATGGTAGTAGTATGAAGACTGTAGGAATCCTTAGGAATGTTGAAATGGCTCTACATGCATGCCATGGTTGTAATGTGGTCCAAGATGTATCACTTGTTGAAGTTAAGCCACAATTTTCCATTTGTCTCTCAAGAGATTTAACTGCCTAAATAGGTGGTTACATGTCCTCTAATTGGTCATATATGTTTTTTAGAAAAAGATGTGAAACCAAAGCTTCATTCAAAGCAGAGCCTATAGCCCTCCATCATATTGAGCACTGCACTCCTAATTTCATCAATATGAATTTTATCAACTTAGAAATAGATGAAAATGATATAATAAATGATCCTTCTACTTTCCTAGTAGAGATACCTAATTTTCTATTAGATGAATGGGCTAATGCATACCAATTTGATCCTATATCAAAAATCCTAGAGATAGGCCTTGGTACATATTGCATATCAGAAAAGGATGCTCTTGTCAACAACCTTATGAAGACCAAAGAGGATGCAAGTGGGGTAAGGAGCATGTACTTTGATGGATCAATGAACAAGAATGGATAAGGGGCTGGTGTGATGTTGATTTCTCCTACACTAGAAAAGTACTACTTCTCCTTTAGGCTTCAATTAAATTATACTAATAACATATCAGAGTATGAGGCATTGATTTAGGGTCTTATACTAGCCCAAAAAAGATAGATTCAAGCCTTAAGTGTATATTCAGAGCATTCCTAGGAGAGATAATAGACATGTTAATAGACTTGTAGTAGTTGGTGCATCTTATGATGTGCCAAGGAGCCTTGAAGATGAGAGGAATCAAAAAATTAAAGTGAAGGTTAGACCTACAATTCCATACAATGACAACAATTGGAAAGTGTTTGAATCTAATGAACAAATTGTAATTTTCTTGTAGAGTGAGGTAGATAGAAATTAGTTGAGGTCGCATGGCCAATATGGTGATCAAATAATTAATCTCAATTCCAACATGTTGCCTAATGGTCTCATTACCTTAGAGAGTGTCTTCAATCCAAATGATCAAGCAAGAGATAGAGATATGAACCTTGCTACAAGCAAGGATGATCACATACTACATACTAGTCATGGTTGCTGATGGAAAGTCCTTGAAGATGGGAAAGGTATGTTTTGAAATTAAGAAAGAAATTTTTATTCATCTATGTCAAAAATTTAATGATGTATTTGCTTGGACATATGATTATTTGAAGGGTTTTGACCCAAGTTTTTTTCAACATACCATAGATTTAATTGATAATGTTAAACTTATAAGGCAGAGGCAAAGGCTAGTGAATCCTAGAATTGAGCCATTAATGAGAAAGGAGCTATCGAAATTGATTGAGGATAATATCATTTTCCTTGTCAAGCACTCATCATGGGTAGAAAACCTTGTCCCTATTAGGAAGAAGAGTGGAGAAATTAGATTGTGTGTAAACTTTAGGCACCTTAACTGAGCCTCCCTTAAGGATCATTATCCCCTTCCTTCTATGGAGCAGATCCTATCCAAGGTTAGTGGTTCGAAGAGGTTCTCTTTCTTAGATGGATTCTTTGGTTATAAAAAAGTTCTAGTTAAGGAGTCTAATAGATACAATAATGCATTCACCACCAAATGGGGTACCTTGAGCTAACAAATGCAAGTGCCACATTTCAAAAGACAATGGAGATGGCCTTCAAGAATATGATTTAAAGGTTTTTGTTTGTATACCTTGATGATATTACAGTGTATTCAAAGAATGTAGCATATCATTTGGACCATCTTAGAAAAGTATTTATTAGATGTAGAGAGTATGGAGTATCTTTGAATCCAAACAAGTGTGTCTTTTCTACCAATCAGGGAAAATTGTTAGGACACATTGTATTTAAGGATGGTTTAACCATTGATCCAAATAGAACTAAAGCCATACTTTCTCTCTCCCTTCCTAAACATAAGAAAGGGCTGCAATTTTTCCTTGGTAGAATAAATTTTATTAGAAGATTTGTTTCTAATTTAGCTACCATGGTGAAACCTCTTACAACTATGCTCAAGAAGAACATGGTCTTTGCATGGACAAAAGAAGGAAAGACAATTTTTTAAGAGATCAAAGTAGCCATAGCCTCAACTCCTCCTCTCGTCAATCCAAATTTTGATAAGGATTTTATTCTTTATACCTTAGGAGGTGATTCAAGAATTTATGATGTCTTGACTTAATCAAAAGATAAGAATGAAGAGCAACCTATTTCCTTCTTTAGTGAAGGGCTTAAAGAATATAAATGCAAATAGAGTTATGTAGAGAAGTAAGCCCTTTCTTTTGAAGAAACTTACACACCTTTTGTCTCATAACAAGATCCATTTGCTAGTGACTCATGTAAGTGTGAAGGACTTTAGTTTGAGTAAAGATATTAATGAGAAGAGAGCTAGATGGTTCACTAAGGTAATGGTGTATGATATCCATATCACCAAGTTAGTGAGAGGTAAAGGATTATGCAAACATATGATCTTATCTCAATAGTCAGACAAGGAAGTTTCTTTGATACTAATAGAACAACAACAAGAAAGAAATGATAATCCAAGGAATTAGATGGATGACATGGTGACCTTCTTGTTAGGAAATGAATATCCTCAAGGATTAGATAGAGCTAAAATAAGATAGTACAAGTTGTAGTCAATTCCTTATGCCATAGTTGATGGTATCCTTTTTAGGAGGGATTTAAATGGAGCTCTATTAAGATGCATTGATATAGACCAAGTTAAAAGAATGATAGAAGAGCGTCATGATGGTCCTAATGGTGGACACTTTTTAGCAAGGATAATTGCAATGAAGATCATGAGAGTTGGTTACTACTGGTCATCCTTTTTCCATGATTTTTATAGGTATGTGAGGAAGTGTGAAAAATGTACCTTCTTTTATGGTAAGAAGAGAATTGTAGCTCTTCCTCTCCACCCTATTCAAGTTGATCAACCATTTTCTCAATGAGGATTGGATATCATAGGCCCCATCAATCCTCCTTTTAGTTTTGGTCATAAATAGATCCTAGATACTACAAACTACTTTACTAGGTGGACAAAAGAAATTGCATTGGAGGATGCCAAAAAATCCCCAGTTGTTGAATTCCTTGATGGAATTGTGACCAAGTTCAATACCCCTTCAACCATTATTTCAGACAATGCAAGATATTTTGTAGGAGCCCATATTTGTGTATGGGTAGTTGATCATAATATCTACTTGAGAACACCCTCAAACTATTATTCTTAGGGTATTGAATTTTCTGAGTCCTCTAACAAAAAATTGATTAGGATTATGAAAAGGACTATAGAAGATAATCAGAGGTGTTGGCATAAAAAGTTGAAGACAATATTGTGAGCTGATAGAATAATACCTAAGAGAGAATTGAAAAATTCACACTTTATATTGGTATATGGTAGGGAAGCAAGGCTTCCAATTTCATTAGAATTCCCATCTCTAAAACTGACCCATCAGTTGGAGATAATGAAAAGTGATGCTCTGATAGTAAGAATAGCAAAATTAATGGAGTTGGAGGAGAAAAGAAATTAGGGCACATAGACCTTGGAAATAAATCAATAGCAAGTCAAGAAAAGCTTTGATAAGAAGGCCAAGTTCACAACTTTTAGAGAAGGTGAACTTTTGTTGAAGTGGGATGCAAATAGGGCAAACATAGGGAGGTATTCAAAATTTGATGCACTATGGAGTGGTCCCTATGTGGTTATCAGTTGCATTTAGGCCAATGCTTTTCAATTAAGTAGGCCTGATGGTGAAATTCTACCTATTCTAGTTAATGGAATATATCTTAAGCCCTACTTCTAATAAAGATGAAGTGTTTCATGTATATAGTTAGCTAGTTGCTTTTAGTTGTTTCCTATTTTCCAAGAAGCACACAAGCACATGTTATTCTTTGAAGAGGTTGTAGAGTTCCCATTTTTCAATTGAAAGGGTGATTTTAGGGTTTTTCTGGGTAGATATTCATAATATCTACGACTCTATTTCCCATTGGATGTGCAGGCTATAGATTTATGCATAGATGGCTTGTATTCCTCCTGAGTCACTAGTTTTGTTGGTCATTTTTGCCTTCCTTCCAAAACTGCCATATTTGAATTCAAACAAGTAAATGTTCACATGTTTAAATATTCAAATAAGTAAGGGACACAAAATATATTGTTAAATCTTTAGGTTATATCTTTATCATAAGTAATGATGCATTTTTAATGTTTCTATGGGCTCAGTTGCATTCATTGTTTGATGCAAAGAAATCAAGGGTTGTGTTACCCATTTTACCCCCCCCCCCCCCCCACCCACCGCCAAAAATTCAAATTCGTATGCCCAACCTATCCAACGGTCACCTTCCAGCTTAATATTATTTAATGCCCTAGAAATATCAAAAAATCAACAATCAAAACCTTAGGTTATTTCTTTATTTCCTAAGTGACTACGCTTTAACATTTTTGTGGCCCCACAACTCTCTTGTTGTTGGATCTTTTCAGGATCTATGGCCCTTGCCATATCACTATGAGAAAATGCTTGACCTTTAGCTATAGAAACCTAGCGAGTGTTTGCCATATGGATCAGTGGGCCTTGATTGGTAGAGGCGATTTGATTTGTTTCCTCAGTGCCGAGTTTGGATAAAGCCACTCATGCTCACTACCTCACTATCAAAAAAACTATACATCTCACCATTAGCGAGATAGCGAGGCATCATGAAATTCATGGCAGGTGGGTCCATTTTCAATGTGACATCACTAGATTTTGATGGGTTCTCGATGCTTGCTACCTCACTATCAGAAAGTTTGGGTTTCCCACTATTAGCAAAGTAATGAGGTGCCACAAATTCTAAGACATAGGAGGGATTCTGACCGACGGATCAATGCAAAATCAACAATCCTTGCTATCTCGCTATGGAAAGTTACAAATTGTTTACTCATAGCAACATAGCGAGTATGGGACCCACCAATCTTCAGAATACCTGATGCAGTTTCTTCACCCTTGGATTGACCCCAAATTAATGGCTTTCACTAACTCACTATGGGAAGTTTCTTGAAGGATATGTATAGTGAGATAGTGATTCACTGTCGCATGTCTTTGTGGGGCCAAGTTTGTTCCATAAGCCATAAGGTGGACCCCGAACTAGTGATGTGTCAGGAATGAGTGTACAGATTATGACACATTGACAGGAGGTTGATTTCTCATTGGCTAGGGTGATGATAGTGCAAAATGTGGGCCAGTCCCTTCAGCGAGTCTTCATGATCATCAGATCTAAGAAAGATCCATGGCAGACGCTATCTTGCTATGGAAAGCTGCAAGGATTTTAACCATAGTGACATAGCATCTCGGTGACATGTGGCACAATTGAAGTCATGGGCCCACTTTCTCAGAAGATATCAACAGGTGGATTGTCTTCTATGGTAGCTGTCAGGAAGGTTAGAGTATGAAGATAGATCTTATTGGCCCATCCAATTGCCCAGGTATGTAGTCCTACATAGATTTTGATCATTGTCAGATCAGTAGGGATCTATGGTCCTCACTAACTCGCTATGGGAAGATGCATGTTGTTTAGTTATAGCGAGTTAGCGACCTAGCGATACATGGATTGTGGGTCTTGTTCCCCTTAGTAGGCTGCAAAAGCAAGAACTTACTGACAAGTTGGAAAAAGGGCCAAGTTTCTATTGGTCAACACACTGACAGATTGGGTGTATCTTCAGGGCCATCGAATGGTGGAAGATCAATGTTTCTTACTATGTCATTATGAAAAAATGCTTGATCTTTAGCTATAGTGATATAGCAAGGATTTGCCACATGTCCTCAAGGTTCTATGGGTTCAGTTCAATAGTTAAAGAGAGGTATGTGAGTAGTTTTCATTAGATTGACTAGCTAGCTTGTTAAGAGGAATGCCAGATTCTTTTCATTTCCCATGATCATAGGATTTTTTATCAATCAATGATACTCACTAACTCGCTACGAAAAGATGTGCAAAAGATATGTATAATGAGGTATCAAGTGAGGGACCCACCATTGTTCTCATTAGGTTGTACCAAATTTCACCCACAGGATCAAAGCAAAATCAAGGGCTATCGTTATCTCACTAGGGAAAGCAGCTCAAAAGTTATGTATAGCGAGATAGCGATTCAGTGACACATGTCCCAGTGGGCCCAGCCAAAGTATTAATAGAAAGGTTCATAGTTAAGGTCATAGTTTCCTGAGGCTGTCGTAGTTAGGGTTGCATGGTGGCACAGTTAGTTAGAGAAAGGCATGGTCAACTCAAGGAGACTTTGCAGGGTGGCAAAAAGATAAGAGACTATTGGTCCACATGGCTCATCCTGGTGTCGAGATAGGTTAATTTGCTGACCTTGCTGATTCGTGAGACAAAAATGGGGAAAATCAAGGGTTTTGTATGAATTTTATTTGCATGATCGATTCCAACCATTGAAAGTGAATGCAAGACAAGGAAGAGCACGCTGCCGCCCCCCAGTTGATCCATCTACCTAGTCAGAGCACAGTTATTGTGCCACTTCTATCTTCTCAAGGCATTATTTGACACAGAAGATCATATTTCTCCAGATCCCCATGATTTTTCCTAATAGAGCCTTGATGGTGGTGGTTGTAGGATGGTTTTGGAGGAAAAATCTCAGTTATGCCTGAACTATAAAGGCAATTTTTGTAAATTTTGTAAAGGGGGATCATTCTCTATTGTTCTTTGCTATTGTTCTGCAATTCTCAATGTAAATTCCCTTGTGCCTCCAAACTATATGATTCTCTACTTTATCTCCTTCAGCCATTGGTATGAAAGTGCAAGAACTCTTTGCCTTCACCACTATTTTGTGAAAGTCTATAATCTGCATGACTGTATCTCCTATTGGCCTAAGAATGATATATAAGTGAATCTTCTCTTTCCTTGTGTCATTCATTCTAGTTTTTTTATCTGCATGTGGTTATTTGATTAAAGCAAGTTTGAATGTGTATATCCTTGGTTTCATTCTAGTTCAATAGTGCATATATGGGTAGAGATTGGTCTGAACACTCTATTTTGGTGCATCACCTCTTTAGATTAGATTAGGTAGATTTGCTTTCATGCTCTCCTTCTCCCTTTTCCTCTCCAAGAGTAGTTAGGTGCATCTTGATAGTAAGAGGAATTCGGCCTTCTCCAGAGACTCAACCTCATAGTTCAAGTCCCACAGCTTGGAGGATGTTTCCATGTTTCACTAGGTTGTCCTCACACATAGGCTTTGGACAAGGGTGAAAACCTAAGTGACAACAGGTTGTCTCTTTGTTGCTATCAAAAATGGAAGCCTCTTTTGTTAGAGCAATAAGATGATGTCATGCCACATGTCCGGGTGGGCCTTCTTTTGACTATAAGACTTGTTAGAACATCATGGAGATGTCAGAGCACATTAGTAGTTTGGTGTCTCTTTATTGGCCAAGGTGTTGACCATGTGGTAGGTGGGTCCTTTTCTTTTGTGGGTTGTAGGTGAAGTGAACAAGGTGTCAGATAGCTGGCATGGGGCCAAGTTTTAGATTGGTCAATATGTTGATAGATTGGTGAATCTTTAGGGGCCATCAAATGGTTGTTGATCGACAACTCATGTTATGTCCCTATGGAAAAATGATCGACCTTTAATCTTAGAAACATAGTGAGATCTTGTCGCGTGTCTTGGTAGGCCTAGTTTTGTAGGTGTAGTTAGGAGTTAACATTACAGTTAACATTTATTGTAAGCCTTCGTGGTTAAGTTGAGAGGGTGACTAGGTTGGTTAAATTAGTCAAACACTTGTAGACTTCATGAGGTGGAAAAATTAGATAACATGGTTGGTCTACATAGTTTTTTCTAGTTGTAGGACTTAGTTGACCTATTGACTTTTCTGATTCATATGCTAAAAATAATAAGAATTGGGTTTTCTTATACAATCTGATCTTCTTGATTGATCCCAACCACTTCCAAATGAATGCAAGGCCAAAAATAACATGTAGGACAGTTTTTCACTATTTGATTTTCCATTTTGAGGTTATTTGCATTGATTGGCATTGTTTCCATCACTTCAGGGTTTGCTCCAATTAGGGTTTCCATGATTTTCATGTCTCTATAAGTGTAAGAGATTAGATCTTTTGTTTAGATCACCTTGATATTTCTCTAAGGCACTTAATGGTAGTGGTTGAGTTTGACTTCCAGGGCAAGATATCTTAGTTATGCCTAAACTATAAAGGTAGATTTTAATTTTTTTGTTAACGGCAGACTCTTGATGTTTCTTTGCCATTTCTTTAGCATGCTACTATAAATCCCCTTTGTCTCAGGATTGTATGACACTCAGTCTTATCATTTTAAGTCATTGATGTATTGTGAAAGATCTATTTACCTCTCATTGGTGTATTGTGGATATCTGCAATCTTGCATGACTATATCTCTTTGACCTATGAAAGATATATAAATGAATCTCATTTTCCTTGTGTCATTTATTTTGGTTTTCTGATTTGTATGTGATTTTTTTGTTAAAGCAAGTTTGGATTTGTATATCTTTGGTATCATGATGGTCTAGAAGTTCATGTATGGGCATAGATTGGTTTTAACACTCTATTTTAGTGCATCACCCCCTTATGATAGATTAGGTAGTTTGATTCTTGCATTTCCTTCTCCCTTTTCCTCTCCAAGTGTTGTTAGGTGCACCCTAATAGAAAAGGAAGCCAAACTTCTCCAGAGACTCAACCTCAGTTCAAGTCCCATAGCTTGGAGATTATTTCCATGTTTAACAAGCTTTTCCTTAGGTAAAAAATTTGGACAAGGGTTTAAATTTTTGTGACAAAAATTACCTCCATGACCATTTTAGGCCTCCAGACTGCACTTTGGGACCCTAAAACTACATCCAAAAACCTCTGTGGGTCCTCATTTTTCACATGACCCAAAACATCATCTTGCACTCCAAACTTTATTTTAAATCTTACAATCTTTGCATATTGTGTATCCAATCAGCATAACCCTCATTTTGATCCCCCTAAACATTATTTTGAACCCAAAACCTTTGAACTTAGTCAAAAATTTGAACAATGTATGAGTCCTAGAGTATCTCCTAATGTTGATGGATAATGGATATTGACTAGTCCTTTTGTCATTTTTATCATTTTTCTTGGCTAAAATTCTATCTATGTCTTGATGGATTTGACCTTGTCATTATTATCAACTTGATCTTTTTTGTCAAGATTCGAACTCCATCTTCACAAGGTTAAACTCTTAGACAAAATACTTTCCAAAGATTTGATCCTAAGTTCAAAACCTTGCATACACCCTTGTCATAGAATTATTACATTTCTAGTCTCCCTAAACATCATTTTGAATTATCCTAGTGGAATATCCCTTTCATCTTTCATTGTTCAAAAGCATAGCATAATTTCCAATATCAAACCCTATCAATTTGTCTATCAATCAACTTGTTTCCTTGATCTCATATCCTCATGTTACATGTCCTAGATGTCATTATCAACATTGATCAACCCTTGTTTTCATAATTCACCTTGCATACATCAACCTTTGACATCATTCTAAAGTCCAAAATCCAACCCTAACCTTCATTTTGCATACCATAGAGTCATTTTCATCCATTTAGTCAAAATCCAAAATGTCATTTACATTTGCATAATTTCCCTAAGACGTTTGCACCTTGCATATCAAAACCCTAGTTCATTTGGAACTTTTTCACATTGAATAACACTCATAAATACTTAAAAACTCAAAAAATACTCATATCTTCCATACCCACTTCTAGATTATCAAGTTTTTCCCTATTTTACCAACTACATTCTTGTTTTGCCAACTGCACACTTTAGGTGCATAGTTGGTAGTTTTAGTGCATAGTTGATAGTTTTAGAATGTAATTGGTAATTAGTGATTTCATTTTATGTTAGAGGACCCTAAATTTCATCCTCATACCTTGCATTTCATCCCTAAACCCTATAAAATACCTAAAAACACTCAAATCATTCACATTCTACATATTGTTCATCCTAACACCTCTTTTTACCAACTACATACCTTTTTCTTACCAACTACTTACCTTCAGGTCCACAAGTGCACCAAGGGTGCACTTGGTACTATTTGAGTGTAGTTGGTAGTTTAGGTGCACACTTGGGAGGAAAAGTCTCTATTTAGGGTTTTCTCCATTGCATATGCATCCTTAAGTATCATGCCAACACTTACAAGGAACAATCAGCTCAAAGACCTGAAGAACTATATCAACCCTTGTTTTATGAGGTATAGACACAACCAAAACCTCATCCATGACCAAAGAGGAGAAAGAAACTTCAACTAACATTTTTCAAGGACAAAACCAAAGCATCACAACCTTTACTTGTGGATCCATTGAGAATGTACCCACAAAACCCTAACAATCAAGAAATGACACAACCAACCCTAAGAAACACATCTACTATGAGGTTTCCTTCAAACACTTCCTCTACACATAGAATTGTCCAATGGAGCCCTAAATTTTAATCCATATTTATACCAATACCACCCAAAGGTGGAAGTTACCAACCACACCCAAAGATGAACAAACACACTCCTTCAAATTCAACAAACCCAACACAAGTATCATCAACCCCAACATATCAAAAAAATAACAAGGTATTGTACACCTAAGTGATGACTCTAACATAGAATATGGCATCACTAATGAAGAAATGGCTAAGGCTTTCCAAGAGAAGACTTTTTGCAATAACTTAAAAATTTTAGTAGCCCAATAAATAGTCAAATTTAATCCAAACCTAGAGAGACCTAAATTCAAACATCAAAACAACCCAACACTCAAAAACACACAACCCATTATTAATTTCCACTTGGACAAGGGAAAAAAACCTTTGGAATTTTCAAACATGCATATGAAACGTATAAAATCTCACCAAGAATCAACCTTTGAGATCCTCCAAAGTACTTTTGAACACATCAACATAAATACCTTGTTTGATGAACCTCCATGTATCAACGGCAACAAGACTCTTCCTAAGTATCACAAGTGAACACTAAGAATTGATCTCAACCAAATAATACAACAACAAGACATACCTAAGGGGACTTGCACTTTAGGGATGCCAAACATACCTCCTTTGGAGGAGAATCAACAAAGTACACCCTTGCTCCTAACTTTACCAAATGTTATGACATCAAATATTATGGAGCCTCATATGAACACACAATGTGAAATATCCATTGCAAAAACCTCTATTGACATACAAAGGAAGAGTCTTATCAATATTTCACCCATTCCCCAAAGGAGCACATCTCATTGCCAAATTAATATGATGTCCCAACGAGAAACATATAACACACAAAATTATCAAGACCCAAACATGATGTTCACCTCTAAGGGACATAACCAACTTCAAAGACAACAAAAACCTATAGTGGTACAAGGACTTAACAACCCTAATGCACAATTAAGTCAAGATCCACTCAACATGCATAGAAAATATCAACAATAACATCAATAGCAATAGCAACAACCTCAAGTGGTACAAGGACTCAATATCCCTAACATGCAACATTATTTAAATCCACTTGATCTAAATGCAATATATCAACAACAATTCCAACAATAACAAGCTATGTTTGCCAAAAAAAAAGAGAAACTAAAACAAATATTAGAATATTAGAAGAATCTAGAGTAAAAAATTGCCTATCAACAAGAATTTTTGCAACAAAATTATGTTGCACAATGATCTCAATAGATACCTCCACAACAACAATCCTATACATGGCCTTATCATCAACTAACTGAGGTATCTCAACAACAACCCCAACAAATGGCACAACAACCACCTCAACAAGTACCACATCAAGTACCACAACAAGTGCCACAATAAAGATAGTTCTTCCTAGGTGGTGCCAACATACCTCAACCTCCTAGTGACACATCACTCAAGTCTTTAGATACTAAAATGTTAGAACTGAGTAAACATAGTTCTCACCATAGAAAAATGTTTACTCAAGACATAAAAGAATCAAAGAGAGGACTATAATTCACAACCCTAATGAAGAGTTACTACAACAATTCAAATAACTATCCAAAAATTCAAGGCAATGGGAGTCCAAAAGAAATAGGCTCTATACATGAAATTGACTTACATCCTAATCCCTTTAATAAAAGTTTGTAAATGCCTCCATTCCCAAAACATTTCAAGGCACCTAGATTTGAAAAATATCAAGGAAAAGTAACCTCATTTATCACATCAAGGAATTTTGTGCCTCTTGTACTAAACTTAGTGATGAGCCCACCTACCTCATGAGACTATTCCCTTGTTCTCTAGGTGGGCCTACACTCGAATAGTACTCAAAACTTCCTAGTACCATAAAATCTTGGTAAAAATTAGTAGAAAAGTTCATCTCCCAATTTTTCTTCAATATTAAAAATGAGATAACACTTTCTAAATTTTTCTCAATGAAACAGAAGATGGAAGAGCCATTTATCACATTCTTATTATGTTGGAGAAACTTAGTCAGTCAATGCTCACTAAACATTCATGTGTTGGAAATACAAATGGGAAATATATATGCTTCTGAGAGGGGCGAGGGGGGGGAATATTTTTAACTTTAAAACAATGCATGCATTAACATATTAAAACAACATGTAAAGTAAATGCATCCACATAAACACATGACACCAGATATGATTACTCAAAAACCCTCCAATGAGAAGGTAAAACCGGGGTGGAGATGACACCCATAATTCTTCACTACTGCAGCAATAAAGTTCACCTGTTAAGATTACATAGTTTTGACCATTCTCATGATCTGCCCTATGAAAGGCTTGCTCTGTTAAAGGCTTACAAAGGATTGTTAGATCCCCCCTACTAAAGGATTTTAACACCCTATTAAAAGTGTGCCTAGCCAAAGAACTTTAGAACACTCATTTGGAATGTCACCTTGTTAAAGGATTTTACAATGAGTGTTGAATCAACCTTAGTCCAAAGGATTTCACCTTGCTGATATAGTTGTTAGAAAGTAACAATAGAATGTTTGATCTGACACACTTACAAATTTTTTTGCTAATTTAGATTTCAATTCTGTCCATCTTGATCCTCTTGATCTATTATATCAATGTTGTATAGCTTCTCCTCTATTATACAAATTGATTCTGTAATTATTTCACATTTCAAAGTCATCACCCATTTCCACTTCCTTTAATTCTTCACTTGCATCACTTCCTCACATACACATTCACTCATATTGAATTATGGGGCTTCATCTCCGTTTAAAAAGACTTTGGTGGCTTAGGGTTAGATATGAATCTACAACTGAGATTCATTCATTTTCCCACTCAATTCCTTAAATTTTTTTGATTAGTTGCATGTTGATCGCATAGTGAATCCAAATAGATTTGATCTTATCTTCAAAGCTTCAAGATCTATCTGTAAGTTAGCTCAAAAATAGTTTAAATAGTTGTTTGTGCCTTCACAAACAACTAGGTCCATTCTATGTTACTTGGAACTTGATAATACTAATTCTTGGCACCTACTATAATTTTTTCTTGCTTGGCATCAACTATTCACTTAGCACTTGAATTTCTCGGCACATGAGTGACTTGATGCTCATTATAACTTGTCATCTATACATATTATACTCAGCATGTGTTACTAGCTTGACATGAACTTAGTAAATATCTTAAGTGGTTTGAGACTCAACTATCAAAATTAATTCTAGGATCAACATCCTAAATAACAAGAAGTTAATATGTGCATTGAAAACCTAGTCCCTGACCTAATGTATAAACTCAAGATCAAAAGTCCAAGCACCATTTCCAAGTTGATGAAAAAGGGGACTAGTATTGAAGACACTCACATCTATAAGGGAATCCTCAAAACCAACTGGAAAAATACCAACACCAACTTGTCTAATGATAAGGAAAAAATTTCTCCAAGAACAAGAATGTAACCAATGATGGTATTGTGGATGTATGTACGATCAATGCAACACAACCCCAACTGATTCTAAAAGGTGTGAACCCTACAAATTCACAAACTCCCAATCAAACAACACCTCAACAATAGAAAAATGAGACTTCCACACAAGATAGACCTTGGAGACATCCTCAAACCAAAGACATCAAATTCACACCCTTGGGGATACCCCTTGAGACTGCACTACAACAATTACTTAGTAATAACTTCCTACAGTTACCCCTGATCAAAGATAAACCATTAACTAAAGCTTCTTGGTGGGATGGAAAAAAATTATATGATTACCATCACACCAAATGTCACAAGACCTCCTCATGTTTTCAACTCAAACATGAAATAAAAGATCTTATCGATGATGGTATAATCACAGTTGATCCCTCACTACTAGCATCCAATTCTAATCATGCTATTTTTAAAAATCCTTTAGGTAATCATGAGAAAGAAAAGGCCTCTAGTTCAAACTCAAACTTAGAAGCTAATGTGAATTACCCTTATCCTGGTTATGAGCACACCATAAATTGTTTTAATGAGTCTAACTCCCACATACCCACATTCACCTTAAAGGTTGAGGACTCTTGTTGTGTTGTCACTATGTGTTGTACCAATATCACTCTACCTAGAGCTCCTTTTAGACCTATGGCCCCAGTTAGACCTAACACCTCTACTAGACCTATGACTCATGGTAAATCTATTGATCCCACTTCTTTAGATTACAATCTTGTAGACCAGCTTGGAAGAACTTGTGCACAAATATCTATCTTGGACCTACTATTTGTGTCCCCCTAACATCAAAAGACCTTGGACCAAGCCCTCAAAGAGTCAGTAATCCTAGATAACATTGATGTTACCTAGTCCTAGGCCATGGTTGGGAACCAATCCATATCACAACATATCACCTTTCCCCCTTGAGATATTCCTAAGGATAGACCCAACCACAATGACCCCCTTCATCTTCAAATATTTATCCATAATTCCAAGGTCAGACATGTCTTGATAGATGGAGGAGTGAGACTAAACATTTGTACCCTTAAATTTTTCAAGGGTCTAGGTTAATCTGAAGAAGATGTGGATCCCTCTCATAGAATCACAATAAAAGCCTATGATGATGGCGAACACTTATCCAAGGGCATCATCATATTACCCATCAGAGTTAGGTTAGCTACTAAAAATACATTATTCTAGGTCCTACATATTGAGATGAATTATAACATGATACTAGGATGTCCCTAGATCCATGCTATGAAAAATATGCCTTCCACATACCACCAATGCTTGAAATTTTACTGCAATAATGTGGAGGTTATCATCCCCAATAATCCAGACCCATTCTAATTTTTTTCTAGTCTTAGAGGAACTATTGCATACCAAGTCTTCAAAAACCATGCAATAAATCCACTTGAGTCCTCCAAATGTGTTGATCCTTCCACACTCACACCCACATTCAAAGGAAAGCTCAAAATTGAAGACCAAGGTTGTGGTGAGTATTCCATGTCATATGCCTTTCACATTGGGAAACTCCCTCTTTCTCCCAAATCATATGGTAAACCATATCTTATGTAGACCAAGTCTAAGTTCACACTTTGGAAGAAACCTCTTGTAACTTTCACTAGTGGAGGTGGCCTACATGAGGAACATAGTTATGAAAACACATCTACATGGATTGAAAAGGCTAAAGTAGAACAAGAACCTATTCCTATGTTCTTATATAAGTATGGACCTAGATTCAACATCATGAAAAAAAATGGATATGATGGATGTACTAGCCTGGGACCTCAAAAAAAAGGCATTATTTAGCCCATTATTGTAGTAGGATGACCTCGTAGTCTGGGACCTAGGTTCAAACCATTTGTTTTGGGTCTCCCTAAGACTAAGTCATCCCTATCTAAGAATGTGAATGCTTTAACAAATGAAAAGGCATCTAACAACACCCTACCTAAACCCATAGCACTTGCATACAAAATTAATGACCTTGATACCTCCTTTGGCCTTGACCACATCTTTGATCCTGATGAACTACCCATATGGGATAAGCCAATCACTAGAAATCCTACTATCCCCTCAACTTGTCTAGAATTTTGTGACAAAATACATTGGGACCCAAGCCCTCCTACCTCTAAACATGGCACTTATAACCCCTTTGATAGAGATATAGATATCCTTTCCTTTCACCAAATCTTATTCAACACTGATGATGGCATTTCTCTAGTTTACCCTAAATTTAGTGAAAGGG
The DNA here is from genome assembly GCA_028749045.1 of Cupressus sempervirens. Lineage (NCBI taxonomy): Eukaryota > Viridiplantae > Streptophyta > Pinopsida > Cupressales > Cupressaceae > Cupressus > Cupressus sempervirens. The sequence continues at coordinate 279,573,094 of CM053788.1, read as the reverse complement.
ACTAACAAGGACTGCCAAAATTTGACCAATTTAAAAATGATGATGCCATCATAGAATTCCTTGAGCTCCATGAAGACTTACCATGAGGAGATCATATGTTAGGATTTTCCATTGACCTAAACATCATGGCATACCTTGGAGATTCAACGTCATCTTCAAGTCTCAAAATTGGAAAAATAGAAAAAACAAACAAAAGTAGGTCTCTTGGTGAAAACCAAAAGGCACCATTAGACCATGAAAGTGTAAAAATAGGATGTATCCAAAGGTGAAAACCTATCTAAGGTAGTCAAGGATGGAAGATTGGACATAACCCCATTAAAGGAAAGATCAACATTACTTGTGGAAATGATAGAAGAGATAAATTTGGAACACCAAACAACCCTAAGATCATACATTTGTACCCTCATTATACCTAGAGGAAAGAGATGAATTTTTCAAATTATTTTTAGAGAGGTAGATCAACTTCACCTGATCTTATGTAGACATGCCTAGATTAGATCTTAAAATAGTTCCTCATCACTTTCTATTAAAACCAGGAGTGAAACTAGTAAAGTAAAAGTTAATAAAGATGTATCCTCAACTTTCTCTCCTTGTCAAGGCTAAATTGAAGACATTATTGGATGTCATATTTATAAGACCCATTGACTATGTTGAGTGGATATCCAATCTAGTACTAATAAGAAAACACTATGGTGGTATTTGGATATGCATTAACTTAGGTGATCTTAACAAGGCATGTCCTAAAGATGATTTCCCATTACCAAATATAGACATCATCGTAGACATGATAGTTAGATATGAGATGCTATCACTAATGGATGGATTCTTCAATTATAATCAAATAATAATAACTTCAAATATCAGCACAAAAAAACTTTCACATGCCCTTAGGGACCATATTGTTGGAATGACATGCCTTTTGGCCTTTAAAATGTTAGGGCAACATATCAAAGAGAAATGACTACCATCTTCAATGATTTCATGCATATCATCATGGAATACTATGTAGATGACTTACTTTACAAATTCCCCAGAATAAATAATCATTTGGGCTTCTTAGATCAAATATTTAATAGAATAGAAAGCTACAAGCTCCATTTGAATCCTAAAAAGTATGTATTCAGAGTTGTTTCTAGTAAGCTCCTAGGGTACATTGTTTCTCAATGAGGCATAGAAATTGATCTTGAAAAAGTGAAAGAAATACTTGAAATGCCTCCTCCAACAAATCTAAGAACATTAAGAAGTCTACAATGCAAATTACAATCTATTTTTAGATTCATTGCACAATTAGTAGATATATGTCACTCATTCCAACTTTTATTGCGCAAAGGAATATCCTTCCAATAGAACAAATAGTGTGATGAGTCCTTTCAATAGCTCAAAGGCTATCTTCTACATCCACTAGTTTTAATGGCTCCTATTCTAGGAAAGCCATTTATTTTATATATATATATATATATTATAGAGACAACATTAGGAGCTCTCCTAGCACAAAATGATGAACATAGAAAAGAGTGAGTCATTTACTACATTAGCAGAACACTTGTGGGGTAAGAACTAAATTATTCACTCATTGAACAAGCTTTCCTTTTTGTCGTCTTTGCAGCCCAAAATCTAAGACATTACATACTCTATCATAAAATAATGCTTATCTCTATGATTGACCCACTAAAGTATCTCCTAACCAAGGCTGCTCTCATAGGGCACTTTGCCAAATGGGTTATGATCTTGAGTGAATTTGACATCAAATATGTAGATAGAATGGAAATCAAAGGGCAAGTGATAATAGATCAGTTATCAAAAGCACCTATGATAGGTGATCATCCCATGTCGATAGACTTTCCAAATGAAGCCATATTTAACATGGATATAGCTAATGACTGGAAGGTTTAGTTTAAGGGATCACATACAAGGAATAGTTCAAGAGCTACCATTATGTTTATCACTCCCCAAGGTGACATAATATACAAGTCATATCATATAGCATTCAATTGTATAAACAACATAGTGGAATATGAGGCAATGATCATAGGACTGAAGTTAGATATCCAATGGAACATAGAACATTTGTAAGTTTTTGGTGATTCCTAGTTAGTTATCTACCAAGTCGATGATGACTATGAAACCAAAGATGAGAAGTTATTATCATACAATAAGATGGTAGAATTTATCAAATCTAAATTTGTCACTATCTCTTTTTGTCAACTACCAAGAATACACAATAAGCAAGCTAAAACTATGGACACCATCACCTCTATGATTGATATGCCTCAAAATGTGGAGCATTGTGAGTTCCTTGTCAAGCAACTTTTAATTCTAGCATTTGAACTCTCTCAATATGAGTTTGTGTGTAAACTTGTTGGTACCAATTCCCCCTGGTATCAAGACATTTGTGATTAGTTACATGCCCAAATCCTACCCCCTAACTTATCCAAGAATAAACATCAAGCCTTTATCTACCAAGCCACTAGATATTTCATTGTTGGTGACACCCTTTACAAGAGATCCTTTGGCCAAACCCTTCTCTAATTCCTTCACTCACAAGAAGCTAAAACTACCCTACACAAGGTTCATGAAGGTATATGTGGAGGTCATTTCAATGGTCTGAGTCTAGCCAAGACACTTGTCAGAGTTGGATATTATTGGCCCATCATGGAACAAGATGCCCATGATTTTTCCAAAACATGTCATAAGTGCTAGATACATAGTAATTTGATCCACACACTAGCACAAGAACTACAACCAATCATATCTCCATGGCCCTTCTCACAGTGGGAATTGATCTTGTTGAAGCTATTTCTCCTCATGCCTCTGATGGTCATAAGTTCATCATCACAGCAACAAAATATTTTACGAAGTGGGTTGAAGTCATCCCTCTAACTTTCACCACTGGAAAGCAAATTTCAAGTTTTATTTTGAACTATATCATATGTCGGTATGGAGTCCCCTTGGCTATTATTAAAAATCATGGTAGTTCATTTCAAAGTAAGGATGTGGATATGCTTTGCAAGAAATACAACATCTACCATGGATGTTCTAGTATTTATGATCCACAAGGAAATGACCAAGAAGAAACATCTAATAAGACCATTGTCAAGATTCTCCAAAAGACAATCAATGATTCTGGTTGAGACTGGCACATAAAACTAAATATAGATCTTTGGGCCTATAGAATAAGTGTGTGTGTTCCCACTAGAGAAACACCATACTCTCTTGTCTATGGCACTAAGGCCATACTTCCTATTGAAGTTGAAATTCCATCATTGAGAGTATCCCTACAAGATGTTGTTGATGATGAACACTACAAAATATCTAGACTCCATGAACTCGAGATGCTTGATGAGAAAAGACAAGCTTCCTTGACATATTTGTAAGCTTACCAAACTAAACAAAGCTATACCAAGAAAGTTTGAGGTTGTCATTTTGAGATCGGTGATCTAGTCCTTAAGATGAACTACAAGACTCAACAGCATAGAGAAAAACCAAGCAAATTTAAATCAAATTAGGAAGGACCTTATGTAGTTATTATAGCATTTGGGTAAAAATTATATCAACTTGTGACTATAGAGGGTTAACCACTACTCATGTACATCAATAGCATGCATCTCCAAAAGTTCTATCCTTCATTCTATCTAAAAGTCCTAAAAAAATGAAAAAAAATGAAAAAAGGTCTTGAAAAAATATCAAAAAAATAGCAAAAAGTCATGAAAAAGAAGAAAAAAGTCATGAAAAAATTGATGCCTTGACGAAAACCT